>CM056603.1:36089094-36221239 GCA_029721355.1 Tegillarca granosa
AATTTTGAACTTGTACAGACAAAAATATTCATGAAATTACTGTTAATTTTTAGCAGTTTACTGGGGTGTCACGTTACTTCTAAATTTTATTCCCAGACACAAAACATGCATAATGTATTTTAATAATAGCAAGTATGAAAGCAATTTAAGATCAGCTTTTATGTCATAAACACCTACTTTTGTTGTATACTGATAGCAGTATTTTTAATACCTATGTAATTACATAATACTGCAAAAAGCAAAACAATTTTAAGATTTAAATTTTTTAAATTACAAATGGTAGATATTAAATTTTGAAATTCATAAAAGGGAAATTGTGTTGTTAAAATTTAGTGTTAATATGCTTGATGACCTGTAATTTTCATAATGACAAGATTTATAGAAATTTTGACGTTTCTCACACTCTCTCACATCAAAATTTGACAGAAATTGAAAATTGGTGTCCTTCAATTTTGTTAATGAATAGTCATTAGAAAACAGAACAATTAGAATTTTTTAATCTCTTGTATTGTCATATTGTTGAATAGAAATTGACATTCTTCAGTTGAAAGTTTTGTTAGTGATTGCGTAATAGCTTGTTTGTTGTCATGGTGATAAATATCAACCTGATATCAATTATTTTTAGTTTACCTTGTGACTGTTCAAGGAAGTTTTAATTCTATAGCATTTCCTGGTCAGTATTGTTTAATATTCACTGAAATAGTTTTATATTTGTCATCACAATATTGTGATAAGTGTGGAAGTCGCTGTATCTTTGATATATTTGATGTCCCTCATCTCCATGTCCCTTTCATTCTCAATTTGATTTCACACATAGTGAGTGTCACTAGCTAGACAGGAAGTACTTACCCTTCTGGAGCACCTGGCCTCACTTCCCTGGTGGAAGTGCACATGTAAAACTTCATTTTTATTTTGTTTTTGGGATTGTGATTTGGACATGGACTGGTATGTTTGTATTTGTTTGTTTTTGGGATTGTGATTTGGACATGGACTGGTATGTTTGTATTTGGGATTGTGATTTGGACATGGACTGGTATGTTTATGTTTTGATTTGGACATGGACTGGTATGTTTGTATTTGGGATTGTGATTTGGACATGGACTGGTATGTTTGTGTTTTGATTTGGACATGGACTGGTATGTTTGTATTTGGGATTGTGATTTGGACATGGACTGGTATGTTTGTGTTTTGATTTGGACATGGACTGGTATGTTTGTATTTGGGATTGTGATTTGGACATGGACTGGTATGTTTGTATTTGGGATTGTGATTTGGACATGGACTGGTATGTTTGTGTTTGATTTGTTTTTGGGATTGGATTTGGACATGGACTGGTATGTTTGTGTTTGATTTTATAATCAAGACCAACTATTACTCTTTGAATGGTTAGTTCAAAGACAGAATTCATTTTCTTGTTCAGGGAGCCTTAGTCACTGAGTGGTCTATAGCATTAGCTTATAAATATCAATGAATCTCCATGTTGTCACCACCATTAAGAGATCAGATTAGTTCAGGGATGGTAGAGGAAACCAGAGTTCCCAGAGAAAAGCAAATATCTTTGGGAAGTGCATTGACAAACTTTTTTATACTCATATCTGCCCGAGAGGCTTGAACCTAGGTGGCAGGAGGCACCATAATTAGACCACATAGTCACCATCGCCTCTGATCACCTAAGTGGCTTAAGTGGTAGAAGTATCCACCTTGAAAGCAGGAGGTTATGGGTTCAATCCCACCTACCTTACCAAAAAGAGTTCAAGCTTGTACGTCACAGACTAATACACATTTGCACACCTTATGCATAAACAAACTTGTTCTTAGACTAATCCATAGAGATTAATACCCTTGCTCTTGTTGCCAATATTGCTGAAAAAATTACTATGGGATGATAAAAATTACAAAAAAATGTCAATTCTGGTGAATGGCCTAACTAAGGAAGTTAATATATTGTTTTTATACAATATTTGATTATTGTAATACATCGTTAATAAGATATGAAACTGTCATCAAGATATTTTGCACACATATATAAAAATATAATATCTGAATAATAAAAAAAATTATATCTCAATAAATATCGTTATATTGATGTATAACAGATTAAATATGTCCCGACTGACAGTTCATGTTGTAAATATGACATACACTCTTAACCCCTATTCTCTAATGAACAAAGACAGGTAATCATCCTCAGGTAACCAATTGGTCTACCTGTAAAATACCTGGATTTTTCTTATCTACCTGATTGCATTATAATTAGCTGACATTATCACAACTAAAATCTCGTTATACCTGAATACACAACACAGTAGATAAGGGTGAAATAGATGGCCATAGATAAACAGCAAAAAAAAAAAAAAACAAAAAAAAAAAAAAAAAGATATATTTTTGTTGCCATAGTTTTCAGTAAGATATGCTAGCTGTGTAGTTCAGTTTATAAATTGTACCCCTTATATGCATTTGAAAGGTTCAGAGTTTGAATTCATAGGTGGCTAAGGGGGTAGATTGTTCTTATAATAATATTATGAAGGTTGTGGGTTGTAATTTTTTTTAAATGATAGGTAGCATAGTGGAGAGCACCCTGTTACATACATGTATATTTGGAAGGTCCTGGTTTGGATTTCCGTAAGCTAATAGGTAGCATAGTGGAGAGCACCCTGTTACATACATGTATATTGGGAAGGTCCTGGGTTGGAATTCCGTAAGCTGATAAGTAGCATAGTGGAGAGCACCCTGTTACATACATGTATATTGGGAAGGTCCTGGGTTGGAATGTAAGCTGATAGGTAGCATCCTTATTATACATATTTGGAAGGTCTTGGGTTGGAATTCTATAAGCTGATAATACACACTGGAAAGGTCTTGGATTTCACAAGGTAGATTAGTTGGTAGAGTGTCTAAAGTACCAATAAGCACATTGGGAAGGTCCTGTGTTCAAATTCTAGTTTGGTTTCTAAATTTTTTTTTTATAAAGGGAAATTACCATGCTAAATGTGGATGTCCACTAAAGTTAAATGTTTACAAAAAACAGACTTTTACTCAAGAATGATCACTTGTCAATTTAGAGGCTTTGGTAGCCAAGTGGTGTGCTTACTGATCACAATGCCTCTCACTATGTTATGTTTGAATCCCACTCGAGCAGATCTTAGTGTAAGAAAGTTTGTTAGTTTTCTTGACTAATGTCAGTGGTTTTCTCCAGGCACTCCAAATTCCTCCACCATTCCAGAACTGACTGCTTTGAGGTAAATAAAATAATATTTACGGAGGTGTAAGACATCATTATTCCAATCCAATACTACTTATCAATTCAAGTTAAATATTCCTACAGACCACAATTTTCGTTTGCAATCCATCTATTTGTAAAATTATGCATTGCATTAGTTTGGTAGCCTCATACAATTTTAAGTATACTTTGTAAGTGTATAAGATTTGAAAATTATAAATATATTTTTATCACATTTCAGGCAAGCCAATCTCAGACAGCACATACTCCAGGAATCAGCTTTCAGGAAATGTTTATGTGCGAAAAGGAAAGTTGATTTACCAGTGGGTTAAACGGCTATGTGTGATATCTGGTACAAGGCTCCTGATATATAGAGGTAAATAAAATATAAACAGTATTCATATGTTTGTGTGATCACCTCAGTGACTTAGTGGTAGACCATTCATATTGGAAATGGGAGGTCATAGGGTTCAAACCCCTGCCAGGTCATACATAAGACTTAAAAGTTTGAGTTATTGCTTCCATGTCTGGCACTCAGCATTAAGAGGAGAGAGTATTGGCTGGTTAACCAGCAGGCCAGGATAATGGATGGGGGGAGTGGTATACTTGTCTGTGGTATACTGACTCAGTGAGCTAGCACCTTACCAAAAGGTTGCCTTGAGTGTGTGCTAGTACATGACAGACCATAATACACACTTGCACACCTTATGCACACTATAGAGATTAATAGACTTTTGCTTCATCTTGAATAGCTGAAAAATTGCTGATGTGACATTAAACAACATTACAACAAAACAATGACATGTTTGTGAAAGTGAAGAAGAAGTTGCATTCTTTCCAGCCATTCTTTGGGTCCCAGTGCATATTACAAATGTAGTCTCTGCTACTATTTGACGAATGTTGTTCTTTAGACACAATCAGCCTTAGACTGTACTGAATATGATAAAGGAAAATTTTTTTCTTACCAAAATATCAAAAAGTACTGTATATCTAACACTATGGTAACCACAGTTTGATTTTATTGTTTCTTTTGAAAACTATAATCCCTTGACAGGAAAGCTCCCATAATTGTATTCCACATTATCTACTTATCTGTCCATCTGTATCTCTGCTTTGTTCTAGAGCCATTAGGGGCCTCAGTGGCAATGTGGTCTATAGTATTGGGTTAAGGACCACAGCACTCCTACTTCCTAGGTTCCAACCCCAATCAAGCCAATTCCAGTATCTGTCATCTTGCTAGCCACTGTTGAACAGTTTTCTTTGGACACTCTGGTTTTCTCCACCATCCCAGAACTACCAGTGTATTATAAGTTAAAGAAACTGCATAAAATGGCATAAAATACCATTACTCCACTCAACTCTATACATGTCACATTTTGAAATTTAAAAAAATAATTATAGAATATGTACTTTCAAAATCCATTTCAATTAAAATGATTTTGAAAATAAAGAGCAAAAACAACAACAGCTTTGATTGATTTAGCTTTCATAAAAATAAAACATTTTGTACATTCTTTAAGGGTACTCAGATTTCCTCATTCATTGTTTCTGTACCCATTGAAAGGTTACAACATTTAACCTTAAGTAGTAAAAAAAACATGTTAAATATAGGTAACAATATATCTGATACCTGTGAGAAGAATTATAAGTTTATTCTTGATATAAAAACATGATATATATATAAACACATATATACCTATATCGGTCATAATATCTTAAATATTTTCTGATATCTCTACATCTATCTCTCCATCATCTGTCTGATAGTGTTACATTGTACTTCTGGTTTATAAACCAAAAACCTTTATTTCATTGAGTATTATTTTCAGTATTTTATTGTGTTGATTCACACATATTTGAGTGTATCTGACATATGTCCTAACACTGAGGTTGTAAGGTAATTACACATCTATTTTTTCCCACAGGTACGCCATTGATACCTGAGGATTTTTTGGCATTTTTACATGTTCATGTATTATACGTTTTTTTAACCTGGCCCTATGTATGTATATATATATATATATATATATGTTTATAGAGAATAAAGGTATATATTAATGCTGCCATTTAGTGTTTTTGAAATATGACAGGTAAATAAAAAACCGACAGGAATGTCATCATACCGTATACAACAATGTTTACCAACAAATTACAATAGAACATTGATAATGTGAGCCTTTATATCTTGAATACTATGGATAACTTGATGTTATGATTTTTCTCCAAAGGTTTAACTACAGTGAACTTTCTTTACAATGGCACTCTTTATAACAGCATATTCAGTTATCGACATAAAATTGTTGAGAACAAATCTGTTATATTATGTTTTCATTATACTTTATAATGACATAGACTTCTTTCACCAAGCATTCGACATTTAGAAATGAAAGTCACAAGTCCTTCAGAGGATAGATGCCCAATGTCACGGCATGCATAGCACATTAAAGAACCCTCCCTGGACATTGCCCTAAGTGCACTGCAAAGTCACGTTTTCTGCCATTTCACCTATAGCTGGTGATGTCTTGATATAAGTGAAATGCTCTTGACTCAGTCGTAAAACCCCATTTAGTCAAATGAAATCAAATACCCAATAGGTTAAAGTGTTGTAAATGTTACTTGGTTGAATAAGAATTGGATTAATGAGGTTTTGTGCCACAATTAAGATTCTTTTACTTATATCGAGGTGGTCAGTTCTGGGATGGTGGAGGAAACTGGAGTGCCCAGAGAAAACCACCTGTGGAACTTTTCACAAGTGAACTGACAAAATTTCTCACATTAGAGTCTAACTGAGTTGGATTCATACCTTGGCAGTGAAAGATGTTTTGATATGTTAGCGCACTTACATAGTTACATGTTAGATGTCTCTGTCACTGAGTCCCACTCAGCTTGTATGACTGCATGCATTCTGGTATAAATTCTGGTATTTTGAGTAACTTCAAGAGTGGAGTGGAGTGGAGAGTGGAGTAATGGTGTTTCACGCCCCAGTCAAGAATCTTTCACTTATTTCGAGGCGGTCAGTTCTGGGATGGTGGAGGAAACTGGAGTGCCCGGAGAAAACCACCGACGTTCGGCAAGTGAACTGACAAACTTTCTCACACTAGGATCTGTCCTGAGTGAGATTCGAACCCAGGTGGCGAGAGGCACTGTGATCCATAAGCGCGCGCTTTAGACCACTCAGCCACCAGGGCCCCAGTAACTTCAAGACTTGAGTTGCCTGGCATAAAGCTGTAAATTTTTTTGGTCAAGTTTTTTCCCACTTATTGTTAAGTCTTAATTTAACAACAACTGGAAAAAATGCAAAATGTCTATGATTAAATGTTATATGATAAATAGTAACACAATTAAAAAAATAAGACCTGTATTTGGAGACCACTTATTGAATCTAGATAAATATGGACTTTATAGATAAGGTGGTTTTTATTTAGAGATTCTGTTTGGTTAAAATATACAGAAGAAGGACACTAAGATAATGATATTATAGACAAATGGTCTGAAACATATAGAGATGCAAGCTCCGAACAGCGTCCAACATTCGTACCTCTTTTCATACAGACCTAGAAGGTTGATGCTGTTTTGAAACTTGATAGAGATGGTCACTAGTACTTTAGCAGATTTATTGTATGTTTTTAAAAATACCATTGTCTAATTAATGTTTGTCTTTCCATTTCAGATAAGAATAAGAATTCAAAGCCGACAGTGGTGCAGTTAGCTAAAGGATCAGTGGAGGAAGTACAGATTAAGAACCATCAACGTTGTCTGAAGTTGACATCGTCATTACAGGGAGATAGATCTGTGTACCTGTCATTCACTGATGATGCTGACTATGCCAAGTGGCTACGCAAGGCAAAAAAGGTGAGATTTTTATACAATGGAAACTTTCTAAACTGAAAACTTTCTTTATGAAATCTTTGTGGAATAAACACTTAGCCTTCATCTTGCATACGGGATTCACCCCCTAGGTTTGAATCCTGCTTTCAGATCCTAGGGTAGTTATCAGTTTGCTTACAGAAAGTTTTCTTTCAGCTCTTCAGTTTCCTCCACAATACCATAACTGATCATCTAGATATAAATAAAAGAATCTTGATGACACAATAATCACAGTTGGGGTACATAATTTAACTCGCTCGAATTTCTAATGATTTATTGCTACAGTTTGCAAGTTAAAAAGATTAATTGATTGAATGAATGGAGTCTTTCATCCTAGTCAAGAATATTTCATATACAACATGTATATCAAGAAGTTCACCAGCTATAGGATAAGTGACAGAAATTTTGACATTTGCAATCGACATAGTGCAACGTGCTTGGAGGTTTTTTTTAACATACCATGCCAGCCGTGACATGAAATATCAGTTTTTAAGGTATCCACCGAAGGACCCCATGACACTTATTTTCAAAATGCTGAGTGCTTGGAGAAAGAATAGTCATTAATTATTTTCAAGTCTTTTTCAGACCTGGCCAGGGTTCAAACCCTGACCTTCCATATGTGAAGTATGCACTCTACCACTGGGCTACCATGATATCAGTTAGGGTAAAAAGAGAAAGAATGTTTACAGGAAATAACTTTGTTATTGTCATTATGTACAATAATTAAACCTCAGTAATGGCGTCCATTCTTATGAATAATAATATTGATAACAAATAATATGACTAAGAAGACATATTATGAAGGAAATACTGCCATATTGATATAAGATGAATAATCTTTTTGTAATAAATAAATAACTTGTTTGTATCAGCTGGTAGGATATGCTAAAGCAAGGTTTGATTTATATGTTTATTATGTAATAACTTGACACAAAGGGTCACATGACTAATTAATTGTCACATGATATCACATGATCACCGCATAGTTGGAATAGTTGAAATTTTTCGTTTGTTTGATAATTGGACTATTATGCAACCACTAAATTAAAAATAATTTATGAACTGCAGCTGACACTTATCAATATTGTTTCCCTGGTAATAATATTCTTTAAACTGCAGTTAATCATATAAAAATTTTTATAGATGTACAAAATGTAAAGAAAGGATTGGAATGGAGTGGAGTAATGATTTTTTTTATGCCCCAGTCAAGATTCTTTCACTTATCTTGAAGCGGTCATTTCTGGTATTGAGGAAACCAGAGTGCACAGAGAAAAACCACCATCTTTTGGCAAATGAACTGAGAACTTTCTCACACTAGGATCTGCTTGAGTTGATTTGAATAGGTCAGTGAGAGGAGGTGTGATCTGTAAGTGTGTGCTTTAGACGTCAGTGACAGGAGGTGTAATCTGTAAGTGTGTGCTTTAGACGTCAGTGAGAGGAGGTGTGATCTGTAAGTGTGTGCTTTAGACGTCAGTGACAGGAGGTGTAATCTGTAAGTGTGTGCTTTAGACGTCAGTGAGGGGAGGTGTGATCTGTAAGTGTGTGCTTTAGATGTCAGTGAGGGGAGGTGTGATCTGTAAGTGTGTGCTTTAGACGTCAGTGAGAGGAGGTGTGATCTGTAAGTGTGTGCTTTAGACGTCAGTGACAGGAGGTGTAATCTGTAAGTGTGTGCTTTAGATGTCAGTGAGAGGAGGTGTGATCTGTAAGTGTGTGCTTTAAATATCAGTAAGAGGAGGTGTGATCTGTAAGTGTGTGCTTTAGACGTCAGTGAGAGGAGGTGTGATCTGTAAGTGTGTGCTTTAGATGTCAGTGAGGGGAGGTGTGATCTGTAAGTGTGTGCTTTAGACGTCAGTGAGAGGAGGTGTGATCTGTAAGTGTGTGCTTCAGACGTCAGTGAGAGGAGGTGTGATCTGTAAGTGTGTGCTTTAGACGTCAGTGAGAGGAGGTGTGATCTGTAAGTGTGTGCTTTAGACGTCAGTGAGAGGAGGTGTGATCTGTAAGTGTGTGCTTTAGACGTCAGTGACAGGAGGTGTGATCTGTAAGTGTGTGCTTTAAATATCAGTAAGAGGAGGTGTGATCTGTAAGTGTGTGCTTTAGATGTCAGTGAGAGGAGGTGTGATCTGTAAGTGTGTGCTTTAGACGTCAGTGAGGGGAGGTGCGATCTGTAAGTGTGTGCTTTAGACGTCAGTGAGAGGAGGTGTGATCTGTAAGTGTGTGCTTTAGATGTCAGTGAGAGGAGATGTGATCTGTAAGTGTGTGCTTTAGACGTCAGTAAGAGGAGGTGTGATCTGTAAGTGTGTGCTTTAGACTTCAGTGAGAGGAGGTGTGATCTGTAAGTGTGTGCTTTAGACGTCAGTAAGAGGAGGTGTGATCTGTAAGTGTGTGCTTTAGACTTCAGTGAGAGGAGGTGTGATCTGTAAGTGTGTGCTTTAGACGTCAGTAAGAGGAGGTGTGATCTGTAAGTGTGTGCTTTAGACTTCAGTGAGAGGAGGTGTGATCTGTAAGTGTGTGCTTTAGACATCAGTGAGAGGAGGTGTGATCTGTAAGTGTGTGCTTTAGACGTCAGTGAGAGGAGGTGTGATCTGTAAGTGTGTGCTTTAGACGTCAGTGAGAGGAGGTGTGATCTGTAAGTGTGTGCTTTAGACGTCAGTGAGGGGAGGTGCGATCTGTAAGTGTGTGCTTTAGACGTCAGTGAGGGGAGGTGCGATCTGTAAGTGTGTGCTTTAGACGTCAGTGAGGGGAGGTGCGATCTGTAAGTGTGTGCTTTAGACGTCAGTGAGGGGAGGTGTGATCTGTAAGTGTGTGCTTTAGACGTCAGTGAGGGGAGGTGCGATCTGTAAGTGTGTGCTTTAGACGTCAGTGAGGGGAGGTGCGATCTGTAAGTGTGTGCTTCAGATGTCAGTGAGAGGAGGTGTGATCTGTAAGTGTGTGCTTTAGACGTCAGTGAGAGGAGGTGTGATCTGTAAGTGTGTGCTTTAGACGTCAGTGAGGGGAGGTGCGATCTATAAGTGTGTGCTTTAGACGTCAGTGAGGGGAGGTGTGATCTGTAAGTGTGTGCTTTAGACATCAGTGAGGGGAGGTGTGATCTGTAAGTGTGTGCTTCAGACGTCAGTGAGGGGAGGTGTGATCTGTAAGTGTGTGCTTTAGACGTCAGTGAGAGGAGGTGTGATCTGTAAGTGTGTACTTTAGACCAATCTTGTATGATAATAGAAGCAGGAGTGCAGTGACAAAAACACCGGCCGTCATTCAGGTTTCTCCCACTAAGATCTGCCCAAGCAAGATTCAAACCTAGACAATGTGATGCAATGAGATCAGTAAGAAAATGGAACAAAGATTGTAGTGTTATGATGTCTGCTGTCATGCCAAGCAAATAATTAATTACATGCTAGCATGTGTTATTCAATATGCTTTTCATGGCAGCAGAAGTTATAGCACATACTGCTACTTTTAAACAGTTAAGTATATATCTGTATTCACTAGCACAGAATGCTTTCCCCTTCTACCAATGCAGAGGCACAGTGGGTTGAGTGCTAACTCAAAAATCTAAATCTAACTTTAAAATCTGGCATGGTAAATTGATGAGGCTTGAAAGTATAAGTTATCTTGATACATTTGCATAATGATATTTTTCAGACCACATACACTGCATAATGATATTTTTCTCAGACCACATACACTGCATATTGATATTTCTCAGACCACATACACTGCATATTGATATTTTTCAGACCACATACACTGCATAATGATATTTTTCAGACCACATACACTGCATAATGATATTTTTCTCAGACCACATACACTGCATAATGATATTTTTCTCAGACCACATACACTGCATAATGATATTTTTCAGACCACATACACTGTATAATGATATTTTTCTCAGACCACATACACTGCATATTGATATTTTTCAGACCACATACACTGCATAATGATATTTTTCTCAGACCACATACACTGCATAATGATATTTCTCAGACCACATACACTGCATAATGATATTTTTCAGACCACATACACTGCATAATGATATTTTTCTCAGACCACATACATTGCATAATGATTTTTAGGCCACCATCATAGCATTTTTTCAGCGGGCCATATATATTGCTTTAATATTTTTTTTTTTTTCAGGCAACAGCTAAACTGCCATCTAAAGCTGACTTATCAAACTGTCACTTAGAATTCTTACCTGAGACTGTGTTCATAAATGAAGGTTTACAGTTCCTGAATCTTAGACATAATGTTCTCAAAGAACGACCAATAGAAGAAGATATTTATACAATCGGCTGGCTAGATGACCTACCCAGGTGAGATACGTATTATTTTTCTTTATGGTAAATATCATAATAATTCTATCTTCTAAAATTATTATTTAATTTGAGTTCATGCATACTTGTGTTGTTACTCTAAGTATCCTTCACTAAAATTGTAATGAAAAAGCTATCAAGACATGTTGTACATTTCTGCAAAAATGCTTTTTCTCAAAAAATTTACTTTGAATTTTAGAAGAAAGCCCTACTTTTGATAATTTCAATTTACTTTTTGCCATGGCAATCAGAGTTATTCTCCTTTGACATATTGGCTACACTTGCTAGCATTAAAACTGAAGTCTGTCCCAATCTGTAGATCCATCAGGTCTGATTCATATCACAGTTTCAGATCAGCGAAGAGACTTGTAATTGGCATAAATGACCCTTAAATGGGAGACTTAATTGTGAGACAATTGCAAGTTTCACAGACTGTATTTCAGCTGATTTCCTTTTCTTCTACGAAATAAATACTGCTAAAACAGCTTGATTGGTCGAAAGATTTATTAAGCACTTTATTGAAACTCAATTCCTTATTCTATCAGTCACAAGTCCATAGCGTTAACTCCATGGCCACATTAAAACTCAGTTCCTTATTCTATCAGTCACCAGTCCATAGCGTAACTCCATGGCCACATTAAAACTCAGTTCCTTATTCTATCAGTCACCAGTCCATAGCGTTAACTCCATGGCCACATTAAAACTCAGTTCCTTATTCTATCAGTCACCAGTCCATAGCGTTAACTCCATGGCCACATTAAAACTCAGTTCCTTATTCTATCAGTCACCAGTCCATAGCGTAACTCCATGGCCACATTTCTGAATAACTCAGTAATAAGGTTAAATTTGTTCAGTTTATGAGTGACCATAACTCTCTTTATTTTCAGATTCTACAACTTAAGAAGTCTTAACTTAGCAGATAATGATCTCCATACATTTCCACTGGCGTTGTGTAAAATCAAAACTCTAACTGAACTGAACATAGCCAGCAACAAAATATCTGATTTACCAGGAGAAATTGTAGAAATGACAAGGTACTCTCTCTCTCTCTCTCTCTCTCTCTCTCTCTCTCTCTCTCTCTCTCTCTCTCTCTCCTTGTACTTCAACTTGGACAAAGTACATGTACAAGAAATAGTAGAACTTACTATGCAGGCTCTCTCTCTCTCTCTCTCTCTCTCTCTCTCTCTCTCTCTCTCTCTCTCTCTCTCTCTCTCTCTGATAAATTCTGTAATCTGATTTCAAACACATTTTTCAGAGAATTTATATGTCCATCTACAAAGTTTAATGATTAATATTTATTGTCTATTTCAGTTTACAAATTCTTCATGTACACAACAATCATTTAAGTGTTCTTCCAGAGGAAATGGTGTTAATGAAGTCATTGTCCGTATTGGTGCTAGCATTTAATCATTTTACCACAGTCCCAGATATTCTGCTTCAATCTCATCATACCCCACTCTCACTGGACAGTATCATCATGGCAGGAAATAGAATAGAAAGACTGTCACATGATCTCCTCAGTAAAATGAAACACATTAAAAAAATAGACTTACGGATGAACTATTTGTCGTTACTGCCAAGTGAAACAGGCAAAATTCCATTTTCTAGAACTTTTAACTCATCTAGATGTTCGGGATAATTCTGTGACAGATTTGGATGTACGGGCATTAAAAGCTTTGGAATATTTAAATTGTGAAAGAAATAACATGCATAGTCTACAAGTTAATGGAATGTCTTTGAAAAATTTATTTGCCGCCCATAATGGTAAGTAATCAGTAAAGTAATATACAATATAAAATGTACATTATATCTGTCCATGAGGCCACCTGCACTTTCATATCTGTCCATGAGGCCACCTGCACTTTAATATCTGTTTTGGGGCACCTAAGATTCATATCTGCTCTTTAGGCCCCTGAGCCCAACTTCATTTTCATATCTGTTCTTTAGAGCCTTGAACATTCAGATCTGCCTCTTAAGCCCCTGAGCATTTACATCTGCCCATGAGGCTACCTGCACTTTCATATCTCCCCTTTAGGCCCCTGAAATTCATATTGGCCCTTGAGAACACCAGTTTAGTTTCTGACCTTTAGGCCCCAGAACATTTATATTTGCCCATGAGGCTATCTGAACTTTTATATCTGCCCTTTAGGCCCAGAACACTCATATCTGTCCTGTCTTTAAAGCCCTTGAATATTGATATCTGCCCATGAGGCCACTATTTCATAAAGGCTAGCAAATTTCAAAAATGTTTCTTTTTAAAAAGACATAATTATAAATTTGAACCTGTAAATAAAGGGCACTTGCTCAATTTTTTTTTACTCTTTGGAATATATAAGTTTGTATTTCTTTAAGTTTAAGAGCATGAATTCTAATTGGAATTTTCCAATTTGCATGGATTTGTATGGTAAATCCCCAAAGTTATGACCATAACCAAAATACTGGTACTAAAAATTGTTTAGGAAAAGTCTTCAGGTTGTAATTCAGGCTGTATAAAGCAGGGAAGAGTTTGTCTTATTCCATCTGCGTAAGATTTTGCAATCAACATTAAAAAACATTTATGGAACAAATGTAAATGGTGTTTTTAATATTTTCAGAAATAGAAAGTCTTTCAATCAATCCAAAACCAGAATGGTTGGTTACCATGGATATTTCACAGTAAGTAATATAATTATTGTACATATTTATTTTGATTATATTGCATGTCTTATTATTCATTGAGCTATGAATAAAATGAAAGTATGTTATTTTTTTATGACATGAAGTGATGTGACAGTGGCTGTTCCATCTTTGGCACCTACCTTATGTATTAACTTCAAATTTGTGTTAGGTTGGAATTTTATAGAATTTTGTTTAATGAAAATGGGTATTGTATTTCAAAAAAAGGAAAATTTTTTTTATTTTTAAATTATTGAACAGTGGCTGTTGGGAATTTTATTGAAACCTTAACAAATTTGAAGCAAAGTAAAAATATGATATCCACCATGAAGGTTTAGAATGTTAATTAGGTACTCCAGGTTTTCCCTGCCATTCTTGTATTGACTGCCTTGACATGTGTTAGAATATCAACCTGGGTGTAAAACCTGCTTACTTCATTTTGCTACATTTTTAGAAATAGAAAGTCTTTCAATAAATCCAAAACCAGAATGGTTGGTTACCATGGATATCATGATAGTATCTGTATCAGTTCCCAGATATGGTACAACGTAGCACAAGGTTATACCAGCATATTGAAAGGTTTTTTTTCTTATTTAAACACTGTTTTTGTTTATTTACAGTAATAAATTAACAAGCCTGCCATCTTGGTTATCAGAATGCTTTTTCATGGTGAAGGTGAACGCCAGCCATAATAAGTTATCAGAATTACCAGACAGGTAAACAGAGAGAGAGAGAGAGAGAGAGAGAGAGAGAGAACATACACAAAGAGACACACAGAAACACAGAGAGAGAGAGAAAGAGAGAAACACACACACAATAATAATAATAATAATTTGATCACAAAATTCAGAATAAGTGACATTTTCTTAAATGAAAAATGTTTAAATACCAAAATTCTTACAAGATACAGAAAAAAGTCAAATTTTTAATGAATTAGATGCGAAATTGCATTTTTAAACTACAAAGTGACATATTGGTTACAACAAATTATTGAAGTTATGCAATGAAATTGTTTTTGTATGTTTAATTTATTTTAGATTTTTTGTCATGGCTCCCAAGCTGAAAATCATTAAACTAGGTCACAACTGAGCTCAAGACTTTACCGTTAGACATCGAGAACCCTGTAGTTGAGGAGTTACACTTGGATCATAATCTGTTAGAAGATCTGCCATATGAATTCTTATATAAGTCTACAAAGTAAGTGAAGTTAGACTTGGAATTTGACATCACTTGATAAAAAAGTTTTGTTGCATTTTTTGTGTGTTGATTTTAGGTATATGAGGATTAAATAGGATTAAATAGGATTAAATAAGATCAGGATCAGATTAATATACTTCATATTTGATTTGTCAATAGCTGTTTTACAGTTTTCACTAATGCATACTTAAACCACACCAAACTTGCCCAACAGGAGTTAATCTATAGCAGTATGTGTTAATTTTTTTTCATTATAACGCTTGTAGCCCCAAACAATGCCAAACACTCAGAATTATCACATTTAAGTCACTAATCATTTCCAGAAATCAGTTACGTTGCATGTTGCCAATGGCAACAAATTGTAAACAATGTTATGGCATTTGTGGATGTCACAAACGGTGCATTATTTGGTTCTGTTGTATCAGATTAATAGTGCTTTATGCCCAAGTCAATATTCTTTCAGTTATATTATGTCCATCTGGTTTTGGCAAGTCAATCAACAAACTTAATCACTGTAGGATTTCCTAAGTAGGATTGACCTGAAATGGTGAGAAGCGCTGTGATGGCTTTAGATCACTTGACCACTATATAAGTAATGATATGTGCTTTAAAAATATAAAGGTTTTTGTCAGGAGGCAATGCAACATTCATCTAAACATTATATTTGATTTGAATTTTCTCTGTTTTTCACCAATTCCAGATTGAACAAGATTGAATAATTTACATCAAAATTGATTTTATGTAACCCTTTTGATTTTTCAAAATAAAAGAGTTTTTGCAAACATGTGAAGAATATTTATTGTGTTAAGTACTGGTTATGATAATTAAACAATTGACTTTATTTTCAGACTTAGATACCTGAACCTAACAAAGAATAAACTAACGGTCATACCAAAACCAAATAGTAATGAATCCCTTAACAGATTACAGGAGTTATATTTATCAGCCAATCAGCTTGAAGATGCTGCTGTGTCAGTAGTTTGTTGTTTTACAAGGTTACGGATTTTACACTTAGCTCATAACAAAATTACAATCATACATAACAGGTAATTATGATAGTCTGTGAGAAAATTTGGACAAATCAAATAGAATTATCTCCCTTTGAATGTAGTAGATTGAATGTATAAATTTATTTCACATCAGCAGTTTTTAATTATTTGCGATAAGAACAATGCAGCTTCTTTGAATATGAAGTAATGCCAGATCATGATTCATACTTTTGATGTATTATAAGCATATAAGTGTCGACATTCGTGAAATTGTCCTAAAGTAGATAACATTCAAACTTTGAAAGTCGACATGAAAATATTATCTAAAACACCTTTTGGTGCATTTAAATCAATAGAGATATTGGTAGCTAAGTGGCTTATGCAGTAGACTTCCAATGGAAGGTGTCTTAATGTTGCAGGTTTGTTATATTAGAAAGGGTTTTTTCCCCTATCTTTTACTGATAGACTGGGTACAAGTAGAATGCACTGAAAATTGTTGCCAATAATAAAATCTGATATATATAATATTACTTGTACATAACAGATCAGAAATACTTGCACAAACTTACACATCCCACAAATTTAGAAATCGGTTTATTCTTGAAAGATAGATCAAATTGCTTTTTCTAGAAAAAATATTAATGTCATATATTGGTGATACAATTAATCAGCCATAATTTCTCCCTTATGATAATTTCAAATGGATTGTAATTTTGAGACACAAATTTTTACACTCACACTTTTTTGGGGAATGAGAAATATTTGTATTTGTTTTAAATTAATCATGATAATAAATAATATAAATTATTATCATGAATATCACTTTTGGAAGTACTTTGTAGAAAGAAAGTAAGCATAAAATATTGTTCAACACACATTCATCATTTTTTATACTTCACATGGCTTACTTTTTCCATACAATCTTATTTGAACATTGAATAGCCCAACCTCTGGTACAAATGTTTACATTTTGAACACTTTCTTTAAAAAGAAAAAAAATTTAAAAAAAAAACAAACAAAAACATGGAAACAATCTACTTGTGTAATTTACAAACCCCCCTAAATTTTAATTTTATTTTTAGAAAAAAGTGCTGAAATAACATGGGATTTTATGGTACATACAATTTAGACATATTTTTCATGCAATAATTATGTGGAAAAAAAAAAGTATAATTTTCATGTTCAGCCTGTTTACCTGTTATCATTTAATTCTGTTCAACATAAGTCATTTATTTGTTCTAATTAAAAAGTTTATATTTTTATTTATCAGAGATATAGCCAAGTTAGAATCGTTACAAGAATTAAATGTTTCTGGAAATGTTTTAAGAAGTTTGCCTGCTAGTTTGGGAAAACATTCAAAATTACAGTGTTTACGTGCTAACACTAATCTACTGAGAGAACTGCCGGATTTTAAGAATTCACCAAATCTAAAGGTATGTTTGTTTATCAGCATATAGTTATTGCAAATTGGGGGGGGGGGGGGTCTTTGATGGCCCAGTGTTCTCTTAGTGTTTTAACCACATAGGGACAATTCTAGCAAGTTTAAATTAAAGAGCCTGCATATGGATCACAATGCCTTACACTGCATAGGTTCTAATCTGGCAATGACAGACCATAATGTGAGAAGGTTGGTCATTTTGCTTGCTAAAGGTCTATGGTTTTCTCTTGAAATGTCAATTTCCATCACATTCCCTGACAACCAAAATATAATTTAAAAAATTTGAACTCCATTACTCAACTCTTCTCTTCTTTGTATTTTTTAATTTTAAAGAGTTCCAACTTTTTATAAGTTTTATTTTAAATCATACAGCTCAACTCGACGTATCTAAATTCTCATTTTAAAAGGTTGAAATGAACTTAAAGAATTTTTTTAACTATCTTGAGTACCATAAAAAGATGAAAAAAAATTCAACCTAAAAAGTTTGTTCTTCAAAACAGCCAACACAATTGCAACCAATAACACAGGTTATTATAAGACTACTGATTTTACTCAGTTTTGATTGGCTAATAACATGTTAAGCTGCACTGAACAAATCATTATCTTCACTGCACAATTACTGCACATGAGGGTAATATAATGGTCCAAATTGCCCTCGCAGTCCCTAAAATAGATGACAGTGATTTCCCATTGTACAAGAATAGAACCAGTCAAAGCCCTTGTAAGCTTTTGATAAGCAAATCAGAATTGACCTACTTTAAAAGCGTTGGATCTCACTGCATTTTCTGAAAATCAAGGCGGACAAAAAAGAATCTGTTACGAATTGTTTCAAAAGACACCTGTCTGCCAGTCATATAATAAAACAATTATTGACTTTTGATTTTGTCAAAATTCAATTATTTTATATTAATGTCTGAACAGTCAAATAAGACAAAAGCAGAACTAAAATACAAATTTCTTTTTTTTTTTTTTTTAAATTAAGACCCAAAAATTCTAATTTCATTAAATATAAACAGTATCTTAATAATCAAATGATTAAAATTGATAAAAAATGATTTAATGATAAAAATTGATAAAATAATGATAAAATGATAAAATAAATTTCTATTTTATGGAATTATTTTTTAGGCATTAGATGTTGGTTCAAACAGATTGTCAGATGTTTCCATGACAAATTTAATGTCTTCACAGGTCAACCTGCTGGATATTTCTGGAAATCCAGATATTATGCTGGATACTGGAGAACTTGGACAAATAAGGTAAAACCTTTTAGTGGTGACATTTTATGCATTTTTAAATATGGTTATTCAGCATTGTAGATTTTTATTTCTGCTATTAACATCCTTTAGTTTTCATGTCTATGTAGATTTTGAACTTAGAGTGATAAGTCATTGCTTAAAAATTGGTGGTTTTGGGGATGTAGTTTCTTCCCATGCCCTGCCCACATTAGAGTTTAAAACTAGAAGGTTACTCGGGGTGCTACAAAGGTTTTTGTCTACTACCAGGGACATTAACAAATAGAAAGAATCAAATAATTATGAGAATACCATAGTAATATTTTTCCAATGGTTTTGCTCTATCAACATTTACAGAGCTGCCAACTGACCCGCATTTAGGTCCAAATTCCCCCAAGACAGGCCAAGGTGCGTTCACGTGTGACCCCTATTACATTAAATTTGGTTGGCAGCTCTGATTTACCAGATATTGTCATTAATTTCTGTTTTTTGTTACTATAGCAACTGGAAGAAAATCTGTACAGTTGATATGACTGGACAGAACCGGTCATTGCTGGACATCAGACAAGCACCGTACGAGAACACAGGACAACCCTGGCAGACAGGGCTATCTCTGACATCTGGAATGAGAAATAAGTAAGTATGGTAATGCAAAAAGATATTTTTATATTAAAATATATTTAAAGTGTGTGTGTGTCGTAAAATAAGACATTGCCTTACAATAAACAATTTTTCATTGCAGGAAGGCTTGTATTATCTGATTTTTATCTTACAACAAATTTACTTTCAAAGCAAAAGAGTTTCGACTGACAAGTATTTCTTAATAATTTGATGAGTCTTTGACAACAAGTTTTTGTTTAGTCTTAGAATAATGAAATGGAAAATTGATTACATAAATCTAGTGTTAAGCTGGGGATAGGTGAAGGAGTAACAAAAAAATGTCCTTACCTGCTTTGACTTGTTTGAAATTTGTACTCACACAGCAAAATGTTTCCCACAATTTGATGCAAGAGAACTTATGTAACATATTGTCATTGAAGTCTCAACAGTGTTTTCATCTTTTTTTTCTTTTTTTTTTTGTGTGTGTGTTAACTTACGCTAGCTGGGTGAAGTGTTAAGATAGACTAAATTTAGTTTGATCTTTGCCTTTATTTTGACTGCTACTGTTGTGCACTTTAATTGTGTGCAGATTTGGTTTGGATGTCCAGTAGCTCAGTCAAAATAGTGTCCCAATTGTATTGAGAAGGTCTTGGGTTCAATTCCCAGTTTGGTCACTGCATTCTTTCCCTTTTCTGTTACATTAAAAAAACAGGATAAATATAAATTTTTTCTTCTCTTTTTTTCTTCCAGATTATCAGTTTCGATTGTCAATAAGCCCAAATTTGGTAAAGACATTGAGGGATTTTTTGCCATATTTGATGGAGGAAGAACGGATGAAGTTACACAAGCTTTAACCAAAATGATTTGTAAAACATTGCAGGAGGAATTGAATCTTCCAAACTCACACCAACATTACTTAAAATATACCATGCTGGCTGCCCACAGGTAAATCAATATCCCAGAATTAGTTTTTCTTATATATAGATATAGTGGAGTGGAGAGTGGAGTAATGGTGTTTTACGCCCCAGTTAAGATTCTTTCACAAATTTTGAGGCGTTCAGTTCTGGGATGGTGGAGATAACTGGAGTGCCCAGAGAAAACCACCGATCTTTGGCAAACGATCTGACAATCTTTCTCACGCTAGGGTGTGTCCGGATTTGGATTCGAACCCAGGCGGTGAGAGGTGCTATGATATGGAAGTGCATGCTTTAGACCACTCGGCCACTGAGGCCCTTTTATATATACATGTATATATATATATATATATATATATATATATATATATATATATATACAAGTGTATATCAGAATAATTAAATTATGCGTAAATCCAGTTTTTTAATTGGTGGAAATATTTTATGCACTGATATATTGGTATAAATAAAATCTAAATTGATTATTCTTAGCCGATCTGGAAAACTTTATATTGTTGTAAACAATCACAACTCTGACATCGTAAGAAAGCAAATGGCATTATTTTGATTTGCAGAAAAAAACATTATTTAAAAAATTAACTGAAGAATTAATTCATGAATTTTTACAACATAAGGGAATAGAATAAAATTTAATTTCCTTAATTTAAAATTGACTGTAGGAAATTATACATTTTAAAAAATAGTTTTTTTTACACACTTCCCAATATTTTCTTGAGGATTTGGACTTTGTTTATGACTCTGGGTTTTCAAGATGTTTTAGTCCAAATTTAATGGGTTTTTAAACCATCTTGCTACATGATCTATACCAACTTTGTGTAATTAACTTTATGTTTCAAATTCCATAAAAACATAATTTTAATAAGAAATCTTTTACTATTCAATTCCAGATTCAATGCTAGTAACTTTTTTTTTACAAGCTTTAGGGACAGTCAAATGATATGCTGAAAATTTTCATCAAATTAGGAGTTGCCTCCCTTTGTTTAAAAAAAAAAAAAAATAAAAAGTAAAGTAAAATAAAAAAAAAAAATAATAATAATAAAAAAACCCTTGCCCATGCATGAGCCCTTTGATAAATTGAATTTTATATTTGAAAGTTAACACCTATTGTAAAATAAGAGTGTTTTATAGTTCCAGAGTCCTAAGTTTAGAAGTTACCTCCCTTTGTAAAACAGGAGCCTTTGTCTGTTTTAGAATTCTGATCAAAATTTGTCTTATTACAGAAAGTTGAAATCAATAGGCCAGAAAGTTGGAGCAGCTTCAGCGATTTGTCACATTCGGAAATCTATTGAGTCTAGCAGTCATTATATGCTGAACGTAGCTAATGTTGGTGATACAGAGGTTATTATTAGTCGCCGAGGGGAAGCTGTCCCAATGTCACGGTTGTTTCTGATTCACTCTGATAGAGAGGAGAGACAGAGGATTTGTAAAAGTGACGGCATTGTTACAGAGGTGAGATATTTTGTAGAAATGAGTAATTAGGTTTGATTAACCTGTGGGATATTTAGTTGTGGTTTTTTATGCCTCAGTCAAGATTTTTTTACTTACAGGCTCGTATTCAGAAGGAGTGCAAACACACCCCTTTTGAAAACCATTAAGCCCTGTAAAAGCCTCATTAAAAATCATTTACCTCTATTAAACCCTTAAAATCATTTTGAAAACATTAATTTTGATTAATTTCAAACATTTAGATACATCATATTTGACTATTAATTGTTCATTAAAATATTCCAAAATGCACCATTTTGCATTTCATTTTCAAAAGTTTTATGGGGGAGCATGCCCCCAGAGTGGTCTAGACTCCTAATGAGGCACACCATTGATGCTTGTGACAAAATTCTTCAGAACAGCATCCTCTTTCTAAAATACCTGCCTACGGGCTTGACTTAAATATAAAAATAAGATCAGGATTCTTTAAAGAAGGTTGAGAAAACTGCTATCTTTGAGCAAAAGAAATGCTAACTTTTTTACACTAGGCTCTACCTGAGTATGATTGCATTCTAAACAGTTAAAAAGTGTTTTGATTGCTAATCTGGGACTTTATTTGTCCTGACAAGAAAACCTTGGTTTAGACACAGTTTTCTTTGTCACACACTTCTTGCAGAGTTGTCTACATCAGTTGAATTACAGAATGAAGTAGTTTTGTTCTTTGATGTTAAAATATTCTGCTGAAACAATTTTTCAGAAATCTCATGCACGGTTAAACTTGCAATGTAAGGGAGATAATTCTTGATTGAATTTTAAATTCAACAGCATTTGAAATGTAATTTAATAATCTTTCTGTTATAGATTTAAAAGTAATAATATAATAATAATAATCTGGCACCAATTTCACTATCATTCACTTAACTGAGTGTACGCTCAACTCAAATATTCCCATTTTTCTCTCATCAATATTTTAAAAATTTTAAGTTTTATGAGACAATATTTTTTTTTTTTTTTTCAACAAAACTACACAAAATAATTTAGATTTAACATTAGATATTCAATTTTAACCGTTTAATGTCTTAAAAATTGACTTTGAAATATTCCCAAATTTGATTTGAGTGTACACTCAGTTGAGTGAATGATTGTGAAACTGAGGCCTGATCTCCTTGGTCACCTATGTCATTGTTACAGGAAATGACATCATCATATTTATGGCTTATCTTTTTGTTATTACAGATATTTAGATAAACAAACTTTTCTTAAGAAAAATTTGTCGTTTTCTATTACGAAACCTGATATTCAAATATCATTTATAATGCAAGGTTTTTTTTTCTTTGTAAAGATTAATTAACTTGTTTAAACTAAACACTCATATAAGAACAAGAATCTCTATATAAATTAATATTTTTTAAATGAATGTTATTTTCTTGCTTTGTTTACAGGATGGTAGAGTAGATGGTGTAACTTTCTGTACTCGACTAATCGGAGGATCATATCTGTTCCCACATGTCTTACCTGAGCCACATGTAACTAGTCTAAATCTTCACCCTGACGACCAGCTCATTATCATAGCCAATAACGGACTCTGGAAATACATCTCATATCAAGATGCAGTAAACGAGATTATGGATATACCAGATCCTGTCATTGCTGCTAAACGTTTACAAGATCTAGCACAAGGTTATGGTTCTCGGGAAAGTATCGGTGTTCTTGTCATTCGTCTGTTGCTATCGGATGAAGAAAGAACAAAGATGAAAGGTCTTTTACAAAATCAGTTTCATAATGAACAGTCTATCATTGCTCAATTACGAGAAAAAGATTTGGAAAGGGAAGCTGAGAGGAAACGGCGGAAAGCATCAGAAATGTCCGATGATGTACCAATGGATATAGTAAAATTGAAAGGACCTGGAAAGAAACGCATGCAAGCTAATGAACTGTTTTCAGAAGATGTTGATGGGGTATATGTGAAATTAAAATATGGTCCAGAGAATGTGATAGCTAACCCGTCTAACTGGGAAACTATTTTACAAAGACGGTTAACTGAAGAAGTTAAAAATATGGAGCTTCAGTCAGTGTTTGGATCTATAGATGGTGAGGATCTAGATGCCAAGTTTGGTCCAAATGAGACACCAGATAACTGGACTGCATCCATACAAAAAACTCCAAAACACACTGTTTATCCGAACCCTACTCCTTGTAAACCGATTCAACCAACACAGATAACACATGTTCAAAGTTTGATAGAACCAAGTATATCAACAGAATCAGTTGAGTTCCGTAAGGAATACAAAATGCCCATAAATCTGGACAGAGATGCTGTTTTGTTTCATGAAATGCAGATGGCTCGGGCAAGAAACCATGGTACCAGCACAGACAGTATGGCTTCAACACAATCCGTCCCTGCAAGTGTGTCATTTAAAGATATTGAGACGAGATCCAAGTCTTCCTCACATAGTATTGAAGTTTTGATACGACCCCCTTCATTGAGTCCCACTCAAGCTTCATATGGGGGCTCATTTCCGACTTCAGGAACAATTAACAATAGAGTGATGTCTCTGGATAGAAAGGGTCGTATCCCAGGTTCTTGTCCAGATGTTGTTCCACAGGATCACATTGATGAGGCCCCAATAATTCAAGATGAAGACCAGTTAGATCACCATTCAGATGAGGTTAATAATAAGATCAATGAAATGGGAGATAACTTTATTGGAACTAAAGTAGATTTGAATTGAATCATGTCAGATTGATAATAAGAAACTTCCACCTGAGGAGGAAGATGAATTCCGAGACTATCGATATTGATGTGTCCGTTGTTAGTGCTTATAAAAACTCAAAAACATTAACAGAGAAAAAACACAAAGCTCCGCAACCTCCAGTACAAGTGAGGCATAATGAGCTGTCGTCACCGCCAAATTACAGACCATCACAATCACCACCAAACTCCAGGTCTTCACAATCACCACCAAATTGTAGGCCATCACAATCACCACCATGTTCTAGGAACTTCCACATAAGTAGTGAAAACATGACACAGTCCACTCCATTATATGAGAACTACCCGCTGGCAACAAATTCAAAGTCACCTCAAAGGTCTGGAAACTACCCTATAGCTACAAGTTCAAAATCCCAGTCACCTCCAGTTCCTGGGTACCACCAAAATATTGATAGAAGACATTCACCAGAATCCTGCAACATATGTTAATATGCCATCACAGAAGTCAAAAAGTTCTCATACCCAACAGTTAGTTAAGCAGTTTGAAGAAAGGACTTCAAGAGAATCAAAACCTTCTAATGTCAGTAAAAATGAACATTTAGGACATAAGGCAAAGCGAGCGCCATTGCCACCCGTATCACCTGAAATGGTGGCCAAAAAATACATGGAACCTTTATCAAATTCTGGATCTCAGAGTGGCTCCATGACATTATCCGGAAGTGATGAGCAAAATAAAAATTCCGATAGAATAAGGGTTAACGGGAAATTATCTCCATCAAGGGAAGTAGTTTTAAAAACTGATGTAAATTCAAACTCATTAACAAGTTTAGATGACATGTTTTTATTAATGAAACAAAATCAAGCTATATCGTTAAAAAATGGTCACCATGACAATGTCAGTAAAAATAATGTGCAATCAACAGACTCAACACTGGAGAGATCACTTAGTGAACAAAGTGTTGTAATTACTTATTTATAGCATACAGAAAAAGGTAGTCATGTGATAAGCAGTGATCATGTGACAAGTAGATGATCATGTGACAAGTGACAAGTGACAAGTAGATGATCATGTGACAAGTAGATAATCATGTGACAAGCAATCTTGAGAGCACAGAATCATTGGGAATATAAATTGACTTCACAGATTAATCGAATATTTATTGTGTACTTTTTTAAATCCTTTGAAAAATATAAATTGGATGAAATGCAATGTTTAGAGAAAACACCTTTTTTCAAAATGTATTGATAAATAATTTGCACTGGATTTTTAAAGCTCTTTGAACATCATGTTTTAAACTGTACTGCTTTTCACTTTAAAAGGTAATTATTTTAAACAAATGAATTAAGTTAGATCCATGGTCAGATTGTTGATGTCATTTATTTTAGTTTCAATTTCACCTCAAAGTTCAGACATAATATTCAGTTTTTGCATATATGTAATATGCAATCTAAATATAGAAGTAACATTGTTCCCCTCTTATATGGCAACATATTTGGCCAATTGTGACCTTTTTAGTTGCTGTCTCTTGAAACATTTATCAAATATGAAAAAGATTTTAAAGTGTTTTTTATGACTTGACAAGTGGCTGTATAAGGGGCATTGAGAAAAGAATTATATGGTTACAGGTTGTTTTTTTTGAGGGGCATTTAGGGAAGTATTTTTATGGGGTTACAGATTTTCTTTGTAGAAGGGCCATTATGTTAAGAGCTGCAGATTATGAGCTTACTGCATTCATATAATCTAAATATGACTGTATATTTATTCGTTACAGCTAATGTCATTGTCAAATTAACATTCATAAAATTATACAATTTATAATACCTTGTTTGTAGTCTATTTCCATTGTTTTCCTTCAAGTTTTGAATGTATAAAGAGAAGGGGGAAAAATGGTACTCTTTCCACAAGAGAAAATGGAATGCAGAAATAACAAACAAAAATTGTGAATGAAAATATGAAAAATATGTGTTTTAAAACATATAATCAATAATTATGAATAAAAGTTTCTGTGAAAAGTTTGATAAAAAAACCACAGCCAAATAGCTTGCTATTTCCAGATTGAAAATTTTGTCTAGATATTCATTGTGGAATCTGCAATAGACATTAGTGTATTCTATGGCATGCAACTAGATGTCCATAGCATCCACTAAGTCGTATATCATTGTAAGGGAATTTTTAATACTTGAAGACGGTCAGTTTCAGAATGGTGCAGGAAACCGGAGAAAAACGTACGCTTGAAATTTTAGGAAAAAAGTCAAGATACTCGGAAATAAGAGCTTGTCATTTTATTGGCCTTAATTTAAATACTCAAGTGATATTAATATAATTAAGTTACTTTTGGTAACACCTAACAAATCATGAATTCTTATTGATAATACATGTAATTAGAAATTAACACCAAGGTCACATAATGTGTCACAATGAACATCTGGTACTGGGTTTTATTAAACAAAGAAACGATATCACCCAACTGAAAAACTCAAACAGAACATCGCTCGGCCAATTCCGTCGTACCTAACCAAAAAAAAGAAAAAGAAAAGAAAGAGTGGAGTGGAGTGGAGTAATGGTGTTTTACGCCCCAGTCAAGATTCTGTCACTTATTTCGAGGCGGTCAGTTCTGGGTTGGTGGAGGAAACCGGAGTGCCCGGGGAAAACCACCGACCTTCGGCAAGCGAACTGACAAACTTTCAAAAAAAAAAACAAAAAAGAAAAAAAAATAATAAGGAAAGAAAGAAAAGGCTGAGTGATGTTCCGTTTAAGCTGAACCTAAAAACGCCTTACACACAGCTACCCCCTTTTTACGAATAAAGACTACTGTAGTTCTAAAGTCTTGAGAGTTCACTAGATTTAAGATTTCTCTCATTTAACAGTCTTACTTGATTATTCACAGCCATGATTCCGAGAACTTAAGATCACACCAGACAGATCCTATAGTGTGAGGAAGTTTGTCAATTCGCGTGCCGAAGGTTGGTGGCGTTTTCCACAATCCAAAACCCGATCACGTGATATAAGTGATATAATCCTGTCTAGGGCGTAAAATTCCATTTCCCCAACCTTTTGGGAGCTATTGTCGCATAAGTACAAAATGTTCGCAAATAATTAGATGTTTAACAACGCCCCCTCAATTCCTGCTCTAACGCTAAACTTCAATTTGATTGATATTTATTGTTGCGTTTAAATTTGTCGTAGTTTATCCAAAAGACAATATGCTAAAACCAATAGCAACCGCTTTAGTAACTTGCACGTAAAAAAGCAGTGATCAAAGATGGGCAAAAGATGAGAACTTGACATTTTGTAATGATTCAAGTTGACCAGCTTCAAACGAACATTGACTGAGAATAACGGGCGACCAAATGCAGCTGTAACTATCACGTCATACAGAAAATACGGGGACCTCAGTTGCTTGGTGGTTTAGCGCCGCCTAACGGATCACAGAAGTTTACCTCATAAAGAGATGGAAATAAAAATGAGGGTTTATCGGCTGGTCGGATTAAAGTTTCAAAACATCTTTTATCGCTTTTTTCGGAACAGGCCATCTGAGAGAAAGTATTAGTTCGGTTGTTTTCTCTGGTACCCCGTTTTTTCCTCCTTCCGAGAATATGATCGCCTGGATATAATATTAAAGAATCTTGATTTTGGAGGTAAATATATAACAATTGCCTACTAAATTTTGATGTGCCAGATGTGCACAATTCGGAAAACCATTCCGCCCTCATCAGTGACACTTGGGGCCGAAAAGTTTGATAGATTAAAAAACATACGCCAAACAGTTGAAAATTAATGAATCTAAAGTTCCAAAAATATGTGAATCCAAATCCAGCTAAAGAATGTTTTGCATGAGGGAACAGACCGTTAGTTTTTAAATAAATTTCAAAAATTAAGACGAATGAAAATTTTGCTAAATGGTATATTTTCTGACAGCACAAAGTACTGCCTACTGAAATAGTGACTATTAAACCACTCCGCTCTATACACTAGAAACAATATAAAACCACTGTATTCAATTGTTCAAAAATATACAATAGTATTTTACGAGTACTTTCTGAAGTATTTTATCTTACAATTGTTATTGATTATTTGGAATTAACCGGAATGATATACGAAGTGTGAAATCTGGACAAACAAAAAACGCTTTTGAACTAGATAGTGTGTGTCTTCCACAACAAAAACAACCAAAACATTGCAGAACGCTATAACAAAAAAGGAACATTATAATCCACATCTTTTTAGCTAAAGCTCACCATTTTGTAACAAGTTTAAAGAATTTTACAGTATCGCAATCCATTTGAGTAACAAACATCCGGGTATCGTCTTTTTCAAACCCAACAGCATACGGGTTGTTGATGCCATTTTTTGTATTCAGAACTATTTTTACCAACTTTCCACTGGAATCCAACTGATGGACGTTGTTGGAATCCATTCCACAGACATAGTAATTTCCTTCCTTATCAGTAGCGACACCTCGTGGGGATTTTAGATTTTTGTTGGAGTACTGATAAAAATCTTCACCTTCCATGGACATGCAGACAATAGAAGCTTTTGTTGAATATACCAGACGGGAATTATTGCTGGAATGAATATGGCGGCAACCACGCTCACCAATGTCAATTGAACTTTCCAATACGCCTTCTTTTGACATGAATCTTATCTGGTTCGAACAAGCTCCAACAATATTGTCCCGACAATATACAACACCATGGCAACCGGGTTTGGTTTCAATATAGATGCACTCCATGTCATTGTCATTAGTGTTCAACTCTGAATTTTCCTTGTAACTTGAAGTATCGCTGTCCAATTCTGGATTTAATGAAACAAAAGCCATCTTTCCATCCTCTGGAAATGAAACAACAAGATGTATAGAATCAAGCATAGTGATATCCCATGGCTTTCCTTCAAGGGGCAGTTCCGTCACCAACTCGTACGCCTTGTTAAAGCACTTGAGTTTGCTGTTTTTGTAATCGGCAAGGATAGCGTCACCATTTGGTAAGAAGGTACCTCCCGTAAACCAGCAGCGTTCTTTGTCCGATTGGCACCTTCCATTTACCTCTCCTATATCTATGGCCTGCATATCCTTCATAAAAGCGGGAACTAAATTAGTGGCATACTTTTTAACGCTAATTCTGGCTACGGAGGGAATATTTTTTGTCAAAGTTTGAAGAGTTTTCTCAAGGTCCAGATCATACTCAAGATGATATATTTTGCCACTTTCAGACTTTATGTACCATTCGTGTTCCTCACAAAGTTTCTTCAACCTATGTGCTGTTGTGAAGATCTGCCGGTCGGTACCGTGTGCAAGTGACGCCTTCAGAACCTTCTGACCATTATCGATAGATTTGTGTAAGCATTCAAAATCCTGTCGCTGTATCTTCAATTCTTCCACTAAAGCTCTGTGCATGATAGAAAATTCTTCTTTAATTTTTATTTCAATCTGATCAAGGTGTTCATTGATTTCTCGTTTCAAAGAGGCAATTGCATCAAGAATATCATCTTGTCGTCTGCTCAAGTTCTCAATGTTGAAATTCCTACTTGTTATGACAGCAACGGCGTCGTCGTCAACTTTTATAAGTCGTTGTGACAGATCCGAGACCCGCTTGTCTGTCTGAATATTGTTTGCTACATCATCAAGAGGTGCTACACTATGACATTTTCTGTGCGTTCCTGTCACACATTCGACACAACATAACTTTTCATGATCGTGACAGAAGGCTTCAATGAATTTTCCGCCATGATTAGGACAGATATCCTCTGTGTCGGCTAATTTGGTTGGTTGTTGTTTTATTTCTTCCAGATTGACGACCGTATGTTCCATTAGTAGTTTCATTCTTTGGTGATAAACTGTACATTGCTCACAAAGCGCTTCCCCACAATCTTTGCACCAGGAGACGGCATCCTTCTCTTCCTGGCCCCTTTTACACGGTTCACACGTAGTCGCTTTCTGTAGAGATATCGTTTCCACAAGATTTATAAGCAATCGGTTTGTAGGCAGTAGATTTATCCACGATTCAATGGACATTTCCGGCATTACGACCACTGACCGACAGACTGGACACTGGAAACTGGAATCAGTCCTGTTTTCCTCATTAGCATGTTCCAATATATACGATCCTAAACAACTTTCACAAAATGAATGGACACACGGCAGACATTTTGGTTTTGTCAAACTTTTATCACATAGTTTGCAAATCGTTATCTCCTCTTCCTCACTCAGATTGTTGTCGTCACATATTGTACATGTTTTATTCCTTACAAGATTCGGCTTGTCTGTCTCCTCCTCCTCAGATTTTGATTTTTCGTCTCCCAAGTCTTGCTTTTCGTCACCAATGTCCTGTTTTTCGTCACCTGCGTTCAGGTTTTCGTCCTCTTCCGTTTTCGACTTTTCTACAACCGAATCACCGTCTTCCACATCAGCCATACTGATTATGTTTCCACTTCAGTTAATGTTTCGATTTGTTTTTCATTGAGGCACTGTTATGCTCACCTATTTTAATACGTCCATATTACGTTTTCCAAATCGGTTAGTTTTGTTTAAACTAATTCACCATTTACGTAAATGTATAAATATCCCGTTTTCCAAAACAATTTGCTTAATTTTGTTAATAGGATGTCAACTTTTGAAGTTTCAATTTTCAAGCCACTTTCGTTTATTTTCTGTATATTTTTGTCTCTTCTCTAATTGTAAGTAGAATTTGTTGTTTTATTTAAAATAAAAAAATGCAGTTTCAGTTTTTTTTCACACCAAAATCACCATTTCCAAAATATTAGTACAGATAATTGCACCAAAATCACTCCTTCCAAATACTCAATTGTTTAAATTCCCGATTTTAGTTTTGCTTCTGGTTTTGTAGAATTTTTTCCAATAGTAACAGCTGATGTAAATATTGTTTTTAATAAATAATATAAAATATCAGTTCTGTTATTTACACAATTTACACCTACATCACCACTAAAATATAACCGGAGTTTGTTAGCTGTCAATAAGGTTAGTTAAACGGTTCTAAACACCTTGTACATGTATATACATTTAATTTAAATCCATATGCCGAGGCCACTTCAAATCAGTTTTGTGTTTACTTTTTCTATTTCAGCAAATGTAAGCTTCTAAACTTTCAGTTAATAACTATTTTCTATTTTTATTTATTTTTTATCTATTTATTTAATTATTTTATTTATTTATTATTATTTTTTGAGGATTTCTCCGTGAATTCAGTGGGTTTCGCCTGGAATTTTGTTTCAATACTCAAATTGAGAGATGAGCGGACATAATCTTGACTAAATTGTAAAATACCTAATCCTACGAATAACATAAAAACTGTTTACCTGGCCTTATTCATACTGTAACCTTTCTGAAGTATGGTAAATAGAATTTTTCGGGACTCCTGTTTCACTCCTTTACCTCAGAACTGCTTGGAAATAATCTTGACTAGGCCGTAAAGCATTATTATCACCATGACTTGACTTGGGTGTAAAACACCAATTCTATGAACAACACAAAAACATATTTACGTGGCCTTATTTCTACAGTAACTTTATCGATATCGATGTGTATTTGGCAGATTTGGGAATACCGTTTTCCTCCTTCATTCACAGAACTGAGTCAACGAGACTTGACTTGGCAACAAACACAATTTTTTATGAACAACACAAAAACATATTTACGTGGCCTTATTTCTACAGTAACTTTATCGATATCGATGTGTATTTGGCAGATTTGGGAATACCGTTTTCCTCCTTCATTCACAGAACTGAGTCAACGAGACTTGACTTGGCAACAAACACAATTTTTTATGAACAACACAAAAACATATTTACGTGGCATTATTTCTACAGTAACTTTATCGATATCGATGTGTATTTGGCAGATTTGGGAATACCGTTTTCCTCCTTCATTCACAGAACTGAGTCAACGAGACTTGACTTGGCAACAAACACAATTTTTTATGAACAACATAAAAACATATTTACGTGGCCTTATTGAACAGTAACTTTATCGATGTGTATTTACCAGATCAAATACTTCGCGTTTGACAACAATATTTATTCTGCTATTTAAATCAATTGAAGTAGAATGATAAGTTTTAATATTTGACGATGTGATCTTTTAATAACTTAAACATTTAACAAGAAACTTTCTCTACTTGAGTTACGTTTTTATAGAAAAGGTAATCGAATATCAGCAGGTATTTCGTGAAAGTGAAATATTTTAAGGCCAGTATGGATACTTTAATTTTCGTGACGTTTTACTTTCTTTACTTAAGTTATGTTTTTATAGAAAAGGTAATCGAATTCAGTAGGTATTTCGTAAAAGTGAAAAATTTTAAGGCCAGGCCCCAGTTTCACAATCATTCCTTAACTAAGATTTTCCTTAACTTAAATCTGGCAAATTTAAAATCTTTATAATTTTGTTAATTGTTGAGATATTCAGTAATGTAAAGTGTCATTTTGAAGAACACTTCAAGCATGTAACATCTGCATTTAGTTGTACCGCGAATATTTTTTTTTAACTCAAATAGAGATTGCTAAAGTTTGCAAAATTTAAGTTAAGGAAAATCTTAGTTAAGGAATGATTGTGAAACCGGGGCCAGTATGGATACTTAAATTTTCGTGACGTTTTACTTTCTTTACTTGAGTTATGTTTTTATAGAAAAGGTAATCGAATATCCGCAGGTATTTCGTAAAAGCGAACTTGAAAGTTTTAAGGCCAGTATGGATACTTAAATTTACGTGACGTAATATAATTTTTTAAAATTTAATAAAAAAAAATTGATATAAGGACAAGTTTGTTAATCTCTATGGATTAATCCAAGAAAAAGTTCATACATAAATGCGTGTGTGTGCGAGTGTGTATCATGCCTGCCGTTTACTAGCGCGCACTCCTGGCGCCTTTTCGGTAAGGTACTAGTTTTGATCACCGAGTCGGCATATCACAGACAAGCATACCACTCCCCCCCCCCCCCCATCCATTATCCTGGCACCGGATAAACAAGTCGATACTCTATCCTCGTATTGCCGAGCGCCAGGCGAGAAAGCAATATCGCAAATTTCAAAGTCTTTTTAAGCGATTTTATGTATGACTCACTTGGGGTTCGAACCACCCGCTCTCGAGGCGGACACTCTACTATTAGACCACAGAGGCGGTCACCTAGGTTGGAATCCATCATGGAAAGATCCTAGTGTGAGAACGTTTGTCATTTTGCCTGCCCGATGTAGATGGTATTATCCCACCCTCGTGGGCAGATTTTTTCGTTCCAGACACAAAATCTGCCCACTCGATGGGATACCTCTATCTACCATTGACGCATATGATAGATTCTATTACTCCATATGCATGTAGATGGTATTCTTCGGACATATTTTATTTAAGTAGTAAACTTTTATTTTTACTTCAAGATGTCAGGAATGAAGAAATGAATATGGATGTCAAATTTCAACTAAAATAAATTTTATTATAAAATAAAAAATTTAAAAACAAAAAAATGCCTCTCACATTAACTGGTTAAAACTTTTCATTGTGTTATAATTGTCAACAATAATCTAATGTATTACCAAGTCACTGTGTCATATTATAAATTATTGAGTTTTCTGAATTTTTATTTATTTTAATTTTTTTTACACAAATAAATAACTTTTTGAATATTTCATTCAGAAAATTCACACATTTATACATTTATGACAGCTGTGTTAAAATGTTAATGTTCTTACTATTTGTCACGGAACCCACAGGTACTTGGGGACGGGTAACCCCCCCCCCCTCTCGTCCCGGGTATTTGTTTTCTGGACAATTAATAAAATTATCTCGACTTTTTTACTTTTAAATATTTCTTGGTGATGTATCAACTATAATACAACACTTTTTACCCGAGTACGATCCGTTTTAAGAAAGTCAAAAAAATCGACCATATCACATCTTTTTTTATGATTTTTTTGACTTTCTTAAAACGGATCGTACTCGGGTAAAAAGTGTTGTATTATAGTTGATACATCACCAAGAAATATTTAAAAGTAAAAAAGTCGAGATAATTTTATTAATTGTCCAGAAAACAAATACCCGGGACGAGGGGGGGGGGGGGGGTTACCCGTCCCCAAGTACCTGTGACGGAACCAAAACTTAAAATAACAAACACATATGATATGAACAAATTAATTAAAGCACTGAAAGTTAATAACACCAATGAGTACACAACAACGAAGCGAATACAAATGATCTTTTCCATAATACTGGATTTCTGAAACGAGTAAAAAATATCATAAAATTTTTCAAACTGAAAAATGCACTACACTAAAACAGCAAAAGAAAAAATATAAAATATTATAACAAAATTTACCAAAAACATATGAAAAAGATACAAATATATGACAAACATGTCTATAAAAAATTTAAACTTATAAACTAAAAAATATATATTCCTAAACCATCTCATATACGTTGTCTGTACATGTACGATTCGTGTTCGCCGCCATGCCACTTGTTTCGGGCAATGTCTTTGAACGTTATGGCTGCTACGCTCTATCAAAGATAGGCGACAATACATCGTTACTAAAACATGATATTATGTTTGGTTCTACTATTGCATACTGAGAACCGCTGTGAACCTGATGTTCTAACAGAATTGTCGGTTTACAAAAAAGCACATTGATCGCTAATAAATTGTGAACTACCGCTAATCTGGGAAATCATTGGAACTTGCTACGTCACACTGTGTATTCCAGGAGGGGTTCGGAAACATGTTGCTACTGGATGCACCACTTACAGTGGTTGTGAAAGACGACACAGCACCAACCCGGGGTCTATTTGATCTTGATATTCAAATGGCAAAACGCTTTGTCCATAATATGACGAGAAACCGTGATCGTGGTTCTGAACCGCTGAATAGGAGTTATTTGGTAAGTAACTGGGTGTAGAAGGATACCACCAATTAGCAGACGACAAATAATATGGATAACTCTGATTGGATAAGTCCTCATAACCATTGCATGGATCTCTTTGAACAAACGCCATCTGATTGGCTGCACAATAATAGTCTGTCTGATGTGATTGGTCAATATTAATGTTCTGGCACAATAACTTAAGATTGTTAACAGCTTTATTGGCGTCGTTAGTTTCTTTCTCGTCTTTAACGGATGTAGCTAGAATTTTCATTACGGCGTCAATTTCTACAAGCGTATCTGTGTTTGGTAGTTTTAAATGGCTCGAGACAACACTAGCAAAAGTATTTGCATTTGACGAGATATCTCGTTTAGTTTCAATTGTGTTTTGTTTGCTTCTTTTACAGTAATCAACATTTTCAGGTGAACTGACAACAAAATTTGGCGAGTCGCACATTTGCAAGGCTTTGTCTGATAACTTTGGTGAAGACGTCGGGAAATGTCGTTTTTTAGTTCCCGAAGTCGTTTTATCGGCTTTAAACAAAGGTGGAACACCTAATTCTTCGTGTAAATATAATGCCCAATCACCATCTCTGGACACTTGAGTTTCCTGTCTTTTAAAAGCATCCGGAGGTACAAGATTCAAATCCACTGACCAAAATTTACTTTTTCCTTTCACAACAACATTTCCCGAGCAGTCTGTTTTGACAAAGCAATTATTAGACGATATGTTATGTCGAATGGAGTCTTTCCAACCTTTATATTCACCTGCAAAGAAAGGGAACATTTTCTTTACCCCCTCCTGAACTCCATGAGAGTGTTAACCTTTTAGAATCAGACAGCTCTATGGCCATCACTGCCAGGCCTAGGTATGAGTAAGGAGGCTTAGGGTGCCGTTTGTAATAAGGTCTTTTAATATGGCGACCACTGCCACTAAGTGCACCTCTGCTGTCACCAATAATGCTTTGTATCTTTAATTTGCTCTCCATATTTGTTTTAATCCTGAAAATACACATACCAATATTGTTATGTTGTAATTCTGGTTACATTTGTTACTGACGAATTCTTTTATTTCATAGCATTTAAATTAAGGTTGGTGGTTTTCTCCGGTCACTTCGGTTTCATCCACCATGCCAGAGCTGACCGCCTAGATATAAAATTAATCTTGATGTCTTGGGCGTTTAATACTATAACTCCTGTCTTCTTTTCATGAAGACCACCTCATTCCTTTTCATTACGACCAGTGTTTGTAACCCCTTTGATTTATATTTTAATGAAAATCTATATAAAGATAATCAAGCACCCTGTCTTATGAACCTCCCTTCATATTGCAAAAAAATAAAAAATAAAATAAGAAATTAAAAAACATAATAATAATAATAATAATTACCAGTGCTAACTAGTAAAGGTTCCTGGGCTTATTCAATCAAAAATCTCTCGCCTATGTCGAACTTTATAATGCTATGTTCAATGTTGAATGACGTGCGGGAAACAGTCGGTATCTTTGGGATAGCAAAGTGTTGTTAAGGTGATATTAAACTTGCCGTTACATACACAAGATATTTGCCAACAAAAATTAAAAAAGTAAATTGGTTGCATCCCCATTTTTTCAAATATTCAAAGCTAACGTATAGTTATTCTGAACATAACTATTTGATATGAAGAACCCTCATTGTCGTGAAGATTTAACGCGGGTATCTATAAATGCATTTTAGCAGGTCTCGTTCATTGTCGTGCAGATTTAACGCGGGTATCTATAAATGCATTTTAGCAGGTCTCGTCTCGATTTAATTCAAGTAATCTTGAAATAGCTGTATGCGTGAGGCTTTTTCATTAACCGAAAATTCCATGTACTCTATTTTGTACTGTCATGATGCATTTTTTAACAATTTTATTGCGAAATACATTATGACAATATAATTCATTTTTTGAATTTATTTCACGATAATTTATTTTTTAAAAATGCATTATGACAGTACTACTGGGAACTTGGAAAAAGCATCAGCACATTAGTGACATCGAAACACCCCCCCCCCCCCCCAAGTTAAATCGGGATAAATAAAACACGCAGAAGACGCATAAATTTGAGAGATCGTGTTCTCAAAGCGCCATGGAAAGTTGAATTTCCGAAATCATGCCTAAATCAATCATGCCTTTGTCGTAAATATAAAAAATATAACCCCTTCATGTTCTTCTGTTAAAAAATCATCAAGGTGTATACGAGTTATACATGATACCATTAGCCGTATTTGACTGGTTGAGTTGATTTATGGTGTTTAACGTCCCAAGCAAGAAAATTTCACTTATATCGAGACATCGCCAGCTTTAGGTGAAAGTGCAGAAATTTTGCTTGTACGTTGCGCTGAACTTTACCACTCGAAAAGTCCGATAGGTCACAAATAAGAGTGGGGAAATATCGGTTACTGTAAAAACTCAACAATCAGTCTAATACGGCTATTGTCATGCGCTACGAGTTTTGAATTTTTATTGAAATAATGCAATTTTAAAATAAAAGCACATGACAATGAAGGAAATGCAAAACTGTTTAAAATGCCTTTATTTATGGGAGCACGGTTTCATCGTATTTAAATAAAGTTCAAATAGGAGCGCCGCAAACATCTTCTGTTCAGGTGTATTGAGTATTTCAAAACGAGGTTAAAAGTTACATCGCGCAATTTATGTATTCATTTTTAAATTGTAAATTATTTTGCGTTCTACTTACCTCAAATTCTGCTGAATGCACCACCTGTTTCGTTTTTGCTTCTGATGACGGAAAGGAAGTGTTTTTGTAAAAGTGGACTGTTCCATTTCCAGTTACTGTAGGTTGTATCTGTACCCGTTGCTATAGTAATTACATAGAGAAAGTGGTTTTCCTTTCAGCATATCGTTACCCGAGAGAATAATAGACTGTTCGAAAAAAGTTTTCAATTCCTAATGGTCATGTGTTACTTTTGAATTTTTATGAATTAATAGCACACCTAGGTAATAGCATAGATTATATGTACATGCTTTCAAACAGTATCAATTAGCTTCTATCCTTATAGCCTCGTTTAGAATTTACACATGCAGGTATACGGGAAGGTGTTGTCCTCAGATGCTGTAGAATAAGCCACAGTTATTTCTCATTTCTTTTATTTAAGGGGAGAACAACCTCCCTTATATGTCTTATGTAAATGTTAATAATCTGTCCAGCACATATTGCTATTTTTTTTTTTTTTCATTTTCGATCAATTTGATAATTTTTATATATACTTTAATATTTTTAACATTTCTAGCGGCATATAGCTTCAATAAATTAATTGCAATGCTACTTTAACAGTTTGATGGTTTGGACCCGCTGAAACTACCACCACTGGACAACGTCTGTCATAAGATCCAGTGACCGCCCATATTAAAGTGTTTAAAAGAATAACTAAATTACATATCATGGTCTAAAATAAATAAATAAATTAATTAATTAATAATTTATAATCAGGTTTCCTCATACTTGACTTAAAATTTTTAGATACTGCTTTCTCGCCTGGCGCTAGGCTGGTGTCCGGATAATGTAGGTGAGTGCAATTCTTATCTGCGGCATATTGACACGGTAAGCTTGCACCTTAACAAAGTCTCCAGGAGTTAGCGCTAGTACAAAATAGACATAATACATGCTCACACATCTTTCGGATCTATTAATTAAAAATTTTCAATAAATAGTATATTAAAATCCAGTTATTTGGAATATATTACTCGATATTTTGATAGATCACATTTTGCTAAATACAGACTTGGATCGCATAGATCTATAATACGATTAGAAAAGAAAGATTAAACTTAACTTGGTATATAAATAGAAAATATCCGTACAACTTGAGTGATTTTAAAGATGAAATACATTTCATTTTTTTCGTACAGCGAAGTTTTAGTTATATGCGAACTTTAGAATATTTTCATTTCTTATTTTTTCCTATATTTATTAGTTTTGCAAGGAATGGAATAATGCCGTCGATCACGTGACCCAGCGTATATATAAATAAGTCTATCTATGACGCCACTTGTAACCAATCAAACTTTATGTCATAGTATTCAGTCTTTGACAACACAGACTGTGTAATAAGAAAGGAACCGTACACAGCGAAAAATAATACCTTAATTCAAATTATTTCAAAATAAATTGGAATCGCAAAATGAATGTAAGTAACGTTTTAAAAATTATTTTAAAGAAATATAAAAAATGAACAGTTTTGAAATAACATCTATAGCCAATGTAAATGCCATTATCTTTGCAAGAGTAGACAAACCAATTATCATGCGCTAACGCGAATTATTCAATAAACTTGAAACTTCTCCTGCTGGCATTAATGTTGAAAAAAATACCAAAAAATTAATAATAATAAATAAATAAATAGAATAAAAATAAAATAAAACAATAATAAAAATAATAGATTAATAATTATAATAATAATAAATAACAATAATAATGAAAAAAATTAAATAAAATTCAAAATAATAATAATTAGGCTTTTCATTACAGTTAAAATGTTTAATTTTTTTTTTTAATTTTTATCAAAAATTTTCGAACTTACTTTTGAAAGGTTATAACTTAAACAAGATGTCCATGGTCATCAATATTTGATCATGAACTTAAAAGTGTTTTATCTTGAGCCAGTTTTGAAGGTCATTCCAAGTAAAAATCCTATTTTAGAATCTTTACATGAAGTCTTAATAAAATAATTTATACATCATTTCATAAAGAAGGTGCTTTTGCAATATCAACTGAAAAAATATAACTGCGATTTTTTATAAGGTAAAACAAAATTCCATTTACTACTTGAATATGCAGAATTGAATTTCTGAATTAACCTCCTCCCAATAAATATATAAATAAATAAATAAATAAATAAATAATGAAATTTAAACAACAACAACAATGATAATAATAGGAAAATAAAAATATTGCATATGAAACTTAATAATCGTGCAAAATTTTAAATATTTTTTTGGTAAAAATTCAAAATTCTGTACATGACACTACAGCGGTAATTTGTCTGTCATTTATTATTTATTTCCACAGTCTATTCTTGAACAGGAACATTGTCGTATTAGTAATTACTTTTCTACAGTCAAAAGTTAATCTAGTTCAAGGCTATCAAACATTGTGATTTAATTATACAAAAATTAATGCATGTATACATGTACATATTACTATTATTATTATTGTAATTGCTGTATGCTTGAGTACACTACAACTGCGGTTTCTCAATAAAATTTATTATCATTATTATTATTATTATCAAACTCGGGGTAGTTCTGGTATTTAAAAGAAATCAACTGAATTCTAGAAAGTTACATAACACATTCTAGAGTTTAATATTACAACTCACATTCAACATTTATTTGTTTTTACCTTAACCGATTCAGAATTTCAATGATTTAGGTTTGGTGAAACTTCAGATGTGTGTAGATCTTTTGCTGTTTTATTTGTTGAATTTCTAAGGCAATTTAAGGGTTAAAAACTTCTTATTATTATTATTATTATTATTATTATTATTATTGTTGTTGTTGTGTTGTTCTTGATAATTGTTACTGCTGTTGTTGTCTTTTTATGCCTAACACTATTTTTGATAAAATTATTTTTTCTTTGTCTCAATTATCTGCCTTTACAGTCGTTACTTTTCTATTTTTCATTGAAAAATGTCACCAAATTTCCATGGAAACAAACCTGTATGACTTTAGAACATGATTGATTTTAGGACACCGTCCGTAATCAACTGATTTCATGATATTATAAATGCCAATAATTTACAGATTTTCAATTCGACAGGCACAAATCAAGATGTCATTTTCTTGACATAAGACGAATTGTTTCTAATTACCTTTTTTTTCTTGCTCCATCTTTCTTTATATCTCCCTTTATGCAACTGAATACATTTGATTTGGTGTTGTAATGATAAAAAATCCACATAATGGCGGCGCCATCTGACGTCATGACGGAATAGTTTATTATTTACATAGGTGCGTAAAGGATATCGTGATGAAAATTTAAATGTCAGATTGAATTAAGTAATGTTAATTTCCAAATTTTTAAAGTTTGATAATTAAAAAAATATTTTAACTTTTATTAGTTTATTAAACCAACATTGGTGACCACAAGTCGGCGACCACGGCGAATCAGTCCTTGAACTAAATGAACCTACGTAAATAGTCGACTCTCCCGTGGTCGCCACGTCAAAAAAATTCACCGTCATTCGTCAAAATGTTTACTTTTGTAAACATCCATCTAAATATTGAATTTTCCCGATAGACGGATATATAGAGCAAAGAGGAGGTCAAAAACGGGATAATTGCCAAGCATTCGGCTTGTGTACGGTAAATGAATTGTTTATTTGCGCCCAATTCTGTAAAAATCTGTACTATTTTTGTGCTAAGATTGCTTTCCCCGACACAAAAAGATAAATAAATATAAAAATGGCGTACCATAAGAAAAGTTTTGTATATGGGGATAGATTTTAGAATGAAAGTAAGGTCTGGTGCAAATACGAGATTATAACCAACGACTTGACTTGTGTAAATAAATAAATTATTGATTTGTAGCCACTCAATGAGAAATGTACAACATTTGTGTTTTTTTTTCTGCAGCAAATAAAAATAGAAAACGACGCCAGATAAGAATATTTTGGATATATGGTTATATTTGATATTTTTGATAATGAAAGTTCTACTTAAAAATAATGCAAAGAACTAACTTGTAACCACAAAAATACCGTACAACATCATAACTTTTTGAAGTAACTCGAGCACGCACATTTCAATTACTAGTAAATTATTAAAAAGTTAAACCCACGTGACCACCAAAACAATGGGTTACAAAGGTGTGTTATTTGCAACATCTTTTATCAAACATTTTTTATCATGTAAAGGAAAAAAACAAAAGGATTTTAAATTCAAAACATCAAAAGATAAAACCCTTTCATAATTATTAGAGATATGAAGTTTAATACCACCAAAATAAGAAAAAATAAGAAAAAATCTATCTCGATCAAGCATCAACTTTGCCACCTCGCTGTACAAATTTATGGAGAAAAGATTAACAATTAGTATAAAAGCCTTAATACTTATATTAATTTGTTAATAAATATGTGTTTAGTCAATACATTATACATAATTTGTCGGTAAATTTCATATTTTTTTACAATCTAACGCAGAAGACGCTACCACAAACACAACGTACGGCAAAGAGCGATAAGTCTCGTGCCACCTTGGTGTCATTGCTAGATGTCTTCATTCACGTCCGTACCGGTGCCTTAAATAGCGGCGCGTCATATTTTCGCTCCAGTCTCGTTTTGTTCTTCGACATAGAAGGCTGTTGGAAAGTAACTTAAAAATGCCAAAACCAAAATATCAGAAAGTTCACCCATTGACTTGGGCTAATGAGCAAGTGGATAATAGTGGAATCATTAAAGACTGTCCTGTTCATTTATTTTTTGCGAGGTGAGTATAAAAATGACTATCTTGAAAAGATGATTTTTAACTGTTTTTTTATTTAAATATTTAAAGTAAACAAAGACTCGATAACGCATTTTGAACATAGGATTCTTAGGCAATGTTTATGTTATGATGTTTGTTGGTTTAATCACAAATATGACAGATAGATCTTGGTCTTACATTTAATGTGTTTTATTTTTTTATATTTTGCAGAAAGCAGGCTTTTGAAGCTAAAGCAGAAACAGCCACATCTTCCAAATCTGCTAAAGGCAAATCAACAATTATCCAAAGAATTGGGAAAAGAGTCAGAGGACTCACAAAAGGAGTGACTATGCTCAGAGCTTGAGTAAACATGAATATTGACTGTATATAGATGTATATAACACAAAATAACTGTACATACGATGATTACATGTGAAAATGAAGGATTATGATTACGATTGCATACTGATTGATAATAATTATTGTTAAAATACGAATAATCATGTTATATAAAGATTACCTTTAATGTTTATTTGTTTTTGTTGTTTTTTTATGTGAAATTCGTCTGTAAATGGTGTTTCACGCCTCTGTCAAGATTATGAAGCTTTATCGGAACGAGTTCTGGAATGGTGGATTAGATTGTGTTGTTATACTCCATAGTCAAGATTTTTCACTTATCGGGGTGGTTAGTTCTGTGTGGTTGGAGGAAACTGGAGTGTCCGGGAAAAGTCACTGACCTTCGACTAGCTGACAAATTCTCACATACTAAATCTACCATAGTGGGATTCGAACCTGAGCGGTTTTAGGCGCAGTGATCCGTAGGCGCGAGCTTCAGACTACTTGGTCACCGAGACCCTCAGATAAAAACGGATGACTCGGCCCGGGACTTGACAATCAATAAACCGAGCACATAGGTCAATAAAGTCTTTAGTCATCTGAGGGGTCTCAGTGACCAATTGGTCTGAAGCGCGCGCCAACGGATCACTGCATTCGCACAACCATTATAACTTTTCAGCTAGATGTATCAGACCAGTATAGACCGAGCTCGATACATGACCGGGTAGCTCAGTTATTAGCGCGTCCCGCTAGTATTGCGAAGAACTTTACCGGGTTGGCTTGGGCATTAATTTTCTTTTGTTATTTTTGGGGCTCGTCTGAACCCGTAAGGTCGGCGACCAATAAGTTGGTCTTCGGATCGTCTTTAGCTGAATCGATAAAAAGGGGCGGAGGAAAATATAAGTGACCAGTACTTCAGTCGATAGAGCATCCAGCTAGTATTTTGAACTTTGGTCCAAGATCGAGTACCGGTTCGGACGTTGCTTTGTTTTTGCTTTTCCTGTTATATTTGCAACGCGACTACTTTAAAGAGCGGCGAAAAATTCCTTTTCTTGTCAGACTCATTTCAAAGAAGGCGTCCCTTAATGCCGAACATTCGGCTGGGAATCTAAACCTACCGGTTACGAGGCAATCATTCTACAAACTTGACTACCAGTTTTAAAGCATCTAGTTTAGTTATCAGCTAGTTGCTCTTTAGAAAGGTTTTTAAGAATCCTCAATGTCCATTGCCATAATGACTTGCGAATTATTTTTAAACATCCGGTCCATCGGATAAGATTTCATGATGTTCAATAGGCCTAAATGTCTCTACGGTAGTGGGCTTGTAAAGGAACCAGAGGCCCGGTACTCTGAATGAAAGATATTTTTCTCTTCAATGCAGCTTAATTTAAATGTGAAATCCTAAGAACGTACATGAAAAATCTTGTATGATTTTACGAAATGTGGTAAAAAGTATTTTTGTTATTTTTCTTCACTTGTTAAATTAATCCTAAAAGGAAAGGAAAACATTCTGAGTAATAAAGTAAGTCGAAGCAATCAGACAAGCAATTTTAGATCTGTTTTCTTCCAAGAGATTTAAAACAAGCTGTCATATTAAACAATCTCACTGGAAATGCATGTGGAGCTGTATGTGAAATAATATAAATTTTATTATTATTATTATCATTATTATTATTATTATTATGTGTGCATTTTTATGCCTAACACAATTTTTAATAAAATAATTGTTTGTGTTTCTTAAAACTAACCTTACTTTTCTACTTTTGATTGAAAAATAACACTGAATTTTCTTGAAAACAAACATGAACGACTTAATGGCATGAACTATTTTCAGGATAGTTCGTTATCAGTTGAATTCATGATATTAAAAACGCAAATATTTTACAGATTTTCAATTTGACGGGCACAAATCAAGATACATTTTCTTGACATAAGACAAATTGTTGCTAATTACCTTTTTTCTTGCTCCATCTTTGCTTTATATCTCCTTTTATGCAACTAGATTTGGTGTTGCAATGATAAAAAATCCACATAATGGCGGCGCCATGTGACGTCATGACGGAATAGTTTATTATTTACGTAGGTGCGTGAAGCGAATTCCAAATGTCTGATTAAATTCAGTAAGTATTAACTAACAAAGATTTCAAAGTTTGATAATTAAAAAAATACACTTTTATTTTATAAGTTTATTAAACCAACTTCGGCGACCCATACTCCGTCAAAATGAATTAGTCCTTGAACAGCACCAACCTACGTAAATAATCAACTCTTCCATCGTCGCCACATCTAAAAATTTCATCGTCATTTCTCCAAAATTAACTATTGCATTTTGCACAAAGACGGATATATAAGGCAAATATGAGGTCAAAAACGGGATTATGACCAATGGCTCGGCTTGTGTAATTAAATGAATTATTGATTTTGCATCAAATTCTGCGAAAATCTGTAAACTTTTTTATGCTTTTGTTTTCCCCAACACAAGATGAAAAGAAAACCAAAAAAATGGCGTCCCATAAGAAAAAAATTAAATATGGGGAAAGATTTTAGAATGAAAGTAAGGTATGGTGAAAATACGAGAATGTTTTCAACGACTAGGTTCGTGTAAGTAAATGAATTATTGATTTGTAGCCATCCAATTGAGAAACATACAACCTTTGTGATTTTGCTTTCTCCTACGCAGGGCAAATAAATAGAAAAGGACGCCAAATAATCTTGAATATTTTTGGATATGTGGATATTTTTGAAATTGAGAGTAAATTCCAGTTAAAAAATAATGCAAAGTACTTAGCTTGTAACAGCAAAAGAGCATATAAACACCATATCTTTCTAAAGTAACTCCAGGTCATTTCAATTATTGTTGAAAAGAAAAACCCACGTGACCACCAAAACAATAAGGTTACAAAGGTGTGTTATTTGCAACATCTTTTATCAAACATTTTTTATCATGTAAAGGAAAAAAACACAAGGATTTTAAATTCAAAACACCAAAAGATAAATACCTTTCATGATTTTAAGAGATATGAAGTTTTATGCCAGTAAAATATGAAAAAATAAGAAAAAATCTATCTCGACCAAGCATCAACTTTGCCACCTCGCTGTACTAATTTATGGAGAAAAAATTAACAATTAATGTAAAAGCCTTAATACTTATATTAATTTGTTAATAAATAAGTGTTTAGTCAATACATTATACATAATTTGTCGGTAATTTTCATATGTTTTTACAATCTAACGCAGAAGACGCTACCACAAACACAACGTACGGCAAAGAGCGATAAGTCTCGTGCCACCTTGGTACCATTGCTAGATGTCTTCATTCACGTCCGTACCGGCGCCTTAAATAGCGGAGCGTCATATTTTCGCTCCAGTCTCGTTTTGTTCTTCGACATAGAAGGCTGTTGGAAAGAAACCAAAAAATGCCAAAACCAAAATATCAGAAAGTTCACCCACTGACTTGGGCTAATGTGCAAGTGGATAATAGTGGGATCATTAAAGACTGTCCTGTTCATTTGTTTTTGGCGAGGTGAGTAAAAAATGACTATCTTGAAAAGATGATTTTTAACTGTTTTTTATTTAAATATTTAAAGTAAACAAAGACTCGATAACGCATTTTTAACATCAGATTCTAGGCAATGTTTATTTTATGATGTTTGTTGGTTTAATCACAAATATGACTTAGATCTTGGTCTAATATTTAATGTGTTTTACTTTTTTATATTTTGCAGAAAGCAAGCTTTTGAAGCTAAAGCAGAAACAGCCACATCTTCCAAATCTGCTAAAGGCAAATCAACAATTATCCAAAGAATTGGGAAAAGAGTCAGAGGACTCACAAAAGGAGTGACTATGCTCAGAGCTTGAGCAAACATGAATATTGACTGTATATAGATGTATATAACACAAAATAACTGTACATACAATGATTGTATGTGAAAATGAAGGATTATGATTGCATACTGATTGATAATAATTATTGTTAAAATACGAATAATCATGTTATATAAAGATTACCTTTAATGTTTATTTGTTTTTGTTGTTTTTTATGTGAAATTCGTCTGTAAATGGTGTTTCACGCCTCTGTCAAGATTATGAAGCTATATCGGAACGAGTTCTGGAATGGTGGATTAGATTGTGTTGTTTTACTCCATAGTCAAGATTTTTCACTTATCGGGGTGGTTAGTTCAATGTGGTTGGAGGAAACCGGAGTGTCCGGGAAAAGTCACTGACCTTCGGCTAGCTGACAAATTCTCACATACTAAATCTACCATAGTGGGATTCGAACCTGAGCGGTTTTAGGCGCAGTGATCCGTAGGCGCGAGCTTCAGACTACTTGGTCACCGAGACCCTCAGATAAAAACGGATGACTCGGCCCGGGACTTGACAATCAATAAACCGAGCACATAGGTCAATAAAGTCTTTAGTCATCTGAGGGGTCTCAGTGACCAATTGGTCTGAAGCGCGCGCCAACGGATCACTGCATTCGCACAACCATTATAACTTTTCAGCTAGATGTATCAGACCAGTATAGACCGAGCTCAATACATGGTCGGGTAGCTCAGTTATTAGCGCGTCCCGCTAGTATTGCGAAGAACTTTACCGGGTTGGCTTGGGCATTAATTTTCTTTTGTTATTTATGGGGCTCGTCTGAACCCGTAAGGTCGGCGACCAATAAGTTGGTCTTCGGATCGTCTTTAGCTGAATCGATAAAAAGGGGCGGAGGAAAATATAAGTGACCAGTACTTCAGTCGATAGAGCATCCAGCTTGTATTTTGAACTTGGGTCCAAGATCGAGTACCGGTTCGGACGTTGCTTTGTTTTTGCTTTTCCTGTTATATTTGCAAAGCGACTACTTTAAAGAGCGGCGAAAATTCCTTTTCTTGTCAGACTCATTTCAAAGAAGGCGTCCCTTAATGCCGAACATTCGGCTGGGAATCTAAACCTACCGGTTACGAGGTAAGCATTCTACAAACTTGACTACCAGTTTTAAAGCATCTAGTTTAGTTATCAGCTAGTTGCCCTTTAGAAAGGTTTTTAAGAATCCTCAATGTCCATTGCCATAATGACTTGCGAATTATTTTTAAACATCCGGTCCATCGAATAAGATTGCATGATGTTCAATAGGCCTAAATGTCTCTACGGTAGTGGGCTTGTAAAGGAACCAGAGGACCGGTACTCTGAATGAAAGATATTTTTCTCTTCATTGCAGCTTAATTTAAATGTGAAATCCTAAGAACGTACATGAAAAATCTTGTATGATTTTACGAAATGTGGTAAAAAGTATTTTTGTTATTTTTCTTCACTTGTTAAATTAATCCTAAAAGGAAAGGAAAACATTCTGAGTAATAAAGTAAGTCGAAGCAATCAGACAAGCAATTTTAGATCTGTTTTCTTCCAAGAGATTTAAAACAAGCTGTCATATTAAACAATCTCACTGGAGTTGCATGTGGAGCTGTATGTGAAATAATATAAATTTTATTATTATTATTATTATTATTATTATTATTATTATGTGTGCATTTTTATGCCTAACACAATTTTTTATAAAATTATTGTTTGTGTTTCTTAAAACTAACCTTACTTTTCTACTTTTGATTGAAAAATAACACTGAATTTTCTTGAAAACAAACATGAACGACTTAATGGCATGAACTTTTTTCAGGATAGTTCGTTATCAGTTGAATTCATGATATTAAAAACGCAAATATTTTACAGATTTTCAATTTGACGGGCACAAATCAAGATATATTTTCTTGACATAAGACAAATTGTTGCTAATTACCTTTTTTTCTTGCTCCATCTTTGCTTTATATCTCCTTTTATGCAACTAGATTTGGTGTTGCAATGATAAAAAATCCACATAATGGCGGCGCCATGTGACGTCATGACGGAATAGTTTATTATTTACGTAGGTGCGTGAAGCGAATTTCAAATGTCTGATTAAATTCAGTAAGTGTTAACTAACAAAGATTTCAAAGTTTGATAATTAAAAAAATATATTTTAGTTTTATGAGTTTATTAAACCAACTTCGGCGACCCATACTCCGTCAAAATGAATTAGTCCTTGAACAGCACCAACCTACGTAAATAATCAACTCTTCCATAGTCGCCACGTCTAAAAATTTCATCGTCATTTCTCCAAAATGTTAACTATTGCATTTTGCACAAAGACGGATATATAAGGCAAAGATGAGGTCAAAAACGGGATTATGACCAATGGCTCGGCTTGTGTAATTAAATGAATTATTGATTTTGCATCAAATTCTGCGAAAATCTGTAAACTTTTTTATTCTTTTGTTTTCCCCGACACAAGATGAAAAGAAAACCAAAAAATGGCGTCCCATAAAAAAAATTAAATATGGGGAAAGATTTTAGAATGAAAGTAAGGTATGGTGAAAATACGAGAATGTTTTCAACGACTAGGTTCGTGTAAGTAAATGAATTATTGATTTGTAGCCATCCAATTGAAAAACATACAACCTTTGTGATTTTGCTTTCTCCTACGCAGGGCAAATAAATAGAAAAGGACGCCAAATAAGAATATTTTTGGATATGTGGATATTTTTGAAATTGAGAGTAAATTCCAGTTAAAAAATAATGCAAAGTACTTAGCTTGTAACAGCAAAAGAGCACATAAACACTATATCTTTCTAAAGTATCTCCAGGTCATTTCAATTATTGTTGAAAAGAAAAACCCACGTGACCACCAAAACAATAGGTTACAAAGGTGTGTTATTTGCAACATCTTTTATCAAACATTTTTTATCATGTAAAGGAAAAAACACAAGGATTTTAAATTCAAAACACCAAAAGATAAATACCTTTCATGATTTTAAGAGATATGAAGTTTTATGCCAGTAAAATATGAAAAAATAAGAAAAAATCTATCTCGACCAAGCATCAACTTTGCCACCTCGCTGTACTAATTTATGGAGAAAAAAATAACAATTAATGTAAAAGCCTTAATACTTATATTAATTTGTTAATAAATAAGTGTTTAGTCAATACATTATACATAATTTGTCGGTAATTTTCATATGTTTTTACAATCTAACGCAGAAGACGCTACCACAAACACAACTTACGGCAAAGAGCGATAAGTCTCGTGCCACCTTGGTACCATTGCTAGATGTCTTCATTCACGTCCGTACTAGCGCCTTAAATAGCGGCGCGTCATATTTTCGCTCCAGTCTCGTTTTGTTCTTCGACATAGAAGGCTGTTGGAAAGAAACCAAAAAATGCCAAAACCAAAATATCAGAAAGTTCACCCATTGACTTGGGCTAATGTGCAAGTGGATAATAGTGGGATCATTAAAGACTGTCCTGTTCATTTATTCTTTGCGAGGTGAGTAAAAAATGACTATCTTGAAAAGATGATTTTTAACTGTTTTTTATTTAAATATTTAAAGTAAACAAAGACTCGATAACGCATTTTTAACATAGGATTCTTAGGCAATGTTTATGTTATGATGTTTGTTAGTTTAATCACAAATATGACAGATAGATCTTGGTCTAATATTTAATGGTCTTTGCTTTTTTATATTTTGCAGAAAGCAGGCTTTTGAAGCTAAAGCAGAAACAGCCACATCTTCCAAATCTGCTAAAGGCAAATCAACAATTATCCAAAGAATTGGGAAAAGAGTCAGAAGACTCACAAAAGGAGTGACTATGCTCAGAGCTTGAGCAAACATGAATATTGACTGTATATAGATGCATATAACACAAAATAACTGTACATACAATGATTACATATGAATATGAAGGATTATGATTATGATTGTATATATTGTATATATATATGAATATGATTGATAATAATGATTGTGGAAATTACAAATAATCATGTTATATAAAGATTACCTTTAATGTTTATTTGTCGTTGTTGTTTTTTTTTAAATGGGAAATTCGTCTGTTATTGTGCTTTACGTCCCTTTCAAGATTTTTGCACTTATTAAGTTATATCGAGACGAGTACTGGAATGATGGATAAGATTGTGTTAAAACTTTCTAGTCAAGATTTTTCACTTATATCGAGTTGGTCAGTTCTGGAATTGGAGAGAAAACCGGAACGTCTATAGAAAACCACCGACGTTTGGCAAGTGAACTCTCCCGAGTGGGATTCGAACCTTAGGCTTTAGCGGTCACGGCTACTAAAATAGGCGGAGTGATCCGTAGGCGCGCGCTTCAGAACACTTGGCCACCGAGATCCCTCAATTGACTACGGACAATATATTGACTCTGCTCGGGACATGAAAATCAGTCCGGTAACCGTGCCCATTAGGTTCTCTATTAATACAATCACTGGAGCCAGAGATATGTCTGCTGGAGCTAAGTGAGGAGCTTTATAAAATGCAATCAGAGACATATAAAAACCCTCTGATGCAATAAAGTTATTATTATTATTATTATTATTATTATTATCTCTTTATGAGTCAATTCTGCGCAGAATCTGCAGCCATTCGCCTATGATAGTCATTAAGACGAGTAGTTTTGCAGACGACGGACGGCAGAGAATGTGAACTTTCAGCTCGGATGAGCTAGAATTTTTAAGGGAGATAATAGGGAAGTCGATTTTCATCGATGTAAGCGACAAGATCGTAAATTGTCGAACCTGATTTTATGTCATTCAGTAAGAGAAATTTTAGGCAGCGTTTCGACTAGAATTTTAAGTTTATTTGACGTGTGGCGAAAAAACTGGCTGGATGAAGTTTCATATCGAAAACGAAACCAAGTTTAAAAATCAATTCTGAGAGGAAAATAATGCCCAGGATGTAAAACAGGCTTAATTTATCTAGTAACATAATTTTTCACAGGTAAATATGCAACGTCATAGTTGTTTTCAGTAGTGGATATATATACACAGTGCCGATCCAAAGTCTGGATTTGTTTCCAGTGACATTAGGAAATCTGGAGTTGTATAAATATGTTTATCTTGTGTTGAATTTTCTGTTATGTAGCAAACCTACTGATTTAGTCGTATAATTTAAAATCTATGAATAGTTGATATGTCGAGTGATTAACTTCCTAACTTTCTGGTCGAGATTGTGTAGTAGTGTGTATACAGGTAGTCCGAATTTCCTCTGACCCTAACACACTTTATGCCTGGCAGCTAAGTGTAGGGTCAGAACAATGTTTGATACCAACTGGTGTCAGAAGGTGCACCAACTCTTTTCACTTCAAACAAAAAATCTAAGTGGAACTGTAGAAAAGTTACTATGCTCAATTGACAGGTCAACAATTTGTCTTCCAAAATATTTAAATATTTCAAGATGTCATTACCTCTGGTTTGAGATTCAAGATTTCTAAAACTTTAACTAAAGTAAAGAATTATTGTAATTTAAATGAGTTTCTTGTTACATTTAAGCCATGAAGAAATCTGACATTAAAAGTAAGAAGAAAAAGAAGCCCAAACTCAAGAAGTTGGAAAATGTGCTGGAACCTAAAGCAGAAATCGTTAAACAGTCTGTTTGCTCTGTGCCGTTTTTTACCCTCGCCGTCAAGACATTTTGTTTGATCATCTTCTACTATACATTTTCTATATCACTGACATTCTATAATCAAAGATTTATACATGTAAGTAAACAGGATAAAACTACTGTATAACTAGAAGTAGTGCTCCTTATTACCAATATTCTGGTAAACTGGTCCATTTTCAGTAAACTGGTAAGCCCGAGGATAAAACTACTGTATAACTTGTAATGCTCTGTATTTGTGGTAGACTGGTAAACTGGTCTATTTTTAGTAAACAGGTAAACCGGGTAGTCCTGAAAATCATGACTCTTAATGGCTTTGCTATATGGATATGTTACTGTAACGGCACATATCCATATAGCAAAGCCGTTAAGAGTCACGATTTTCAGGACTAGTAAACCGGGGTACACTTAGAGAAACATATGTTTTTTTTTTCAGATTTCTTAAAAACAAGCTGGCGGGATTTCAGTAAACCGGTAAACCCTGGTACACTTTGAGAAAAACTGTACACAGTCAAATTTCGTTATAGCCAATTTATGGAAATCGGTGTTTTATAAGATAACGATTTTCAATATTCAGAATCATATAATCTATTTAGACCTTAGTTATTTCAGTGTATGATAAAAAGTATAAAGTAAAAGAACTTTATAAAATTTGTGAATGGATTGTTGTTATTGTTGTATTTGTAGATAACACTCTCAAATGCTGAAAAAATCATTCAGGTTAGGAAAAAAACTGGATAAAACCAAAGGATTCATTTATGCACCCCTGGTTGATCAAATTTATATCGTATTATTGATCGTATCTGTACATTGGCATTATGTTCAATTAGTAAATATTGTGGACATTGAATTTGAGATAAATTGAGGAAGAAACATGTACATTGAGTTATACTTGGTACATATGCAGTACATGTATTTGTTAGCATGGTTAACTACCCTACAAATTTTCTCTAGGTACCCAACACTAATAATTGGGGTCTGACTGAATACTAGTTAATTAAGCCTTTAGGTGTAAAATGAAAAAAAAATTTGCATTATGTCTTAAACTAGTCACTATTGTGGCATGCATTTTGGTAAATAGTGAACCCAGTGGATACGTAAACTATCCCAGTCAAAAATTCACATGCAGAGCATTTTAAATCCTTACAGGGATTTTCTATGACAACAGACAGCTAAACTCAATCTGAGAGTATGTTGTTGTATGCAGGTTAGAATAAGTAATTCCTGGATATGTATATTCACTTGAACGTATGGTCACTGTTAGAAGATGGAACTGTATTTGCAAAATAAGAATACTTGCAGTTGTTTTTTTAGTTTGGTAGACTCCTTTATGAGTAATTAATTTGATCAACCTAGTGTGCATAAATAAATACTTTGGTTGATTCACAATTTGTTTTTCCCTAACCTGCATGATTTTTTTAGCATTATACTTCCAGATCACATGTAGCTGTCTAGACTACTTGACCACCAAGAAAGATAGCTAAAATTACAGATTCAAACCCTAGTCAGAAGAAATAAGTAAATCTGTGGTGTTGTTTTAATAAGAGTTTTTCCTTGCAATTTTATATTCCATTTTATTTCAGCATTTTAAACTTCCATTATCACTGACAATGGCTCATCTGGTTGTAAAATTTATATTAGCTGGGACATTCCGCATGCTACTGGAATGTAAAAACAAAGAAGAAAGAATAACATTACAGTGGGGGATGTATATTAAAAAAGTATTTCCTACTGGTAAGTTAACTCAGGGATTTTGTTCTGAGTATTTTGTGAAAAATGTCCTATATAGAAAATAAGGAAATATTATTTTAAAAAAAAAAGAAAAAAAGAAAAACTAACTTGTTATTTTAACTTATATTTTATCTAGATTAAAATTACTGTGTAACAGTGTTAGTTCATTTTGAGCTAGGTAATACATTGTTCACAAAATTTCGAGGTCATTAGGTCAGAAGTTAAAGATCAATGGTCCTTGGAATTACTCATAATGACAATGTCCTTTAAAATCATTACCTTTAAGTGTAAGAATATGCATGTAAAAGTTGTAAAAAATAATGTAAGATTATTTTTGTTTTTGGGATTATATAACAGCCCCATCATGCATCTAAGATGGCTGCTGTTCCTCAGATTGATCATTTAACCAGATTTATAGTTTCTGTGCTAATTTATCGGAAAAATTATTATGAAGAAACATGCATTTAAAAGTTGTGAGACTTCAGTCTTGAAAATTTTTTGCAAAATTTCAAGGTCAAGGGCCGTCGAGAAAATGGAATTACTGATTATTGTTTTATTTTCTGTTGTAGGACTTGCCAGTATTTTAGATATAGCTTTATCAAACTGGAGTTTTGAATTTATTACTGTCTCGTTGTAAGTGTTATTTATGTTAACTATTCAATACATGTAGGTAAAAAATCAGATTTGAAAATACTAATTCTTACTAGCCAGTTTTGAGTAGTTCTGTAACAAAGAGGAGAAAATTATAGGGTCAGAACAGGGCTTGAACTTGGGACCTCTTGTACTATAACATTCATACCAGTTGTGTTCTCTGTATAGAAGAAGAGGCTTCTTTGGCTGAAGTGTGCACTTATAAGCACAATTATTATACATGTTGTGTGTATTTCACAAAAATTGTAAAAATTGTCTGACAGATAATAATGCCATATTTAATATTCCCTTAAATATCACATTCAGGTTTAACACTGTCTCATCTGGCACAGTGTGTCACATAGGTTATAATTCCACTGCCACAGATCTGTGTATGATTAAATTTGTCACTTCCCTTGCCAAATGTCTGTGGTTTTCTTCAGATACTCAAGTTTATCTTACTTTTCAGAACTAACTGTTTTGATACAAGTAAAAGATCCCTGATCAAGGGGCATAAAACACTATGACAGTCAACTAACCAACTAGCTTTGATTAAAAATTTTGACATTGGTAATATTCCATTTTTTTATCCAATAGATTGTGATAAGACCTGAAACATCTGTTTTTCTAGACTCTTAAGAAAAGACACTCACAAAGAATAAGGAATAAATGGTCAAGGCATATGGAAAAATAAACTTTATCGTAAATATCAGAGATTGGAAAAAATCCTGTATATTCATACTATATATATTTTTTATTTTCAGATACACTATGACAAAGTCTACAGCTGTGATATTTATACTATTGTTCTCCATAATATTTAGATTAGAAAAAGCTGTGAGTACCAGTACCCTATAGTTTATAACATTTTGCTTTCTAAATATATAGTGTACAATTAAACCTTATTATTTTTCCCTTATTATAATTTGCCACCTCTGGCACTTATAAACCACCATACAGTAAAAAAAAATTTTATTGCCCTTTGTTAACTTTTTCACCTCATTTATCAGGAGTGAAAGTGGAAAACATTGTTTACCTGAGATTGAATTATTCTAGGCATTGAAAGGTGCTATAAGCCACTTGACCACCTAGGTATTCTTCAGAGGTCTTGCAATAAAAGCACATCTTTATAAATAAAAATCTGACACAGGATCTGCCCAAGCAGAATTGGAACCTGGCAGTGACAAACACTATGATCTGTTGACAAACACTATGATCTGTAAATGCAGATTTCAGACCACTTGGCCACTAAGGCCCCTGTAGGTGTATTTACGGAAATACAGTATTTGGATATACATGTAATACATTTTGTACATTTTATATTTCAGAGATGTTCCTTGGTATTTGTTGTGATATTTATATCTAGTGGTTTATTTATGTTCACATACCATTCAACTCAGTTTAATTTAGAAGGATTTTTAATGGTTTTATCAGCTTCCATATTGTCAGGAGTCCGCTGGACTTTAGCTCAAATTGTCACTCAAAGAAATGAAATAGGTAAGACTGTAAAAGGGGGAGAAGTGAATTGTGAAAAGTGTATGCTCATAACTGAAAAATTCGGGGTTTATCATTGTTCATATTGTCAACAATTATCTTCACCAGAAGTTGGCATTATTATTTTCAAATTTTAAACTTATTCTCAAGTGTTCCTTGGGTTTGAAAACTTTAAAAACTACTTTATAACTAATGAAGATAATTACTCAGCTTTTTTATTCATTCTGGTAAAGTGTTGTGGTCTTGAAGATCCAAGCCCTCTCTCCATTTTGGGTCAAATCCTAATTGGCAGGTTCCTAGTTGCCAGTTTACTCTCCAAAAGTTGGTGTTTTTATGGGGGATTATTGGGTTTGGAAACCATGTTTCCTCAATCATTCTGTAATTGTCAGTCTTAATATAAGTAAAAGAATCTTGACTGGATAAAAAATGCCATAACTTGGGCAATGAGGGAATGTAAACTTGATTCCTGGTTGTCTAAAAAATTATTTTCTTATAGATACCAAGGTTCCATGATATATTCAATGATAATTATTATCTTTCAGGTTTACATAATCCATTAGATATGATGTATCATATACAACCATGGATGATGGTTGGACTGATACCCATCTCAGCTGGATTTGAGGGTAAGTCTAGTGTAAAGTATTGTATTTTTTTTTTTACTTTTGTGTGACCATTACTGTAGCTCTGTTGGTAGAGTGTTTGCTTCATAAGTTGGAGATACCGCCTTGGTAATCACTACAGTAGCTCAGTGTGGAGTGCTTGCTTTGTATGTAGAAGGATGGGGTGCAGACCCCAGCCAGATCTGCCCAAGACTTGAATATTGGTAATGACTGTTCTTTTTCCAAGCACTTGGCAGCTAGAAACGAAATTCACTGGGTCCTTTGGAGGAGACCTTAAAACTGATGCCCTGTGTCACAGCAGGCATGGCATGCTAAAGAACCCTGTTTGCATATTGCCCTAAAAGCACTGCAAAGGTAAAAAATTCTGCCTCTTCACCTAAAGCTGGTAACATCTCTATTTAAGTATAATATTCTTGACTGGGCATAAAACACTATTAAATCAAAATCAAATACACCTTGATAGCTCAGTGGTAAGGCATCTACCTTGACAGTTGGAAGACAGGGTTCGAGCCCTGGCTACATCACAGATCAGACTTTTAAATTTGAGATTTCTTGTTTAGCGCTTAGCATTACAAGAACAGAGTATCAGCTAAATTACCCAGTGTCAGGATAATGTAACTGGGGGAGTGGTATGCTCATCCCCAGCATGCTGGCTTGGTGAACTAGCACCGTAACAAAACAATTGCTGGAGTGCACTCTAGTACAAGGCAGACCATAGTACACACCCATACTTCTCACCCATGCAAGAACTTTTTCTTGGATTAAACCATAGAGATTCGTAATCTTGTTCTCATCCCATATAGCTGAAAAATTGCTAATGTGACGATAAACAACATTCATTACACCCTACCAGTAACCTAGAAATGGTAGGTCAGGGGTTAGATGTGTCAGGGTCTGACCTGAGAAGTTATCAAGTGATAAGTGATTTATTTTTCCGCTTTTTCTGTGAATGTAATGTTAGTTCATTTGGTGGATTGTTTGCTTTATAAGTGGGATAATAAAGAATAGTACTGTCAGTATCTGACCATAGATAATGTTAATGACTAATCTTTGCTATGCAGTCAGAATTCAGGATACAAACTATTGGGTCACTCAGCAAACCCTTACTGACATTAACAAAGTACTTTGGTATGAATTTCTGAAATTTGGTCTGTAGCTGGGGATGTCTGAATATAAGTGACATATAATGACAAGAATGTAAGACCATATTTAATCAAGAGGTCAGACAACAAACATGAAGTTCCTGATAAGATTTTGATGTACTGTAATATCAAAATTGTATTTGTTCATGTATGTGTTAATGAGTGGGTGTATAATGTTTCCTTGTCAAATACCACAGAATTATAATGTCAGTGAAAAATTTTACTTGCTAACTGATCAAGGCCCAAAGTAAAATTTATTTTCACAAAACACAATTCCTTGAAAATTATCCCAACAAAATATTTTAAATTACTCAACTACAAAACTTTAACACAACAGATATTAAAGGTTCCACAGTATTGGATGTTCATCATCATAAATAACCAATCACCCTCTATGTCACAAGTTTATAATTATCAACAACCAATCACTTTCTATGTTACAGGTTTATCATTATCAACAACCAATCAGTTTTTTAGATTTGAAGATTATGGAATTTTAATGAGGAACATGGGATTAGTGTTTGGTGGAGCATTGTTAGCCTTTTTCTTGGAATTTAGTGAATTTTTACTCCTAGCTAATACATCTAGTCTAACTTTATCTATAGCAGGGATATTTAAGGTAAGTATTACACTATCTTTTCATCTCTTACTTAATGTACATGTATTTGGTTAGTGGGCTATTTTGAATTACTGCTCTTATACTTCAACCTAAATGAAAAGGCTTTAATGACTTAGAGGAACAAAGCAATGGCATACAGATCATTGTACCTCAAACTGCCTATGTTGAATTCTCGGACAGATTCTAGTGTGAAAAAGTTTGTCTGTTTGCTTGTAGAAGATACATGTAGGTACTTTTGTCTAGTATTCAAATTCCTCTACCATTCCAGAACTATAAACTGTCTCAACATAAGTGATAGAATCTTGACAAGGACTGAAATCCCCCTGTTACTCTTCTGTACCTGTACTTATTGAAATAAAAAGTGAAAATCCAAAAAAAAGAGAATATCAATACACTCCTTGATTTCGACCTAATTTCCCTTCTGCATAAAACACCATTTCTCTGTTTTACCTGGTCCAGATGAAAGGCATGAAAACCCAAAACAAGGATATCACTACACTCCTTCATTTGGACCTATTTTCCACTCCGCATAAAGCACCATTGCACTACTAAATCTAATCTAAATGAAAAGGGGGAAAACTCAAAGACAAGGATATCACTGCATCCCTGCTACATTGAGAGATATTGTTACAACACCAACCATACATTCAAATAATAACAACATATGTCTATCATCTTTGTGGGCCTTGCTTATTTCCTGTGTTTTGGGTGTCAGTTGCAAGTAAATGATTTGTTTACCTCTTTTGGTTTTCCAGTTCTCTTTAATATATAAACTACATATGGTATTTTTATGCTGTTATTTTCTATTTTGTAGGAAGTGTGTACGTTATACTTAGCAGCTAAAGTCAATGGTGATACGATGAATTTTATAAATGGAATCGGTTTAGTTATGTGTCTGTGTGGTATAAGTTTACATGTAATACTCAAAGCTGTTTATAGTAAGTACATGTATTGTGCGATGGGGAGATAATTAACTAAAATTATATATTTCTAACATCTATAGAGTCCTGGGACCTTGGTGGCAGAATGGACTAAAGAGTGTGCTTAATGATCTTGGCAATTTTCATTGCTTAGGTTTGAAACTCACGTGGGCTAATCCTAGTGTAAGAAAGTTTGTCAGTTCTCTTGCTTGAAGGTAAGGGTTTTTTTTTTTTAGCACTCCTGTTTTCTACACCATACCGGAACTTACCATCTCAATATTAGTGAATAAATCTTGACTGGGGCATAATTAAAATACCTTTAATCCAATCCAATCTTAATAGAAGCCAAAACTGTAGGTGCCTTAAGGAGACAGAAATTAGAAAATTTGGAAATGAAATTTTCAGATTAAATTTAGTCTTTCCAAAACATTTTGTAACCATTGAAGTAGCTTAGTTTGTCTGTGCCTGCACAAAGTACAAAAGAGCTATCATTGAACCTCTGGTGTGGTGTATATGATGGTGTCAGCATCAAGTATTAAGAGAGATTAAAGTATTGTTTAGTGAAATTCAATATCATTTTTCATGTATGAGAATTTAAAACTGTTACCTATACAATCATTCATAAAGAAGTATTTATAAAAAGGGTCATATTTGACCCCTAAAGTAGAAATAAAAATGAAAAATTTGATAAACATAATGTTAAAATTGGTGAAATTTTGAAATGAAAAATAAAAATTTGATTTACATAATTTGAAATTGAAATTTGTAAAATTTTAATAAAGACTACCTTCATTCAAAATTCAAAAATGGCTACTGTTGCCATGGTTTTGAAGAATTTTCACTTCAGTGATACAGGATATCTTGTTATTTTTGTTATAGGTAGGTCAGAAAAACTTAGTACAGTTGCTAGAGAAGATGGTATGGAAATGTTATTACAGGACGGTGAACCTAATAATAAAGAGGAGGAAGATACAGAAGAAGAAACAGATATATTTAATGTGAAGAGAGACAGATAGCACCGTCTGTGTAATTAGTTGTTATAATGTTTAACTTGTTAATATGATAAAATGAATCCTGCATTCTTTAAAAAATATTAATATATATATATAAACATGAAAATAAATGGTCCAGTAATCAAGATTTGGACCTAGATATTACGTGGGAAATGGTCCAGTGATTGGATCGTGGACCTAGTTGTGATAAGATAAATGGTCCAGTAGTCAGGATTTGGACCTAGTTTTCTTAAGATAAATGGTCCAGTAATCAGGTTGTGGACTTAGTTGTCATGAGATAAATAGTCCAGTTGCCAGGACTTGGACAATATTCACTGAGATAAAAGGTTGGTCCACTATCTGGGTTTTCTGCCTTATTATAGTGAGGAGTGTATAGATTTTATTTGCTCATACTCAGATGGGTGTAAAATAAAGGAACACAGAGCAACATTTTTGGATTTGAAGATCACAATATTTGGTATTGTAACAGATATTAAATTTTATCTTTATAAATGTCCACTTTCTAACCTAGATGTAAAAATATCAAATTTTAATCTTTAAAATTATACCTGATTGTTAAGATATTATGGATAATAACGAAATTGATGTCAGTAATAAAAAATTGTGAAATTTTATCTTCGTAAACAAAAACAGAATGTGATTTAGTACATAATTTTTTTTTTAAACTCTGGCTTGAAAATTAGAAACCAAAAGCAGAGAGCAGATGTTTATAGTTAATACAAATATTTACAAATTAAAGCCTCGTACAGTCAAAGGGAGGTAACACTCAATTTTATTTAACACATTGATGATGCTTTACAATGTTCATTCATGATTTGGTTTTACAATCAAATATGGAATATTATTATTATTTCTTGAATTATTGTTGTTATTATTATTATTATTACAAATATTATTATTATTATTGACAAAGTGATTTTACAAGCATTAAAGTGTAAAAATTTGATACTTGTACCAAAGATTTTTTTATTTTACTTGAACCTATCTGAACATGAACCATTGGTAAAACTATATACTTCTAACTACATTTGGGTTCATTTTAGAACACATGAGATTGGCAGCTAAACTTCATGTAACGTGGTTTCACTGTTGAAAGAAAATTATCCTGACAATAAACAAATTGTGTTTTATAGTTTATAGTAGAAATTATATTGCGATTTCCTTGTTCTGTGAAAATTTTTCTTTTTGTTGTTTTGTGAAAAAATTTTTATTTGGGTTCATTGGCACAATATGTGACATCCCACAAAGTTTGTTGGAAACCATTTACAATAAATATAATTAATTTTATAGGAGAAAAATGTCAAATAATGTGAAACAGATTTATTATGCACAAACAGTACATAATTTTGTATATATGTTATGGAATACCTATCAGGTGGTATGCTGGATACCCCAATTTCAGTTGTTTTTTGTTTATCGTGCTTTTGAAATAAGTAAAAAAAAACATGTTTAATTTTATGTCTTTTGTATGACTTCGTAAGTTATATTTATGATTTTGTGCACAAACATTACATATTCTGTATGAATGTTGAGGAATACTTATCACACATGGTGCATTATTGATCTCTATTTCAAATGTTTTGATACATGTAAATGTATTGTAACTTTGAAATACGTGTAATTGTTTATGTTTGTTTAACAGCTTTAAGTTATATTAATGATCAGTTGAACTTTCTTTAAGAATACCTCCATTATATCATATAGGTACTTGTTGGTTATTGTTAATTATTATTATTATTATTGGTTTGAAAGAAATTTCAGTTTAATTTGTCTGCATTAGGTACAGGAGAGTTAATGTCATACTCAGAATGTGTGTCTATCATCCCTTGGACATGATTGTATCATACAGGATGTGAGTGCATCATGCCTCAGATGTAAGAATGTCATATAGAATGTAGGTATGTCATGCCTCAGATGTGAGCATTTCATGCTCCAGATGTGAGCATGTCATACCTTAGATGTGAGTGCATCATGCCTCATATGTGAGCATGTCATACCTAAGATGCAAGTGTTTCATGCCTCATATGCGAATGTTTCATTCCTCATATGTGAGCCTGTCATACCTAAGATGTGAGTGTTTCATGCCTCATATGTGAGCATTTCATGCCTCATATGTGAGCATGCCATACCTAGGATGTAAGTGCATCATGCCTCAGAGGTGAACTCAGTCCATTGTTAAAGTTTGTGATAAGAGACTAAAATAGTGTATTGTAGATATACAGGTGAGCTACACTGTCATTTTTTACATTTTTATCTTATCATATTTTAGACAACATTAAACTCCTGTGAAACTAATAAATGCATCAGTCTCCAGTTTCACAATCATTCCTTAGCTAAGATCTACCTCAAATCTTGCATTTTTTTAGCTCACCTGAGCTGAAAGCTCAGTTGAGCTATTGCTATCCATCTTCGTGCGTCGTCCGTCGTGCGTTGTCCGTCGTGCGTAAACTTTTTACATTTTAATCTTCTCCTCCAAAACCACTGGGCCAAATTTAATGAAACTTGGTAACCATCATACCAGGGTGAAGCTCTTTCAGATTTGCACAAATGAAGGAGTTATGTCCCCTTGGGGCCCCATAAAGGGGGAAATAGTGAAAAACTTTAAAAATCTTCTCCTCTGAATCTACAAGAGATATACCTTAGTTATTTCATTTATAACATCCTTAGGTCATCTATTTTAAGATTTGCACAAATGGTAGCCATGGGACTCAAAATGGGGAAATTGTGAGGCACTGAGTAGGGAAATTGCTAAAAATTATATATTTGTCACTTTATCTTGAAAAGTATTAACTTTTTGTAAAGGCATGTATGTTAGAATATTGTAGGTATTGACATGATGATCATTTTGATATATGGTTCAAGGTCATATGTTGAAAGGTCAAGGTCACAGCTGCAAAAGAAGACTTAAATTGCTAAATATCTTGAAAACTATTAATGTTTTGTATAGGCATGTATATTAGAATATTGTAGGTATTGACATGACGATCATTTTGATATATGGTTCAAGGTCATATGTTGAAAGGTCAAGGTCACAGCTGCAAAAGAAGACTTAAATTGCTAATTATCTTGAAAACTATTAATGTTTTGTATAGGCATGTATATTAGAATATTGTAGGTATTGACATGACGATCATTTTGATATATGGTTCAAGGTCATATGTTGAAAGGTCAAGGTCACAGCTGCAAAAGAAGACTTAAATTGCTAAATATCTTGAAAACTATTAATGTTTTGTATAGGCGTGTGTATAGAATATTGTAGGTATTGACATGACGATCATTTTGATATATGGTTCAAGGTCATATGTTGAAAGGTCAAGGTCACAGCTGCAAAAGAAGACTTAAATTGCTAATTATCTTGAAAACTATTAATATTTTGTATAGGCATGTATATTAGAATATTGTAGGTATTGACATGACGATCATTTTGATATATGGTTCAAGGTCATATGTTGAAAGGTCAAGGTCACAGCCGCAAAAGAAGACTTAAATTGCTAATTATCTTGAAAACTATTAATGTTTTGTATAGGCATGTATATAGAATATTGTAGGTATTGACATGACAATCATTTTGATATATGGTTCAAGGTCATATGTTGAAAGGTCAAGGTCACAGCCGCAAAAGAAGACTTAAATTGCTAATTATCTTGAAAACTATTAATGTTTTGTATTGGCATGTATATCAAAATATTGTAGGTATTGACATGACGATCATTTTGATATATGGTTCAAGGTCATATGTTGAAAGGTCAAGGTCACAGCTGCAAAAGAAGACTTAAATTGCTAATTATCTTGAAAACTATTAATGTTTTGTATAGGCATGTATATTAGAATATTGTAGGTATTGACATGACGATCATTTTGATATATGGTTCAAGGTCATATGTTGAAAGGTCAAGGTCACAGCCGCAAAAGAAGACTTAAATTGCTAATTATCTTGAAAACTATTAATGTTTTGTATAGGCATGTATATAGAATATTGTAGGTATTGACATGACAATCATTTTGATATATGGTTCAAGGTCATATGTTGAAAGGTCAAGGTCACAGCCGCAAAAGAAGACTTAAATTGCTAATTATCTTGAAAACTATTAATGTTTTGTATTGGCATGTATATTAAAATATTGTAGGTATTGACATGACGATCATTTTTATATATGGTTCAAGGTCATATGTTGAAAGGTCAAGGTCACAGCTGCAAAAGAAGACTTAAATTGCTAATTATCTTGAAAACTATTTACCTTTTGTATAGGCATGTTTATTAGAATATTGTAGGTATTGACATGACGATCATTTTGATATATGGTTCAAGGTCATATGTTGAAAGGTCAAGGTCACAGCTGCAAAAGAAGACTTAAATTGCTAATTATCTTGAAAACTATTAATGTTTTGTATAGGCATGTATATTAGAATATTGTAGGTATTGACATGACGATCATTTTGATATATGGTTCAAGGTCATATGTTGAAAGGTCAAGGTCACAGCCGCAAAAGAAGACTTAAATTGCTAATTATCTTGAAAACTATTAATGTTTTGTATAGGCATGTATATAGAATATTGTAGGTATTGACATGACAATCATTTTGATATATGGTTCAAGGTCATATGTTGAAAGGTCAAGGTCACAGCCGCAAAAGAAGACTTAAATTGCTAATTATCTTGAAAACTATTAATGTTTTGTATTGGCATGTATATAGAATATTGTAGGTATTGACATGACAATCATTTTGATATATGGTTCAAGGTCATATGTTGAAAGGTCAAGGTCACAGCTGCAAAAGAAGACTTAAATTGCTAATTATCTTGAAAACTATTAACTTTTTGTAAAGGCATGTATGTTAGAATATTGTAGGTATTGACATGATGATCATTTTGATATATGGTTCAAGGTCATATGTTGAAAGGTCAAGGTCACAGCCGCAAAAGAAGACTTAAATTGCTAATTATCTTGAAAACTATTAATGTTTTGTATAGGCATGTATATAGAATATTGTAGGTATTGACATGACAATCATTTTGATATATGGTTCAAGGTCATATGTTGAAAGGTCAAGGTCACAGCTGCAAAAGAAGACTTAAATTGCTAAATATCTTGAAAACTATTAATGTTTTGTATAGGCATGTATATTAGAATATTGTAGGTATTGACATGACGATCATTTTGATATATGGTTCAAGGTCATATGTTGAAAGGTCAAGGTCACAGCCGCAAAAGAAGACTTAAATTGCTAATTATCTTGAAAACTATTAATGTTTTGCAGAGGCATGTATATAGAATATTGTAGGTATTGACATGACGATCATTTTGATATATGGTTCAAGGTCATATGTTGAAAGGTCAAGGTCACAGCTGCAAAAGAAGACTTAAATTGCTAATTATCTTGAAAACTATTAACCTTTTGTATAGGCATGTATATTAGAATATTGTAGGTATTGACATGACAATCATATATATTTTGAGGTCATATATGTTTAAAGGTCAAGGACATAGCTGCATAAGTATACTGAAATTGATTTATGATTTGGAAATTATTCATTGCACTACAGTTACTTTATGCATATTATATAAGCTACTTATAAATGAAATGTGAGTGGATATATTTCTGATTAAGTTTTGTCGGAGTTCTTTACTTGAGAAATCTTTTAAAGTTTCTGTACTTAATATATTGTCTATTGGACTTTGCAAACTGCATTGGACAATATCTTCAGGTGAGCGTTAAGGCCCATGGGCCTCTTGTTTTTTTTTTTTTTTTTTTTTTTTTTTATATATATATAAACCACACTACAGTTTTTACATTGATTCTATCAAAATTACAACTTATATTAATGAAACTAACAAAACAATAAAAACTGACAAAACAAGATTTCAAATTTGATTTCAGAGGAAGAAAATTTTTTTTTCATTAAGTAATCATGATTGTGATGCTGGGACCAAGTTACTTTATTTGTATACATAAAGTTTTTTTATCAGATTTTTTAAACTACAGCTCGTGTAGATTTTATTTACTTATTTATTTATTTTTTTTAGTTATTTATTTACAGGTATTTACAGTATTTGTCACAACCACAAATATATCACTTTTTTTTTGTCACAAGTAACAAGAAAAATTGCCTATCTTGGTATTTTATGTTTGCACAAAATGTTCAGTTTGATATTAAAAATATATCTTTGTTTTCCCCAAATTTTGTTTTATTAGCTCACCTGAGCCAAAGGCTCAGATGAGCTATTGCAATTTATCACTGTCCGTTGTCCGTCGTGCGTCGTCCGTCGTGTGTAAACTTTACATTTTAATCTTCTCCTCCAAAACTACTGCGCCAAATTTGATGAAACTTGGTGATTATTTTGCCTGGGTAACAGCCTTTCAAAATTGTGTTCTGGGTTTGGCCATGCCCAACAAGATGCCCGGTGTTACTAAAAATAGCAAAAAGACAAAAAAAATCTTCTTCTCAGGAACCAAAAGGTGCAAGCAAATTTTGATTGGATATTTGGATTCAGCATACCTGGGAACATTGAAATTGTGTTTTTCATGAAAATTGAGCGAAAAATAGGTCACGCGTTTTTTGCGTAAAATTATGTAAGTTTGAAAATGAGACATTTGTTGTTATAACTCAATAACGGCTGAAGATTATTGTATGGAGTTTTCACTGTTGATCTTGTCTTGCTATTTTCTTCCAAAAGATGTCAAAGGTCAAGGTCATGTCCCTGATTTTGACCTTTGATAAAAAATCCTATTTTTTAAACATTTCAGGTGATAATGGCATGGGATTTTCAGATAATTGTAGGTAGTGACATGACGATTATTTTGATATATAGATCAAGGTCATGGGTTCAAAGGTCAAGGTCAAAGATGCACAACGATTACTGTTATAGTTGATAATCTGCAAAACTATTAACTTTTTGTATAGGCATACATCTTAGAATATTGTAGGTAATGGCACAATGGACATTTTGATATATTAATAAAGGTCATGGGTTCAAAGGTCAAGGTCACAAATGCAGGCAAGTACTGAAATGGTTGATTATCTCAAAAACTAAATTCCTTGTATAGGCATATATATTTGAATTGTAGATATTGGTCTAAATGATAATTTTGATATATGAATAAAGGTCATGAGTTCAAAGGTCAAGGTCACAGATGCAAATTAGTACTGAATTGGTTAATTATCTTGAAAACTAAAAATATTTTGTATAGGCATGTATGCTAGAATATTGTAGGTATTGGCCTAATGATCATTTTGATATATGAATAAGGGTTATGGGTCCAAAGGTCAAGGTCACAGGTGAGCATTAAGGCCCATGGACCTCTTTTTTTGATTATGTTTGTCCAGAGACTGATAATCAGTATGTAATTAATCAGTTATTAATACTGTAGCTTTACTAAATAATTGTGCTATCTAAACAGTTTTTGATTGAACAAAATATATATCAACTTTTTAGCTCACCTGAGCTGACATCTCAGATGAGCTATTGCTATCTTCATGTGTTGTCCGTATTGCGTAAACTTTTTACATTTTAATCTTCTCCTCCAAAACCACTGGGCCAAATTTAATGAAACTAGGTAGCCATTATGCCTGGGTGAAGCCTTTTCAGATTGCACAAATGAAAAAGTGATGTCCCCTTGGGGCCCCATAAGAGGGAAATAGTGAAAAACTTTCAAAATCTTCTCCTCTGAATCTACAAGAGATATACCCGAGTTATTTCATTTATAACATCCTTAAGTCATCTATTTTCAGATTTGCACAAATGGTAGTCATGGGGCTCAAAATGGGAAAATTGTAAGGCACTGAGTGGGGAAATTGCTAAAAATTATATATTTGTCACTATATCTTGAAAAGTATGAACTTTTTGTAAAGGCATGTATGTTAGAATATTGTAGGTATTGACATGACGATCATTTTGATACATGGTTCAAGGTCACATGTTGAAAGGTCAAGGTCACAGCTGCAGAAGAAGACTTAAACTGCTAATTATCTTGAACACTATTAACTTTTTGTATAGGCATGTATATTAGAATATTGTAGGTATTGACATGACGATCATTTTTATACATGGTTCAAGGTCATATGATGAAAGGTCAAGGTCACAGCTGCAAAAGAAGACTTAAATTGCTAACTATCTTGAAAACTAATTCTAAAAAAATTATTCTAATTAAACAAACTTCTTTTTTTTAATTTTTAATATTTTTTAAAATTTAATTTTTTTTTATTTTAAAGAAATTTTTAATTTTCTGTTGTTTCTACAGTGCACTGACTATAATATCTCCTTAAGTAATAAAAAAACCTCACCTGACGTAACCGTAGATAAATTAGCTAGAATTTTTAAAACTTAAATTAAATAAACTTTTTTTTTTTTTAATTTTAATTTTTTTTTATTATTTCAAAGAAATTGCTAATTTTCTGTTGTTTCTACAGTGAACTGATTATGATGTCTCCACAAGTACTAACTACAAGCAACTTCACCTGACGTATTTGCCCAAGGGTAATTTTCGGTTATTTGCATATTCTGCTTAATTGCATAAAAAATTCTGGCAAACGGACTATGCAATTAAGTGGAATCAACGTTATTAACTTTTGGTATAGTCATGTATTTTGGAATATTTTAGGTATTGCGACAATTTTGATATGGTACAAGGTCATGTGTATAAAGGTCAAGGTCACAGCTGCAAAAGAAGACAAATTGCTAATTATCTTGAAAACTTTTAACTTTTTGTATAGGCATGTATATAAGAATATTGTAGGTATTGACATGACAATCATTTTGATATATGGTTCAAGGTTATATGTTCAAAGGTCAAGGTCAAATCAACATAGGAATACTAAAATTATTAATTATCTTGAAGGCTATTAATTTCATGCATAGGCATGTATATTAGAATATTGTAGGTATTGACATGACTATCACATATGGTTCCAAGTCATATATGTTCAAAGGTTAAGGACATAGCTGCATAAGTATACTGAAAATGATTAATGATTTGGATATTTTTTATTGCACTACAGTTACTTTACGCATATTATATAAGGTACTTATAAATGAAATGTGAGTGGATATATTTCTGATTAAGTTTTGTGGGAGTTCTTAACTTGAGAAATCTTTTAAAGTTTCTGTACTTAATATATTGTCTATTGCACTTTGCAAACAATATTGGACATATCTTCAGGTGAGCGTTAAGACCCATGGGCCTCTTGTTTGATATGCAGTAAAACTTGTATACAAAGACCACCCCTGTGGCTTGAAAAATAAAGACAATATAGAGGTTCTTTTAACATGGAAAATACCCTAACACTGGTTCCAAATGGACAGGTGTTCTTTATATAGAGGCTATTTTTGTTTGAAATATATTACATTCATTATTTTTCCTTATATGAACCACCTTATTAAAACAGTCACCATAACCTCATGGAGATATTCATGCCACATGACAGAGTTTGATGTCACAAACATGATGCAGTATATGCATCATCGCAAACACAACATAGTATGTGCATATGAACACTGTGTCAATGTGCATAGGGGCTTTTCATTATCTGCACTTCAACACTCAGTGCTTACAAATTCTACATTTATTAATTGTTTTAATTGAAATTTTATTAAAAATTATAGCAAGTAATAAAAATAAAAAAGGTTTTTAAGATAAGGGAATATATACATTTAGTTAAGGGATTAATTAGCATTTCATTAAATTTATGCCATTTCATGCTCCCCATAACCTTGTGGTAGAAAAAAAATTCCATTTCTTAAAAAAAAGAACTTTAAAAAAATGGTTCTTAGTAAACAGGTGGGCTTTATATACAGGTGGACAATATACCGGTAGCCAGTTTAACTGTATAATTTTCACAAAGTACATGAATTAATCAAAAATATTTACAACATGCACTAACATGTATTAATTTATAAAACATACACAATGGCCTATGATTATAAAACTACAATCAGGTAAATGTATTATTTTGTGAAAAATACTTCCAGTTTTTTTCAGAAAATTTGAATGTAATCATGACATTAAAGCTGCATTAAGTTTTCCAAAGACAAAAATTAAAATTGTGCTAATCTAATTAATGATGCTCCTAATGAACAATGTTACATTTGGTTCAACGATAAATGCTCGAATAAATACAGAAATTACAGTAATTACCCAGCAGAATGCAGCATTTGGGATCTAATATTAGAACATGGTTACGTCATCAAAACCCAGGTCATTTAAACACAACTTTCAAAATGGTGAAATACAATAAATTAAACACAGAAATTTGTTGAATTTGTCATTTTTGACTTAGTAAGGGATACATATCACCATTTCAAATACATCTGGATATTAATTAAGGACACTTCGATTCATGGGTTTTTCCGTACATCCATGCGCATGCTCCAAGCTCATAAAAATCATCGTTAAACACTGACCAACCAGTCAGAGGATTCAGTTTATTTACAGCTAAAAGAAATGAAATTTTAGAAAATGAATCTCACGGATCGTGGTTAGAGGATATCTATTTTAAAAAAATATATTTTTAGAAAATCAAAAAAATTCAGAAAATTGAAAAACTTAATGCAGCTTTAAAATTCTTTGTAAAATTTATGATTTTATTTATAAAATAAGGGACCAATTATTTATTTATTTATGTTTTCTTTAAGTAAATTCATATTTCATAATATATGTATACTATCTATGGTTGAAGATCTTAATATTTGAATTGTATTTGTTGATTTAAAAATCTTTTTTTTTTTTTTTAATTTTAGACAGGTATTTAATATGTAGATTAAATATTTAAATACTTGGATGTAATACATATTTTATAAATACTTGTACTTCACACAATTATTCTATTTTGTAACAAAGAATTTCATTGGTTATTCCTTGTTTATCTTGTAAGATTACAATAAATTTTATTGGTTTAAGGAAGTTTCATTTAGCCAGTTGCATTACACGTGTCTGATCTTATAATTTTGATGGACTGAGGGTGTTACTAATGTTAACATAAATACTTCTAAGCACTGGCAACAATTTCAGATTAGACTTTGAACATGCAATTTTCAAACTTTTGGCCACTTAATATATTTTATTTTCTGACATTTAATTACCTGCCATTTCAGCTGCTTGTTTTAATACCGGTACATTAAAAATCCTAATTTTCTCTTGATGCAATATTTTTCTGTGGCATTAACTCAAGATATTGATGCATTGTTTGTACCCATGCAGTTTTGCTTTTTACTGTAAATCAACTTTTATGAGTAGAAAATGTAGCACAATGTCCATTGAGATTAAATTTTATAGCTTGAACTAGGCAGATAGATTAATGTGCAATTATGATGCCTGTATTAGTGGGATGGTGGAGAATACTGTAATTCCAAAAGAAAAAACTCTGACCTTCGGAAAGTCAACTGAAAAACTTTTCACTCAATTGAAATTAGAACCTTTACTGTTTAGAGATGATGTTATCTGTTATGGATTATTTTAGACCACATCTGTTATATTGTGTTCCATTTCGAAACATTTCTCGAAAAATTTTTATCATACTGTAAGATTACCCAAACCTTTAGTCTTAATAAATAACGCTACATACATTATGAAGTGTGCATGCAATTTTTCAGGTTATGACTCAATAAAATTATTAGAAACACGTTATTTCTTATAAACTAATTTTGAACTCTTAGATTGAAACATAAAACAATATTTTGTTTGATTATTTTTTTTTTTAAATTATAATTCAATTTAACTACTTCTGCTTAGGAAGGATCAACAATTTTAAGCCATTGAAATTGGACAAGACATACATGTAAGCCACCTATTTATGTTTAGTGTTGTTATGGTTGAGGATTTTATTGGAGTATAACCTGAAAACAATTGCGTGGGTTAACATTAATTGTGTATTGCTATGTGATATAACCAAATTTAGAAATTAAATTTTTGAAATATAAAATGTATTTCTGGGTTGTGAATGAGCTGTCATTAAAACATTCTGCAGAATATTGTCATACATTTATTGTTACATAATGTACATTATACTCTCATAAAATGTTAAATTATTAAATAAATCATCACTATATTTAAAGTTTTTTGGTCTATTTCTAAAGTTTATGTTTCTGTAACTACCAACTTGGTATAGTTAGCCTTCAAACTCTTATCAGCGTTGTTTCACATCTTAGTCATGCATACACAAACTTGTTCTTGATTTATTCATAGAGATTACTAAACTTGTTCCTGTCTTGAATATTTGAAAATTGCTGATGTGAGGTCAAACAACATTAGACCAATCAAATCCAGGTGACCATATCCGAGTCTTTTCTGAGGAAGGCATTTTTCTTTGTCATACACCATTACTGGATATATTGATAGATAAATATTTCATACACCATTACTGGATATATTGATAGATAAATATTTATGTGATATACAGAGATATTTGAGACACTTATCTATGACATTGTGGCACACTGAACATTTCCATGAAGAAATACTAGAGCAAAGCAGACAGATTGAAACCAGCACACTTGTAACCAGACCATCTGGAGTAGGACCACAGTCAACATACACAGCAAAGCTATATCAACTGAGCTCTAGTAGTGAAAACTATATTTAAAGAAATGAGAGTTACCACATCTACAGAAATAAGAGTTACCACATCTACAGAAATAAAAGTTACCACATCTACAGAAATAAGAGTAACCACAGAAATAAGAGTTACCACATCTACAGAAATAAGAGTTACCACATCTACAGACATAAGAGTTACCACATTTACAGTAATAAAAGTTACCACATTTACAGTAATAAAAGTTACCACATTTACAGTTATGGGAACCAAGATAATTAACTCTACCACTGACCACCATTTGTTTACCAGTGTAAAATCAAGCACAAACAATAAATATTATAAAATTTATTTTTATTTGTCAACAACAGAGTTTAAGCTGCTGTTATATATATATAATCTACTACTACCCATATTCTTCTTACAAACTATCTACCTGTAATTCACAATTAAGAATCTGCTTGTGACTAAAGGTTTACATGTATAAATAAAATTGTGAAGTTTATCTTTCAGGAGTTACTCAACATGATTCTATTTCTCTACCTAACATATCGGGCAATAAATTGTTTGAATATTTATATAATTTATTTTGAGAAATTACGTACAAAAAATGATAATCGTCCAAATGTGGCAAGGAATGTACAAGTAATTTATCCATTAATAAATGACTTTTTCCACAATGGACTAATTTAACATTTTCAACAAAACTGGAGTTGTTAAATTTTGAAAACCAAGATTAATCTGAGCAAAGTTAAGCAAAGGGAGATAAATCTGAGAGGAGATACAGATTTTATAATGAATTCTTTTATATGATTGGTTCAGTCATGAGTCGAGTAGGAATTTTGCACTAGCAACAAATTTCCAGCATAATTTGTATTTAAGATTTAGCAAAGCATGTATAACTGACCATACTGTTTTACATTTAGTACAAGACAAAAACTTGAAATATGAAATGATGTTTATACAGATTTATGCAAATAAAAGAGCTTAATTATTAAAAATGCAAGTCTACACAAAATGCATTCTTGATTTCTTTAGTAAATTCCCTAAATAACAAATATCACAGCTTAATATAAATTACATTTGTATTTTACATGCTTACTATTCTATTTCATCAAATAATTTCTTCTTCAAAGAGTATTTCAAAAGAAATCGTTAAAAATAGTGCAAATAATTCTGCTACTAATCTACCAGTACATAAAAAAGTCTCTTTTTTACCTAAATAGCTGCATTGACTAATTAACAGGTGTAAAAATAAATAAAAATTACAATGTATACAGTTAAGACAATAAAACTCTGTAGATATGTAAAATGTCGGATAATGGACGGATTAAAACAAATTGCGATAATATAAAGTACATTTAAAAAATTAAAATTCTCTTTCAAACAGATGACAAAAAAAAAAAAAAAAAATTTCACTACTAATTAAAACTTTATTTTTGTTCAGTAGTTAAAATAAATTTTTAGGTTTTGATTTTAAAAGACTGATTTTAGATATTTTCATAATATCCAATGTGCACCAGCTATGTGATTTGATATTTTTTTCAAGATGATGGCGTTAATATCATACTACATTGTATAAAACCAGAACCTCCAGCAGGAAGAATTCTTGACAGCTTTATATTTATTGCAGTTGTTGTGAGAAGATGTTTTATATTTCTGGGCCTAACACAGGATAAATATTTGCTTGAACTTGTACTCATGGCTAACCACTGAGCACAATACTTGTCAGAACTTGTATTCATGGCTAACCACTGACACAAATATTTGCTTAGAACTTGTATTCATGGCTAACCACTGACACAAATATTTGCTAAGAACTTGTATTCATTTCCAACCACTGTACACAAATATTTGCTTAGAACTTGTATTCATGGCTAACCACTGATACAAAAAAGTATAAATATGTCCAATTAAGGTTTCCAGAAACAGCTGTGTCGTAAGGCCATAAAAAGCTGGTTTGAATACAAATAAACTGGAATTTCTAGATTTCCATTCTGGCTATAGAGTAAATCTGATAATTCCCTATGTTACAGAGCACTTTTTTCTGTGAAAACACAAAATTAATATGTCCCTTCTATTGATAATTCTTTCTCCACAGCTTCCAAAGCAGCATAACACTGAACAGTGACGTTCATAGATCCTATAACAGTCTTCTCATCATTTACATCATACACTGAAAATAAAAAATTTGAACACTTGTAAAACCTCTGCTTTCCAAAACATTCATTCCAATTGTGTGTGTGTGTGTGTGTGTGTGTGTGTGTGTGTGTGTGTGTGTAACAGGAAGGAGAAAAGTACAGGGTTGAATTAGGCAAATGCTCTACCAACTGAACTACTCAGACTGCTTCATCCCCCGTTATTTTTTAGTTTCCCATGGTCCTATGGGAAATCTTGCCCTAAATTCCCTCAAATAGAGTTTATATGACCTGCAATTGGGTCCACCACTTCCGAGGGCCACACTGGCCACCAAACTGTAACAGGAAGGTGAAAAATGTAGAGGTTGGAATGGGGATAAAAACTGAGATCTCCTGCACAATAGTTGGAGTGATCTATCAACTGAGATACCCAGGCCTCTACATATATATATATATATTATACAGGTACATATAGAAACTGAATTTTTCTGAGTTTTCTAAAAATAAGGTTTATCTGTGCCAAAATTGGGGAAGAGAAAAAAAAATCAAGACCAATTAATTTTTATACTTGAGTCAAACATATCTAGTGTCAAGATTAGGCTGACAGAATTATAGTTTATATACATAAAAAAAAAAAAATAAATAAAAATAATAATAAAATAATCCCTGGTATCGTTACTTTGCACCTATATTCTTTGAATTTTTTTTAAATTCTGATATAGGACAAAATATTTAACGGAAATTAATACAAATTTTTAATACTTACAATCAATATTTTGATCCACAACATCTTTTTTATTTTTAAGAATATCTATGACACTGACAAATGCCACGCCCACATCTTCACAGTCGCCTTCCTGGTCATCCTCTGGGGGCTCACTTACAACATTAAAACGAATCCTGAAATAACATTAAAACGAATCTTGAAATATTTAAATTGTCAAAATACATAAAATGAATACTGTGTGAATTGAAAACAGATATTCCAACCTTCCCTGCAGTCTTCACAGAACACACTGTGGAGTTACGATTTTCAAATTTCCAGTCAAAAGATGAGTAGAGTTGAGTAATGGTGTTTAATGTCCCAGTCAGGAATATTTCAATTATATCGAAATGTCGCCAGCTTAGTGGAAGTGCAAAAATTTGCCTGTGCATTGTGCTGATGGCATTATACAGCAGGATTCTTTAATGAGCCATGCCTACTGTGACACGGGACCTCATTTATTTTAAGTTCCCATCTGAAAGAATAGTGACTTTCATTTCATAATGCTGAGTTCTTGGAGAAAGAACAGTCACTACCCACTTCCAAGTCTTGGGTCAGACCGAATTCGCGATTTGAACCAATGACCTCCCCCTTACGGAGCACCCACTCTTCCAACTGAGCTACCACAGTGGTAAAAATACAGAGAGAACAAATAAATTTTAATAAAAGAACTGAAAAACTTACTAGAATCGGCTTTAGTGTATTCAAAGTTATTTAACCCTCCTATTTCAGGAATAACTTATTTAGTGAGTCATAACCTAAATAACGGAGTGTACACCATAACAAGAACCAATGCTCTGTGTCATGGCAGGCATGACATGCTAAAGAACCCTCCCTGCACACTGCGCTTAGTGCACTGCAAAGGTTAAAATTTCTGCCACTTCACAAATAACTGGTAACATCTCAATATAAGTGAAATATGCCTGACTAGGACGAATACACCATTAAATCAATCTTGATTACAAACATGCCACACAGACCACCTTTGGCATGAACTTAAAACTCTTACATTATAAGTACAAAGCCTAAACCATCAACGACTGACTAAAAATACATGCAAGTGTTGATAAGTCTATTGTAACTTGCCTTCCATTATCAGGGTCATCAGGTAGAAGCATACTCGCCAGGTATTGACGTCTTTCATAATTGTGTTTAAGGTCAACTTTAAATGCTGAAATATAATTTCAAAAATTAGACAATTTTTCTCTCAAATCCATTTTTTGTATATGTATTACCGGTAATTAAGAAGAGTATTTGAATTTTTCCTTTATGTTCTGATATCTTTATCAGTTAATACATGTTGGATAACAATCCACTCACATCTGGCACCCACCCACCCCAAAGCATCTGGCACCCACCCATCCACCCACTAACATCTTGCACCCTACCACTCACCCAAATACATCTGGCACCCAGCCAACCACTAACATTTTGCACCCAGCCATCCAAATACATCTTGTACCCAGCTACCCACTAACATCTTGCACCCAGCCACCCACTCCAACACATCTGGCACCCAGCCACCCACTTACATCTTGCACCCAGCCACCCAATTACATCTGGCACCCAGCCACCCAAACACATCTGGCACCCAGCCACCTACTAACATCTTGCACCCAGCCACCCGAACACATATGGAAAACATGCTTACTCTGTTTAAATACTGTACATTATTAACCTCTGTTAATCTTTTACAATAAAATTCTCATTTTTTTAAGTTCATTTATTTCAAATAAGTATAAATCCCCTTTACAATACGTAAATTTTAATTAATTGCCTAATGAAGCATACCTCTTATGATTGGAGATTATAAATACAATTTATTACATGTAAATCAAGGCAGTAAGTTTAATAATGGTAGAGAAAACAGGAATACCTAAAAAAAACCCCAAAAATCAACTCTCAGCAAGCATTAGGACCTGCCTGAGTGGAATTCAATGAGAGGTCTGTGAAATGTTGCATATACTTTATACCATAAACATTTCATGTAAAAAATAAACAAATATCTCATATTCTTTACAATATGTCTATACTTACTTTTACTAAAATTAAAAGTACATTGTTGTCCTAGTTTTGGTTTGGGTAGAGATATCGGTGTTTCCAACTCCTGGGGATCTATACCCAAGAATTGATAAGCTGCAAACAGTTGTCTATCGTCATCAACACCGGCGTTATCATCCAGCGACAGATGTGATATGGTAATAGATACAGTGTCACCCTAAAAAAAAAGATAAATAAATAAATAAATAAATAAATGAATGAATGAATGAATGAATGAATGAATGAATGAATGAATGAATAAATAAATGAATAAATAAATAAATAACAAGTTATGCATGTTTTACAAATACTGGTAATAATGAAATTGATGAGCTAAGTCATACCCATACAGAAATTGCTATTATATAATCATTAAAGCTTGAAAAAAGAGTAGTGTTGCTTGTGTACATATCTTGTCAACCAACAGTCAGTCTTCTGTCAGAGTTACTGTGTTTGTGACAGTAAATTATATCTAATTTTAATAGAATCCAATTTTAATAGAAAATCCAATAAACCTGAATAATGTTTGACACTGTCCACTTACTTTTGGCCAAGTCATAACTGAAATAACTGCTTTAACATTACTTTAAAACAGTTCTGTAGACTGTAGAAAAGATGTTGCCACTTTGTGGATTTTGATGATGTTCAAAAGATTATTTATCCATGAAAAATCCCAATAGTGGCCGCACTTTTTCTCTGTGGCAAATATAAACATACATAGAAAATTTCTGTTTCAACTACTGGTAGGTTAAAGAAAATGAAAAACAAATAATCTATACAGGATTATTGGATTTGTTTGAAAATTGGCTATAATCCAATATCATAACCCAGACATTCAAATAGCGATCTTGTAAACTTAGGCCACACTAGATTAATTTTTAGTTCTGTGGATTTTTTTTTGAAAAAAAATAGAGGCAAGCGAGTGAATAAAAATTAAATTAATTTTTTTTTTCTGAAACACATTTTTCTTCAGGCGAACAAAATTTGAACTAGACGAGCAAGTAAAAAAAGATAATTATTGTAGGAAAAGGCAAAAAAGTTTAAATATAACTGATAAAAGCAAAGAATATGCTGTTCTGGCAAACTCTCATTCAATATAGCAAATTATAAATCAACCAAGAACTGTTTAATAGTAACACACTGGACAAATGTTGCTCTGATATTGTTAAATTTACACTGGATGCAGCCAAAGGTTTTGCAGAAAAATGGAGGCAGAATTTTATCAAAAATTTTAAACAGGTGGAAAATGGTTTGAAAACTAATTAATTTTTAATTCTGAAGTTGAGAGGTGGGCAAGTCTGAAGAACTACACTTTAATTTGGCATGGCCTTATGATTACAGAGAGTATAACATAAGCTCTTCAATGTTTTACATTTAATACGACCAAAACTTGAAATTCCTTCAGAAGCTAATAACAGCTAAAAGAGACTCTCTTGAGATAAAGACATGTATTACCTAACTGAAGAGTAGAACCTGTCTGAAATGAACATCAACCAGACTGAAAATTTTGCACAGATAAGTTTGGTACAGTAAAATCTGTATATAAAGATATACCATGGAAAACGAAGAAATAAAGACCTTCTAGAGGTCAATATAAATGGTATGGTCTTATTCACGGTCCAATATTGGATATTTGTTATAGTTCGATGCGATGTGTCAACCATGTATATTTTATTAAGCATACATACCTGTCGTTTTTCAGCTTTCTGTCTGCGTTTGGCTGGAGTTGGTGCCATCATGACTAATCCTTCACTATCTGACTCCATAACAGGTCGGTCAGACTCGGACTCCGTCTCAACTCTTGGTGGTTCCTTGCTTGTAGTTTTTGCATCTGACGGGGTTACAGCTTCCTCAGAAACTGTTTCTGTTTCTGTCAAAAGATAAAGTATCGCATTTAGTAGTTCTGTTCACAGCTCTTACATGAAGCCTCTATCCTTTTAGAGAATAGCTAAAAAGAATGCTAATGCAATGATGAACAATAATACATCAAATTACTTCACAGCAACTTAAAATACTCAGTGCCATGGCTGTTAAAAACTACCTTCTACCTTTCAGACTGGGAAAATTTGGACTGTTTTTTTTTTTTATTTGCTTAGGATTTTGAAGTACATTGCAAAGATTTTTTTATTGTGACAATATCTGACAATTTTTGTTAGCCAGGACAGTTTTGGACAACTCAATTTAATTTAAACTTTTTGAGGGTGTTTCATTGTTGGCTTTTTGGAATTTCAGTGGTCAAATTGGGAAGTTTTAGTTATATTTTTCCAGAGGTAACTACCTTTGTTGGGTAGTAATTTTAGGCAAACAAAGCCACTGATACTATACTTGATATAAAATGCTGTACTATTTATTTGAGATGAAATATAACCTTACCCCAAACAGTATCTGACACACAATATTTGGTGATAGAGTGTTTTCAGTGATCAATTTTTTTGCCCCTAAGAGACAGAGACAGATAGAGAGAGAGAGAGAGAGAGAGAGAGAGAGAGAGAGAGAGAGAGAAGAGAGACAGAGAGAGAGAGAGAAATCTGAAACACATAAAATTTTTGTTTGGCCTAATTATAAACTGCATGTAAGTACAATTAAATGTTTAATTTTGCTAGATAAGTATATAAACAATTAAACTTATAAATAACATACCATCGGTTTTATCACCAAACATAGTATCAGACATCGCCTGTAAATAAAAAAAAGAAACATTGAAAAACATAGATAATTAATTGTACAATGACTGCACTACAGTAAAACAGAGAATTTTTTTTTATCTATTTCATAAATATTGATATTATATAAGTTAATCAGGCTATCCTAATAACAAAAAAAAGGTACTTGAATATGCTCAAAGTAATTTTTCAGGTAATGTTGAGTCCACTTTGTTTGTTGAGCAAGGCTAACTTAGGTGCACTTCATTGTTGAGTCTGGCTAAGTTACATGATCTTCATTGTTGAGTCTGGCTAAGTTACATGATCTTCATTGTTGAGTCTGCTAAGTAAAGTGCTCTTCATTGTTGAGTCCTGATAAGTTACATGATCTTCATTGTTGAGTCCTGCTAAGTTACATGATCTTCATTGTTGAGTCCTCCTAAGTTACATGATCTTCATTGTTGAGTCCTGTTTAGTAATGGGTTCTTTGACATTTTAATTCCGCTGAGCTATGGTGTTTTTGGTTGTTAAGCCCTGATAAGTTTTAAGTCTTTGATAGTTGAGTCTTGTTTAGATATGAGCTCTTTAAATGTTAAGCCCTGATGAGTTACGACCTCGTTGATTGTCAAATCTTGTAACATGTTCTTGGGCTTTTTGATTGTTGAGACTTGACTCTAGTTGGTAGTCATGGACTATTTGATTGGTGAGTCACAGATTTTAATATCTTTGTGATAGTTTGCTTTAGAATAGAAGATTCAAAATACAAAATGTGTTTAATTTCTAAAAACTATTGATAGACTACAAACAGACTTACCTTTGGACTTAGTGTCTCTTCTTTTGTTTCTGAAAAACAACAAAAAAGTTTTTTTGTTAAAGCAGGGATACCAGTAATGGATCTGTAATCAATCAGCTGTAACCACTGGATGTCATCAATAGAAAACAAGTTAAAATTCCATAATTTATTGAAGAAAACTTTTCATGATCTCTTATCTAAAACTTGGATGATGGCTGACAACAAAAACTGTTGTTATACAGTGAATTTTGTATGTATTGTTACACATGTGAAATATATCATTATAAAATGTGCAATGTGAAAATTAGTAAACAATTGTTCCATATTAGACAAAAATATCTTAACTAAGATGTACATGTATTTACCAACAATGGTTAAGTGTTAGTGGTCAATAGAGATGTAGTACTGTATAGTAGATGATGTACTGTTGATATGAGAAATCTAATATTTAGAAACAAAATAACAGGTAATTCCACTACATATATATGCTGAATTACAATGTTACAATTATATAAATACAACTTAATCATGATAAAATATGATATACAGAGGTATACTGCTGAATCACAAAGGTATAGGTATACAGATACAAATTAATTATGATATGTTGTTATACAAATGTTATTCAGGTTTTTGGCAGGTCACATGACCCCATGTACCCAGTTAAAGACTCATGTTCCCTGAGCGGCAGTAGTCATTTTTCTTTGATTTTGTATGCTGTGAATCTTTTGTGCTTTGTTTATATACTGTAACCAAATAACAAAATTTTTCCCTAAATTGTACCCTAAGACTGGCAGATTTATGAGCACAGTTACATCATACCCTGGCAAGTCCACCAATAGCTATGCAAGAAATTTTTTTGAAGGGTGCCAATAAAAGTCAAACAGGATTTTTTTGACAAGTAATATGGCCCCATCTACCATGACAAAAATTTATGTTCACTTTAATCTCTGACAGTGCACATGGGGCTTTGTAACCTATCAAAGAGTGGTGTGGAGTAATGATGTTTTATGCCCCAGTCAAGATTCTTTCACTTATTTCGAGATGGTCAGTTCTGGGATGGTGGAGGAAACCAGAGTGTCCATCGAAAACCACCGAATTTCAGTAAAACAAACTGACAAACATTCTTACACTTGGATTGACCTATCAAAGACCTATGTAATGGAACATATTGAAGCACAACTAGTTTGTCCTTTTTTTACTTCAATTTCCTATTCTATGCAACTTTTTAAAAAATTTAATTTACAATACAAAAACAACAAAAATTTTTACCATCACAATGCAAGAGTTACTATTGTTAAACATTGTGTGAAATATTTACATGTATATTCCAAGGATCCAAGGAAATTTTTACAAACAAAGTTTTATGTAACCTAGCAATTCTTATTCCAGAATTTTCTTTAGGTGGTAACAGATACTGTAAACATATTGATTTTAGCAGTGCATTAATTTTAGCGATTTTCAAGATAGGACAGTGGCGCTAAATTAAAAACACCACTAAAATAAGTACAGTTTATATATATATAATGTAGGTCTGTTTCTCAAAAATTGTTTTGGGCTAATTTAAATCCATGTGAAATTAGTCGAGAATGTAAATTGCACTAAGAAACTTACACGCTAAAATTAGTATATTTACAGTAGATGTATATACAATTTGGTAATTTGATATGAATATTCACATCATGCATACAAATGATATATTTACATATTAACTGTTATTGTTTTTATAATAATTTATATATAATTACTTCATTAATGTATACAAAATTAAGTAGAATCTGTTATATACCATAATGCAATGTTACAACATGCTACGTGTAATCCTATTGGCTAAAACTCCGTAGAAAAAGGGAGGTAATCAAGATTGGAAAATCTATTAAATACACTAAACAGTCACATGGCTAGTCTGTAAATCCAGCCTACCACAAAAACATTGATATGGATAAATGATCACAACATGCCTGTGAGATGTAAATGCAACAAGACATCCTGTGTGTGTGTGTGTGTGTGTGTGTGTGTGTGTGTGTGTGTGTGTGTATGTGTGCATGCAAGAAATTGAGGAGTCATATTTTTAATTCCCCTTAAAACATCAACATAAGTGTAATATTGTAAACAATAAATTGTAAGTGAGATGTGATTGCAGCTTGTATCTCAAACATGATAAAACCGCAGATATAAATACATTATCCACATATAAGTCCTATCCATGCAGCAACAATTGACACAACGAAAAATGACAATTTGCATGTGCTAAAAAATACCACACAAGTACATACCACGAAGGTAACAATTTTATCTGATGCATTAATTGACTTAAAACAGTAAATGTGGGATCTTATCAAATATCATTGTAAACAGAGTTTAAGTACAAGATGGTTGTTAGGTAGCCTGAGTTACAGATGTTAGATTTAGGAGTTAAGTGTTTAAACCCTAGTCAGACCATGTGGTATGCCAAATTAAAAATTTCACAATACTCCAGTCAATAAGGCTAATAAATGAATTAATCGGTACAGGCAGAAAAGATTGGGAATTACCATGGAAACATAAGAACTGGCAAAAGGAATGGGGGGGGTGTGTTTGTGTGACTATGGGAGATTTAATATGCACAAGTAAATAAGCAGATGTTATCTGCTTTAGACCACTATGCTAAAAGGTCCCAATGGAGTGCCAGGAAAAAGAATCGGGGTGACACTAAAAACGCATACAGGCAAAAAAGGATGGGGGGTTGACCATGGATGTATGGGCCAGACATAAAGGAAAGGTGTTGGCCAAATGCAAGTCATAAACAAAGAAGCAACAGATCTTAAGCACCCTTAGACACCCACAGGGCAGAATTGAGGCAGAACATAGGAATGAACTATATGCTGAAATTTCTACTTCTGATTCCGTATCTAATCTTAAATGAGCTGAAAATTTTTAACAGACAACTAGCCTTCTACCATCAAATCCAACAAGCCGTTTTCTTAATGATAGTGGTTCAATACTGTAAAATCACTTATTTTCGTGGTATCCAAATTTTTCATTAGTTTTGATCAACATCCTGATCCGAGAATTTACATGTCAACAAAATAAATGTAGTATATATATATAGTACATATGTACTTTTTCAGCTAATATCTCTTGTAATCATGTAATTTCAGCCCAAGCTTGCATAATTTTCAGATTTTGTTTATGCAAATAACCGATATTTTAAAACATAATTTAAGTAGAAAATGGATTGGTACAGAGAAAAATTTTGCAAATGACCAAAATATGCAAATAAGTGGAATATAATGTACAAATTACCTTAAAAATTAATAACAAACAACCAATTTATGACCTCTTAAAATGGTCGTTTTTTTTTTAAACAAAATCGAAAATTAAACACCATGAAAATAAATGATTTCACAATACTTTTATAAGCTTTAATATTCTTGCTATGTATTTAATCAATTTTCTTGTTGTAATCATAATTTAAATTTATCCTAGCCAAAAAAACATGCAATACGTCTCCCTGACATGTATATTTAACAGCCATGCACAGAACACCATGCGTCATTCGTTTTTTACCTAACAACTTTTTTCTACTCCTCGGTTTTGGTTTTATGTCTTTTTTACGTCCTGAAATTTTATCATTATATAAGCCTGAAATTATTTATTTATATGTTCTACAAAATATCTATAATCTTCCATTAAATGATTTTTTATGAGCCAGTATTTTAAATGTTCAAAATCATATACCATTCCATATGTGAACTGAATTTAGAAAGAATTATATGGACAAACAAAAATTGTTACATTCATATTATAGAATTAAATTCATTTTGTTGACCTAAAATCTTAAAAATAATGCTTCAATCTAAATTGAAAACACTGCAAACATAGGTAATTAAAATTTTGAGTTCCCTTATATAAAAATGCAAAATAAATAGAAAATAACACGCCTGAAATATATGTAATTACTTACCTTTATGCAAACAATAAAATTATATTCACTAAAACTTTGTTACAATGTCCTGAGACAACTTTGTCACCTCATTACATATCTCAATATATATATATATACAATGTGAAAAAAAAACAAACACTCAAAGATGCTTAAAGTTGAGAAATGAAAATTAATGCCAAACTCTCTCTCTCTCTCTCTCTCTCTCTCCACACACACACACACACACACACACACACACACACACACACACACACACATATATATATCAATTTGTTTTTTTTAGCATATGAAAACTCATCATTGATAATTACAAAGTTAAAAGTTTATCAAAACAAGACGACTAGCTACAGATTTAAAATATACAATTACCAAATATTATGTAAACACACAGTGAAAAAAATGGGTTTGACTAGCTTTGAAACATTTTTATCTATCAGTGTTCAATCTAGAATTGGTTTTGATGCCATTAAGCCTACAATAAAAATACGGGCCCTTAAATATACTGTTTTTTCCTATTGTTACACTAAAATAAAAACACAGGTCCCTGAAAATACTATAGCTAAATTTGGCCAAGCTTCTTCTAAGTATAAGTTGAGGGTTGAGAAAATAACATTGTTTTGCTGATAACTAATAGGTGGTATTTATTATGTATATAAATATATATTGGTTGTAACAAAGATTTGCATCGTATCAGGAATTTTTCAGCTAGAAAACAAGGTTATTAATCTCTATGGATTATTTTAAGAACAAGTTTATGAATGTGTGAGATGTTCAAGTTTGTATTATAAACTGGCTTGTGCTAGTGCACACTCAGGTTGACTTTTTCTTGTTAAGGTGCTAGCTCACCAAGTCTGTATGCCACAGACAAGCATACCACTCCCTCAGTCACATTATCCTGACACCAGGTGAACCATTTGATACTCTGTTCCCATAATGTTGAGCACAAGACAAGGAAACAGTATATCAAAGTTTCAAGTCTTTATGTATGACACTGCCTTTGAACAAATATCCAACCTCCCATTCTTAAGGCTGGCGATCTATTGCTGAGCTACAGAGGCTGTCAGTAATATATGGCTGTAACTTGTAACTGTACAACACTGACCTTTTTTTCAAATTGATAATAATAATAATAATTTTTCTTATTAACATTACTAATAAGCACTTTCCTCTTTTTGGGAAAAAATTAAGAATGGCTGAAATTTTTTTCAAGTCTGGTCCACAATGACCCAATAACCTTAGTCCTAGATTGAACAATATATCTGTATTATACATGTTTTTTTTTTTGGGGAAAAAATTAATAATGGCTGAAATTTTTTCAAGTCTGGTCCACAATGACCCAATAACCTTAGTCCTAGATTGAACAATATATCTGTATTATACATGTTTTTCAAATTTAAGTTGACAACCCAGTTCCTGGAAAAATTACTAAGTTTTTTTCTAGCCAAACAAAATAAATTTTCATTATGCTTTTTTTTGAAAAAAAAAATTACAATTCTATTGCTTTCTAGCAAAAATTTTATGTTTATTATTATTTAAACTTGCACTCCTTTACCCCCCCCCCCCCCCAAAAAAATGGTACAAAATTATCACATATTTTACTCATAGTAAGACTATAATTTTACTAGACCCATTTAGTATTAATGTTAGTAATATACTGGTTAGTACATGCTAAAGTAACAGAACTTTAAATATATAAAATACAGTTGAACCTGTCTACATTGAAAACCAACAATCAAGAATGGTTTTCCCAGGCAGATGATCTTTATAGACAGGTTCAACTGTAACAATAAAAGTACCTACATAGCTACAAAATAACTATAATGGCAAATACAAGAGGGAAAATCAGCTTATAAGGTGTGTTCAGTGGCATCTAGTGTGAATTTATAAATAAGAATATCAAATGGATTGTGAGAAACAGTGACTCTGTGAAGTCGTACACCAAGGATAAAAATTACCTTCAACTGAAACACCCTCAGTCTGATCTGTGTGATCCTCCCCTGTGGCTGTATCCTCCAGGGGTACAGCCATTGTCTCCTCTTGAATCACTTCCTCTTCAATCTCCTCCTCAACTTCTTCCTCAACTTCCTCCTCAATTGACCCCTCTTCCTCGACCTCTGACCCCTGATCCTCAACCCTTGGGCTCACACCAGATGGCGCTAAAAGCACACACATGCTATAAGCATTCTAGCTTTGCAAACTATTTTCAATTTCTAATTTTTTTTTTAAAATGTACACTTTAAACTGTGACCTACTTTGTTTTTTCTTCTTTCCTAGGTCCAAGATAATACAAGTATCAAAAGATTTGCTCAAACGAACTTGTATAATAAAATAAAGCTAGTTACAGGGGAGGAGCGGGGAGGGGGGGGGGGCATGATGCAGCATGCTTTATAAATTTACAGAGTATATACTATAACCCCAAGGCAGTAACTATACCTACTAATGGTTTAATTCTATTTGTAAACATGGTTCATGAAAAATAAGATAGAATAAATTTCAAAGAGAATTCAAGACAATCTTTAAATTTTTGCTTATTCACAGTTCAATTTCAATATCATGGGGTTATCTTGAAAATTTGCCCTCAAGTATTCAGATAATGGATAGAAACATCAAAATTCTTCTTAGCTATGTAAAACAGAATTTTTATTACTTTAATTTTATGAAAAGCTTACTGTAGTAATCTTTTTGTTGCAATGCATAGAATGCCAATTCAAAGTACATTTCAACAGAAATATTTTGAATTCAAGGACTTTTCATTCCAAAATTTTGAAAATGCAAGAACATTTCATTGAACATATTTGGTTTTCAAAGACATTCATTAGAAATATTTTAAATTCAAGAACATTTCATTGGAAAGATTTGAAATTCAAAGACATCTTATTGGAGATATTTGGAATTTAAAGACATTTCATTGAAAATATTTGATATAAAAAGACATTTCACTGGATTTAATTGGAGATATATGGAATTCAAGGATGTTTAATTTTGAATATATAAATTCAATGCTATTTTACTGAAATTATTTGATATTCAAGAATTATTCCATGAAGATACATATTTGAATTTCAAGGACATTTAATTGAAAATATTTAAACTTCAAGCCCTTTTTTTCATTTTCTTTTTTACCCTTCATGGAATTTAATTACATTTCACTGGAGAAATTTGGAATTCAAAGCTTTTTTTTTTTTCTTACATGAACCATGTTTAGATCTCTGACAAATCAATGACATAACAAATGATATATATACAAAGTTTTGTATATAACATCAGAATTATCCCATTTCGAAACACCTCATTCCTTTTTTTTCTTTCTATCATCATAAACCTTTATCCTGAATACTTCATGCATGTTGCTATACATTCTGTTTGTTTCTTCAACAAAGGCAGCCATATAAATCACAATCATCGTTATCAGCAAGTATGACAAATTATAAGTGAATAAGGACAGAGAAATCACATTTTTTTTACCCAAAATAAAACAAATTTTCAGGAAATCTAAATGTAGTTTGATTAAATATTTTTCATATTTGCTTGGAGAAATCAATTCAAATGGTGACACTTAAACTAATCTCAGTTTTTACTCTATCTTCTAAAAGACATCGATTTGTTAAATTTTAAATTTTTTGATACAGAAAATCTTTCAGCACAAGTTCATTATGAAAAGATGCTGCCCTGCCATCAGGGTAATTTAAATGAAATCTACATGTTCTAATGTTTATCAATATTTCTACTTAAAAGCTCTTGAAATGCTTCTATGTTTTTGAAATGCTTCTTAAAATTTTAATTATGCTTCTTAAAATTTTGAAATGCTCCTAAACTAACAAAACTACATTAATCTAAATTTAAAATTTTAAAATTTAAAAGTCAAAAATATTTTAAGGTTTTTTTTTCGCCCATATGAAACAAACAAAAAGCATATACAATCCCACAAACAAGTCCCGAAGTCTACATATACATATATATACAACCTCATGCTATGACTGTGTTATATATAATATTTTGTAATATATATATAATATATATGTTATATATATATAATGTCTTTTATATATACTAGTATATATATATTATATATATATACATGTATATAACAAATTAAAATTTGAATCTATAACGAATGCAGAAAAACAAAGGTAACAATGAAATAAACAAAAAATAAATGAATAAATAAATAAATAAATAAATTCTTACCCTGTTCTTCTGGTATTGTACTTTCCAACGGTTGACCAACTATGGAAAAATTAAAAATAAACATATTCAATCTGGGATTATGGGATTAGGAGCTTGAATAAACACTGACCAATGCTAGTTTGTCAACAGAAAACTTTTAAAATAGCTTGTTTTTTTTGTTTTCTTTTTTTTTTTGTTTTTTTTTTTTTTTTTTTACACACACAGTATATAAAAATTGTTATAACCTTAAATAAAAATACATGTACATGTATATATTTATAATTGATAACAAAAGAAATAAATGAAAAATAAATTATGAAGGAAATAAATTTCCATACGACAGGAGGGGAAGTCTGAGTGGCCAAGTGGTATGAGCACATGCCTACAGAACACAGAACCTACTTTTTTCTTGGTAAGAATCCCAGCTGGAGCAGATCAAGTGTAAAATATTTGTCAGTTTTGCTTGCCACCAAGTGAACAACTTGTTCTGCATGAAAGAATTTAAAGTGGGGCATAAAATTCCCCTTCCCACTCCACTACTTTGACACTGAACATAGACAGCTGATGATAAGACCAAAAAGCTATTCTGTACTAAACAGATCAGCCAGGTAAAAACTAATGATTTACAATAATATTCTAACCTTTCATTGTTTCGTCTGATATCGTATCTGATAGACCAGTGTGCGGCATGATGTCGGAAATGGCTCGAGATACCGCTTCATTTACCATGGAATCTGAGGGATGTTCCGACTCATCTGGTTTCCTCTTCTACAATAAGATAAGAAAGTTGACTTTGACATAGAAGCAATTACTCTTTTTATAAGATTTTACACAAAATTATCACATCTATAGTATGATATATTTCATTTTTCCTCTCTCAAGAAATAGTAATAATTTTTAAACTTTTTTTATATTTGTTTTTATCACAATAACTTTGCAAAATCAGGGCACAAATGCATCCATGCACATACACACTCCCACTTATACCCATGCATGCAACCCCCCCCCCCCCCCTTCCACAAACACATATGCATGCAGAAAGAGTTGTGTGGCCATAAAGAGAGCACAATACAAACCTCCATTTGTTTAGGCATTGGTGTGGAAGTGGCAGAGGGTTGTGGGAATTTAGCAGCGATTCTCTGTCTGTGATGAACTGGTGTACCAGGGGCACCAGGAGGGGGTCTTGGTTCCTCCTGCAATTTTTCAGGTGTTACTTGTGGTGCAGCCACAGTTGGTGTCTAAAAATGATGAAATTAAAATGATAATAAACTGATTTCATTTTAAATGATAATAAATAATGCAATATAAAATCTTGTTTTACATGCTAACAGATTTTAATTGCTGTGCAAACTTTAAGTAGCTTTTACCTGACTAAATGGTTATTATCTTTTTGTTAACTTGGCCTGCATCAGAAGCACTTACCGATTATTTATTTTGGTGTGGCTATATAAATAAGATATTGAAATGGAGAAAATAACTGAAAATAAATGATGAAACTTTCATTTTAAATCCGGATGGATGCAAGGGAATAATCATAAAGCAGCCTACACAAGAATGATGAATTACAGTTTCTTTAAGGAACTCCTCCACAAAACCATCAGTTTCAACATTTTTGGACGAAAATATACCCACATTCAATAGTAAAATAAAGCTATATCAGTCACTAATACCAGTCAAAATTATTGCATTCATTTTAAGATGTCATCAACTCTGAAAAAATTTGTAGAATCTTATAAATTTGCAATGAACCTACATTTAATAATAGTTCTACTTCATACATGTCCTATCATCACAATTGTATCAGTTTTTAAAGTGTCAGCTGAAAGGCCTTATCTTACCATGGAAACTGTTTTACAAAACAAATGTAATTCACTCAATACAAATACATGTATATACCTGCTCTTGTGTCTGTGGTGAAGGAATGCTAACAGATTTTGGTGGTACGTAGGTAAACTGCCATCTTAATTCTACTTCTACTGTTCCGTTGGTACCTCCGTCAGCCGTCTTCAGTTCAAACACACCTTGTACACCTTTGTTATGGACCAATGGAATCAAGGGTATATCAGCTATACCCATATATGCTGTCTGCTCTGGGTCAGTGTCATCAAACACGAAGATCTTCAATGGCTATTAATGAAAATAAACACAAGATATAAAAATTTTTAAATTTTTTAGGCATCCTTTTAAATTTCTAAATTAGTTTATTTTATCTAAAAAAAGTGTAACTTCTTTCAGTAATATTTTCACTGTTGCCATAAACAATTTTTGTACATTATGTAATGGGTGTTAATTTTATTTAATAATAAGATAATTGATTATTGCAGGTTTTATACCACTCAAAATAAAAGTGTAGAAAACTCAATATTAATCTATAATCCTTCCCTGAATATTAGAAAGTAATGAAATAAAAATAACATCGTAACTTGCTTGCATATAAAAATCCAAATTTAAATATATAACAAAACATGTTCAAAGTGATTGACACAGCTGACATTCACAGGAACTATGAATGACATAATAGGTCAAATGGGTTTCTTGAGTTGAGTAAAGTATCATTATAGTGTGTTACACCCTTGTTAAGATCTTAAACTTGTATCATGACAGTAAATTCTTGAATTGTGGAGGAAACTGGAGTACCTAGAGAATAACCACTAACCTTAGTCAAGTTGAATAGAAAAATTTTTCAAAAGAGGCAGTGTACAAGTGAAATTCAAACAGGACCTCATGAAGGTAATGAAATGAACACTTACACATGTATATACTTACCATAGTTTTCAGGTATGTATCTAATTCTCCAGTCATAGGTACAGGATATGTTTTATGGTCATTAAATTCCGGATCATTTGTACTCTGGAGTATAACAGTGTCATGATCATTATAATCAAAGAACTGGTATACACAATAAGGTGAAGGCTGGACATCTGAAAAATAAATTGAATACATAATTCTAACTCAATCAATTTGTAAAAATGTTTTTGAATGGGTATTAGCAAGTTTCCGATATTCCACAAAATCCTTGCCACAAATCTTACACAAAATTGCTAATTACTCAAGATGCATCATCAACCTAGTACATGTATATCACATATTATATATAAAACAACCTTGCAATTTATATAAAACTGGAGAGGAAAAAAAAAAAAAAAAAAAAAAAAAAAAAATGTTGGTTTGAATGTTTCTGGAACTGCAGTGTCTATCAACAATTTTTCTTTTTTTTTTTTTGTAAACCTGCCATTAAGGAATGTCTTCTATCATGCCTATTATCAAGACTATCTTGTGAGTTTTTAGACTTACTTTCTCTCCTTGGACGAAGTTTGGAACATCGTACAATTTTAACATGGAGTTCATTAATATTATCTTTCGGTCGTTTAGCAGCCGTTTCGTCCAGTGCTTCTAGTGCCTGTTCTGTGGCTCGCTCATTGATTGTTATATATCCCAAAGCTTTGGTTCTCTCCTGTTAAAATTAAATTCATTAAATTTAAATCTGACACAAAGCAGTGTTTAAGATTCATAGATAATTTTGCTAAAGAGGGCAAAAAAAAAAAGTCATCATTTATGATTAATTAAGAGGGCAAAAAAAAAGTCGTAATTTATGATCAATTTATATATAAGAATAAATGCTATAGATCAGGAAATTTTCATGATCATTTCATTTTTGTGAAAATTTGAGTTAGTAACAAGACCTATATATAAGACTTTTATTTTGATGTAATTCGCTTGAATTTGCACTCATCATCCAAACAAAAAATAAACATACACGGATATTTGGAAAAAAAATCGTCAAAAAATAAACAAGCACAAAAATTTCCTGATTTACAGCTGATGAATGACTGATTTAAATGATGTAAAACAGCCATTCTTACAATAATCAATATTCAAATATTTCAGAAATAATGTTTATGATCTTTGGATTTATTAATGTAATTGGTTTTACAAATTAGAAATCCGCTCACTGGATTATCATCTAATTGATTCTAATACATGCAGTCAAATAACTTGTTGAAACTGTAAACTAGATATTAATACAGGAAATTCAAATTATAATGTTGGAAATTTACTACTGTTTACTAATCAATGACATATAAAATAAACAACCATTAAAATTGCAAATCATATAATGCATGTAGATATATATATATAACAAATACCTGCTAAATTTTGATGTGCCAGATGTGCACATTTCGGAAAATCATTCCTCATCAGTGACACTAGGAGCCGAAAAGTTTGATAGATTAAAAAACATGTCAAACAGATGAAAATTATGAATCTAAAGTTCCAAAAATATGTGAATCCAAATCCAGCTAAGGAATGATTTTGCATGAAGGAACAGACCTTAGTTTTAAATAAATTTCAAAAATTAAGACGGCTGAAAATTTTGCTAAATGGTATATTTTCTGACAGCACAAAGTACTGCCTACTGAGTTATGGATACCCTATATATATTATCTGTAGTACAATAAACCCCATAATGTACCACATGTATCTTTAAGTATGTTTGAAGATTTTAAATGAATATTAAAATATGAAAATAATATGGTCTGTATATTTAATTGTTGTTTTATCAAGGCTGTACCTACTTTGTACAATCTCAAGGCCTGTTCCATGGGTACTCTTAGTCTGATCCAGTACTCCACAGTACCAAAACCTATACCAGTACCGTCAGGGTCTACACCTATTTACAAAAATAAGATTCATTTGTCTAATTTGAGTTGCTCATTGTATGCAAATCAAGAAATTTAAAATTATTTCATTAATCATCAGAGGCCTGCTTACTGTGTTCACAAATACAATTTTTATGTCTATGAGCAATCACATTGAATCTTAGTCATCATAATCATCCAGATGCTTTAAAAATAATCTACCTTAGATTTGAACATGGACACTTAACTGGAGAAAAAATGTCAAAATACAAATGAAATCAAACATCTGTACACAAATTTTAACTAATTCTATCATTCAAATCCCTCAAGAAAGATACCATACATTTGCACTGAAATATAAATTGAAATGCATGTTGGTTTTAGAATTTATTAAAACATTTCTTATAAACTTTGTCCATAGGCCATCTTGAATCTGAGGCAGACAACCTTACGATAGTGATCACTATTATCCAATTTTGCAAACAATTACTCCTGAACAACATTAAGCCAAAGCAAAAGTGTATGTACAGTTTTGAAATGGCCTTAGGTAAATAAAGTATGCAACAGTGTTTTTGAAGAAATTTTCAAGGTAAAATAAAGAGAAAGGTTTATACAAGTTTTTGTTGTTGTCAAAGCCACCAAGTGCATGCCACAACAAAACACATCATATACATGTACACTGATTCTGTGGATCAGTGGTAAAGAACCTGCCTCAAGAGCTGGAGGTTATGAGCTCAAACCCAAATTGTCTCATACAAAATAACTTTAAATTTGAGATACTGATTTCTTGTATAGCAACTGATATTAAGAGGACACAGTATAGATCTGTTTCACCCTGTTTTGGGATAATGTCTCTCTGAAAGTTTTACATTTGTCCATGGCTTATTAAATCTATGAGCTAGCATTTTTATAAAAGGTCACATAAACGTGCACTGAAAAAAGGCAGACCATAATCATACTTTGTTATCTAACGCATATTACAAGAATTTGTTCTCAGGTAAATCCTTTGTACTTGTCTTCAGGTAAATCAATATACTTGCTCTAACCGCATTTAGCTGAAAAATTGCTGATGCAAAGTTTAACAACATTATAATCTCCCAACCAACCAAAACAAACATAATGATAAAACTTGGATAGTTTACAAAGTTTTAAATAATTATATAAGATTTATCTTTACACTGAATTAAACAGCATAAAAAGTCTACGTACAAGTCAATGTAGCCACTCCATGAATTCTGCCTTGTGGTTTATCAAAAATATCTTTAAAAACCAGCTGACATGCTGCAATAGTTCTGTAATCCTGGCCAAATGATTGATGTAGTTCCAAAGTGCAAGTTTCCTAATATAAAATATATAAAGATTGAAAACAAGAATTACTTTTTAAAATATATCTTGACAGAGAGAGGAAAATAATTTGAAAACATCAGTTGAAAAAGCATATCAATATTAATAAAAAAAAAATTAATAAACAAGGTGCATGATAAGTAATAAGTAATTGTATATTGAGAAAATTGACTTTAAAACAAAAACTGGATACAATGATAATAGAATAAATTGAAATAGAACCCCTTATTAAAACATTTTCCCTTTAACATTTGATTTCTTAGTGGCAGACTGGACTAGGTAACATCTCATGAATCTAGGTACTTCTGATCTCCTAGGTCCAAATCCCTGTATTAAAAAATGAAGAGGCAATGCCACAAAATTTTGTATGTCCATTTTTTTAAACATAAATTTTTACCTTTTGTAAATAATGGAGAAAGAAGTCGTCCACTTTAACAATATACTGTGATGTGAAATCAAACTCTGGTCTGAAATTAAACACAAAGTTAATTTTTTATTAAAAGTAATAAACATTTAAATCATAATCACAGTATTTAAAATACAGTGAAACTAATTGCAAAAATGTTAATGTTACAAACTGAGATGTAATACCCTATTCAACCAATCGATCACTCACTCAATCAATCAATCAACCAATTAATCAATCAATCAATCAATCAATCAATACAGTGAATCCCATAACACTGACTTCAGTGTTATAAACTGGGACATAAAACCCTAACATAAAAATCGATCAATCAATCAATCCATCAATCAATCAACATGTTTGACGATAACACAAAGGAGGCTCATAATGAAAAAGAAAGAAGAAACTAATTCGGAGACTTAATAACGATGTGGTGAAATACAAAGGGACAATGTTATTTTGGGACATTAATTTTAGGTGTCATTGTATTACAGTTGGGCTTCTCTGAATGAAACACCATTATCAGATAGGTATTCAGTTTAAAACCATAATTCTAACAAATAACTGTATAATGATTATGTCACAGTGTTTTTGTGACCAAGTGTGTTTCTGGGGAAATAAAATTATCACAATTCATTTTTTTATATACAGAGACTGGACAGAATTATTCGGACAAAATGGAGGCCGACGTAATTGATCTTTTCAAACTAACATATTTTGTGGCAGGCAAAATTTAACAACGCTATATTGGGTAGTCACCATATATCAATGTACTCGTGACGTCATGACCTACTTATTGATATCAAATATGGTCTGTCGGCTGCTAATGTAATCAAAAACATTAGGTTAAAAAACATGGGTCGGAAAGGGCAAGAACTGACAGAGGGGTGTAAAAAATTTGTTGTATCATCAGTTCAAGGTGGAGTTAAACAAAGTGAGTTGTCAAGACAACTTGGTATACCAACATCTACAATTTCCGATATTTTAAAGAGGTTTAGTAAAAGAGGAACAACCAAAAACAAATCGAGGTCGGGTAGGAAGCCATTTCTGACAGAGCGTGATAAACGGACATTAATAAGAAGTGTTCGCAATAATAGAAGAAAAAGTTTGGAGGAAATAACACATATTGTGAATGATTCTAGGAATGTTTTAGGTCTTAATAATGTAAGTGAAAAAACTGTGCATAGAAAATTGAAGAAGAGGGATATAAAAGACGGGTTGTCAAGAAGAAAATTGTTGTAAAGGAAGTAAATAGACGAAAAAGAGTGTCGTGGTGCTATGATAAACGATACTGGACAGTTACTAATAACTGGAAAAATATTTTATTTTCTGATGAAAGTCCAATTGTTATCGGGAATGACAACAGAGTATTTGTATAGAGGAGAAGGGACGAGGGTTACCTACCAGATTGTGTTTGCCCCAGGGCCCACCGCAAATTTTGGATCATGATATGGGGATGTATTACTTATCAAGGAACATTGTGTCGAATATTTGGAACAGTTAATGAAAATAAATATATTGAAATATTGGAGGACAATTTGTGGCCAGTTATCGCTAGACATTTCCCTCACGACGAATATGTATTTCAACAGGACAATGCCCCTGCTCACACGTCTCGTTTGGTAAGGTCTTATCTGGATGAAAATAATATTCATACTTTAGAATGGCCAACACAGAGTCCCGATTTAAATATAATTGAAAATGTATGGCACAAACTTAAAATCAGGCTAAAACCATTTACATGTATAAACCAAATTGGAAGCAAGGACGCACTTTTTGAAGTAGTACGTAGGCTTTGGTTTGAACTATCTGAGGAATACATAAAAGAACTTTATTATTCACTTCCAGACCGCCTCCGTAAAGTTCGCAAATCAAAAGGCCAGATTACAAAATATTAGGTAAGTTTTCGATTTTTAATTCAAGTAAATTAGGTTTTTAATTTGCACTCACTTCTGGGTATCAGAATGACGTTAGTCATTTTGTCCGAATAATTCTGTCCGGTCTCTGTATTAGGAAAGCATTCAAGATTTTAAATGTGAAACAAAATTGAAAGTAGTAAAAGAATTTAAACTGGGTATTCAAACTTCATTACTTCACATGTATACTGTACATATTTTGTGACAATACCCAATACTTACCTAGGTCCTCGCAATACAGGTGTAGCTTGAATTTCGTATTCAAAGAACTCCCATGTACAGAAAATACAAGGTTCTTCATCATTGAGCTGCTTCAATGCCTCAGGAGACAATGAAACCTGAAAATGGAAAAATGGAAATCAGATTGCAGACATTTTACTTATAAGTTTATTATACAGTAAAGAAACAATTCAACTAATTTAAAATAGTCGATAGTCAATATATATGCTGCCATTTGCACAGCAATCCACACATACTGTGCTGTCCAGTTACTTGAGCAAATGTGTGGTATATTCATATTGACTATAATCACCATTTCAAAACAGTTCAATCAAGCATTGTAATACTGAGTTATGATAATTATGGTTCGATTACGACCATCACTATTCCAGGCATACAGAATAACACAAAGTTTATATTTCAAACGATAAGATAAGATGATTACGATGTTTCAAATTTCATATCCCTTCCTTATACAACATGACAAATTATGTGATGCAACTTGATGTAACAGCCATGTTATTTGTAAATTATGTGATGCCACTAGATGTATCAGCCATGTTGTTTGTAAATTATTTGATGCCAATAGATGTAACAGCCATGTTGTTTGTAAATTATGTGATGCCGCTAGATGTAACAGCCATGTTGTTTTCAAATTATGTGATACCACTTGATGTAACAGCCATGTTGTATGTAAATTATTTGATGCCACTAGATGTAACAGCCATGTTGTTTTCAAATTATGTGATGCCACTAGATGTAACAGCCATGTTGTATGTAAATTATGTGATGCTACTAGATGTAACAGCCATGTTGTATGTAAATTATCTAATGCCACTAGATGTAACAGCCATGTTGTATGTAAACTATTTTATGCCACTAGATGTAATAGCCATATTGTATGTAAATTATTTAATGCCACTAGATGTAATAGCCATATTGCTGGACTATATTGTCATGTTGCTCTCAGTTGGCATAGTATTATGTATTGTCTAGTCATATATTTGCCAGCCACCTGCTAAAACAAGATTAGGATTTATAACAGAGAAAAATGAAAACTGAATGGTAAATGTAAATATTTGTTAATTAATTACTAATTTAATTTTTTATTCTACATCATCAACCTTTTTTTTTTCAAAACCTTTTTATCATATACTGCAAAATCGTGTTAATGCGAATTTCATGTGAAATTTCTCACATTAATTTTTTTCACATGAATTTTGTGTGAAAAAATATTAAGAATATGCAAATTGAAAAATGATCTAGAAATAGTGCTAATGTCGTGCAAAGCAAAATGAATAATGCATACTAGTGGATGTCAGCATTTTTTGTAACACAATACATGTATGTTTCATTTCTTCTTAATAGCATGCTCAGAAACTCTTGTCCTATCACTCAGAATTTACAAATACATACCTTAGTGACATGAATTTCAAAGAGATTCTGTCCTCTTTCAAGATGAACTGTTTCATCAAATTCAACCATGCTGTCATCCTTAATAAAAAATAAACTAAAATTATTATTTACACATATTTAATCATACATAAACATTGGTAATTAAAATTAAATGCTTAGGGATATTAAACAAACATAAATGTATATGCTATCTAAAATTTGAAACTGGTCAGGAAAAAAAAATTAAAATTAAAATTCACTGTTTTATGAAATGTCTAACAACTTTTAGCTACATGTATGCAATAAATTATGATTACAGTGTTTACATCAAATTACTATATTTAAAATCAAAATGTTTTTCCTTTTATGAAGTCTTTAAGGATGATTTACTGTAAACATATATATATATATTTGTTAAAATTTTTGCTTATTTCACAGTTCACAGTCTCTTGTTTGCATGAAAATTAATATTATAATACTGTAAATAAATATATTAAACATGTAATTTGTTATACTGGTAATCTTGATTAAAAAAAAAATGGCAAGTTACCTACACAAAAAAGTTTCATTTCATAATACCACAAAAATTAATAAAAATGAAATAGTGTTTAAAGTACTTTATAGTGTAATGAAGTAGGCGAGTCACTTAACACATTTCCATGACCTAAAAGTACTTCAACAAATGACAACATAATAAATCTTTGTCATCCCTGTACTGCAGGTAGATCAAATTCCTATCTGAATCTCGAAATGGTTACATATATTTTGACATTGCCATAAAAATTATATATTTTCTTCCAGAAACTTTGCAACTGGTTATTTTGATTAAGGAGAAAAATGACACAAATGTTAGATGGTATTGTATGGTAGATTGGTGATTCCCGTTACATAATAATTTAAACAAAATTACCTCCCCTGTAGGTGGCATGATCTTGTACTGTTTGGTACCATATGCCACATCTCTTAACTGTGCCTCTAATTTCTGAAAAATAAAAAAATAAAAAATAAAAAATAAATAAATAAATAAATAAATAAATACTGTTGAATCATTAATATTCGTTGAGTTGTAATTTTGTGGTTTTGCCATTTTAAAAAATTCTGTTGGTAGTAATTTTCTTGGAATTGAGTTTTGTGAAAATAAATACCATTGAATGCAGTGGTAATTAAAAATTTGATTTAATTTCGTGGTTTTAAGTAAACAACAAAAATAATGAAATTTAATCCCCCATGAATATTTATGATTTTACAGTAAAAAAATTAAAATTTTTATCAAGGTAAGACAAAATTCTGTATATAAATAGACCAGCAAAGTTTTTGCCAAAAATTTTACATGATCTGACATTAATTTTACTAAGCAAGAAATTTGTCAAAGGAAATAAACAAAATTTAATACTGGAACAAAAGGATTTTTACACAAGAGCTCTTACACATATAAGCACCTCTGTACTGCTGTCAGACAAACTTACTATTGTAAGATGCAATTTTGAATACTTTTTTCTTTTTGTTACTAACCTTGATTCTTGCAGCCCGTATATCTAGTAACCTGGCATATTCATCTAATTTCATCTCATATTCCTTCTTAACATCATCCATTTTATTTGTACATATCTGTACCTATTTCCAAAGCAGAAAAAAACTGAATGATAACACAATTTATTACAAACAGGGTTAGCACCGTACGATGCCAGTGTTGCCAATTACAATTTTTTTTTTTTTTTTTTTTGAAAAAAAAAAAAGGTTGGTGACAAAATTTGACTTCTGATGATTTGTTTGGCAACATGGAAATTTGTGTTCATCGAAATGAAAAAAAAGACATAAATAAGAGGGTTTTGGCATCAGGATTCACAAACTGGTAACAAAATGAGGCTTCCTCTGTAGTAATTTCTAGTGACAAAATATTTGGAGCCAGAGCCAATCCAGAAAGTCACAAATCAATAAAGATGTCTACAACAGAACCCATCAATACAGAACACAACTTTGACCGGGGATTATTGTTGATGTTAGACAGGTGTTTGATTTACAAAGGTTACTTTCCACAAACAATATCAATAGATTGTTCTACCTAAATCTGTTCAGTTTTGACAGGTTTTTGGTTTACCCAGGGTTCAATTTTTTATACAGGTAGTAAACACAATCTAATTTTCTCATTAATGTACAATGGGTCAAAACTAGTTAAATAAATAATAAACAATATAAATAATGTTTTAAAAATCTGATCAATTTAGATAGATTTTCAGTTTCCTCTGGGCTCAATTTATAAACATGTAAATATATAACACAAATAACAGTTAAATTTTGATGTGCATTATGTGCACATTTCTCATCAGTGACACTAAGACCGAAAGTTTGATAGATAAAAAACATAAGCCAAACAGTTAAAAAATTTAATGAATCTAAAGTTCCAAAATAATATAAATCCAAATCCAGCTAAGGAACGCTTTGCATGAGGGAACAAACCTTGGTTTAAAATAAATTTCAAATTCTAGACGGCTGAAAATTTTGCTAAATTGTACATTTTCTGACAGCACAAAGTACTGCCTACTGAGTTATGGATACCCTCTGGGAGTTTTACTCCACCAGCAGCGGTACCCACTCAGGAGTAGTAAATATATAACACAAATACCAGTTAAATTTTACATGTGCCATGTAAGAAACACATTTTGATTTTTTTCATTATTGTACATACAATATACAAACATAACATGATGTGTCTTTGGAAAATTACGCAGTCACTCACTATAGATAAAAGAAAACTATGGGCCTTAATAACCACTTACGACAAGTTTTTTTTGTAGCACTTCGTTCCATTAGATCTTTAACAGGCCCCACTTTCACAATCATTCATTCAACTGAGTGTAAATTCAACTCAAAAATTCCCAATGTTCTCTCATCAATATTTTAAAAACTTCAAGTTTTTTTGAGACAATGTTTAGTTTTGTTCAACAAAACTACACTATACAATTTAAATATAATACTAGATAGTCAATTTTAACTGGGTATTATTTTAAAAATTGACAATGAAATATTCTCTATTTGAGTTGAAGGTACACTCAGTTAAGTGAATGATTTTGAAACTGGGACCTGACCAGTATTTATAAAGGTATCTTGAACTTTTTAGGCCTCAGTGGCCAATTGGTATTAATTGGTGCTAATGGATTAGTGCCTCTCACCAACAAGAGTCAAATCTCTTTTGACAGAAGGTAGTGTAAGAAAGTTTGTCTGGGTCAAATTTTTTTCTTGAAATTCTGGTTTCAGCTACAAAATTCAAGAACAGACAGACTTGATATTAGTAAAAGAATCTTGACTCAATCATATAATCCCCATTAATCTTTTACATTCTCTTTTGCCTCTCCAGATTGGGACTCCAAATAGAAGATTTACCGGTATGTAAATTTCACAACTGTCTGACAGTTTTCCTATAAAGGCCTCACATAACTAGTCAAACCAGACAGACTTACCTCTTGTTGGTAATCTTTATTTATTTTGTGTTGTACAACCAACATGTTTCTGGTCTTCTCCAGTTCGTGTATCGTTTCTGCATACTCTGCTTGTAACTCTAATAAGTGTCGGTTGGCATCTGTAAAATAAAAGTTTTTAGCAAAAAATTTAGAAAATTCTAATAACTAGTCATAAAAAATCAACAATGAACAATGATGTACATGTAAATGCTGAAAAAAACTTTTTTCTAAGCTTTTATTGTACAAGCAAAAAAATTAGTAATCAACATTTTGAAGGACTTTTAGGAATTCAAAACAGTATTTTCAAATATTTAAATAATGATTTTTTAATTATTACTTATATGCGATCAATGTGTGACCAAGTGATGCAGTAATGATACAAGCTTTTTGGATTTTTGAATTTCACATTTCTCCATTCTAACCAGCTGATAAATAATTAAGTTTCAGCAGAATTGCTATGGGTTAAACCATGTGATGGGATGATGTCCCAAGGAAGATTATATATTTTCACTAGTATGAATAATGTCTATTTTTTTAGGCTGGATACAAGCCAGAACCTTTAGACTTGGATGGACTTCAATATTTTTGTATACTGACCTTTGGATAATTCTTCGTCCACTTTTTGTAAGAAATCTGGTTTTGGTATTGATTTTTGTTTTTTCTGTTTTACAAGAACTAAAGCTTCTTCTATCTCCGTAAAATCTACAGCACTTTCCTGAAATATAACACAAATGATAAGAGATTGTAATTACTAATTACAAATCATAATACAGATCTGTATCTCAAAACAAAGAGAACCAGCATTAGGAAGAATAATTATATAGCAGGGCTCATCATTAAAAGTATTCTGACAGCCATGAAAAAGTGAAAAATTAAAATAGAGCAGGTAAAATGTTGATGATTCATTCGACGGAAAAATAAATACGGTACACTTAATTCAAGCCCTGGTGAGGCCAGACCACTATACATTAAAATACAAGTAAGCAGTGTTTTACTGTCTTTTTTTAAAAAATTCATAGCACTTTGCATTAAAAAAATAAAACCATAGAGTACTCGGAATTAGACCTTAATAGCCAAGTCTTCTTGTCAGGTATGTTTAGTTAATAAGAATTATGTTTTTAATAACGTAAACAAAAATTCTTAAAATTAAAGTAATGAAACCCAAAATCACTTTGAAGTTACAGAATTTTAACATACATGTATATGTATTAGCAAAGAGTAACCAAATAAGCTGGAAATCGTACCCTATAAGTGAACTTTGCTTCATTATCATAAATGTGACTTGACAACATGATGAGTTGAGTTGAGTAGTGGTGTTTAACGTCCCAGTCAAGAATATTTCACTTATATCGAGACGTTGCAAGTTATAGGCCAGAGTGGAGAAATTTTGCCTGTGCGTTGCGCTGATGGCATTATACAGCAGGTATGTAAAAATTATCTTTAGTAATTATATACTGTTTAAATAAATTGCATATGGTAATATTTTCTTATTAAACAATGGAATTATCCTCACTGTGAACTTAAACCTTTATCTTGTTTATCTCGTGTGATCTTGATTTGGGGAAATAATATTGAATTCTGAAGCAATAAATGTTCAAATAAAGTCTCAAGAAAGCATTAATTTGGACAAAAGGCAAAAAGGATCTATGCTGGTGATGAGAAAAGGTATAACAAAGGTGCTAAATTCTTCAACATTCACATAATCTTATTATCTATTTTTTTAAAAATATTTTAGATTACTTGTAGATAAGATTTATATGTCAACTATATACAAAACCAATTTCTTCAACACTCACAAAATCAGAAGATTATCAATTTTGATTTACATATTCACTTTCATTCAATAATTTTTTATATTTATTTATGTTATATATATTTTACCTTGGTAAAGAACTTCATTTTCTCTTTGATATCATCATATTCTTCCTTTATTTGGTAATGTTGTAACTGAAGTTCTCTGTATTCTTGCTGAAGTTTCTCATGTAATTCTAAAACACAAAAAAATAATTGAATTTGACAAATCATTAACAATTTCATTGCACGAACATGTAAAAAAAAGTTTCAGCAATTTTTGACCAATGTGAATGCTAAAAAGCCACCCCACTTACCTAAATGTTAATTGATGTAAATTGATTGTGATATCATTAAAGGAAATGCAGTCTTAATGACTGAAATATTACAACATCCATAAAGAAAATAATTCAAAATAAATGTTTGTATACAACATGCTGATTAAATGGCTGACCAACTAGGGACTTCACATACTGATGACACAGTTATTACATCACATGATACAGTAAAGTTATGTGTCTCTGGATGTTGTACAACACGCTGCTTTCTGGCCAATATTCCCATATTTAAAACTAGGGACAACACACATTGATGACGTAGTTATTATATGATACTATAGAGTTATCTGCCCTTTGACCATAATACACAACAATGACATTTGGGTATGGCAGGCAAATAGGGATGTCACATACTGATTATGCAGTGATACTATACAGTTATCTGCCCTTTGACCATAATACACAACATTGACATTTGGGTATTGCAGGCAAATAGGAATGTCACATACTGATTATGCAGTGTTAACATCACATGATACCATAGTTATCTGCCCCTTGACCATAATACACTATACTGACAAGTTGGCAGGTAGTACAGTAAACATATTATTTCTCATTCAGGTTAAACAAAACAGTTTGGGATGTCACATACTAATGAAGTGTTAACATCACAAAGGATAAAACAGAGTTATGTGCTCCTTGACCATGTACAACATGGCTAATTTAATTGCCAATCCATGTGTTACAACTAAGGGCATCACATACTAATTACATAATTAAAACATCACATGATATTATAGAGTTATGTGCCCCTTGACCGTAATACATTACATTGACATTTGGTATGGTAAGTGGTGCAATGAATATATCATTGCTCATTCAGATGCTACTGCTGTCTAAATAAATATCACAAAGAGACTATTTTCTGTAAAAATGTTTCGATTATTTTTAAGCCAGGTGTTCAAGCATTTTAAAAGTCAATTTATATTCATACCTCTTTCCCTGGCATATTTATCAATGATTCCGCCCTTTTCACCAAGATCAGCCTTTAATGTGGCTTCTAACTGGGCAATCTGAACCTTCAAAGCATTTTCTCTTTGTCTCCATTCTCTCTCTCGCTCCAAGTCAAAGGCACTGTAAAATACACATATTTACAATTTGATCTAATAAACTATTCTGAAATTTTTAAGCATTATTCCAAATTAGTCCATCATGAAGTTTTGTGGTTCTACAGTTCTACATTATTACTACTTCAATAATTTAAGAGTTTTCAAAAACATTTATTGTCATATCAGATTTTTCTTTGGACATATCAATGAAAATGCAGGGTTTAAAATTAGGCCAGTCCAGTGAGTTCACAAGTCCAATATCTGTTACTTTTCAAATGGACCATATTTAGCCTGTAAATTTCCATTATGTTTTGTAAAAAAAAAATTACATTTTTGAAAATTTGTGCTCAATCATTCTAATTTCCAACAATGGCATAATGGCATTACTATAGCCTTGATAATTGTTGATTACAATGCATGAATTTATCTGAAAAGAGATTTTTTTTTCAATTTGTCATTTAGATTTTCGGATAACAATGTCCCTTTACAGTTAGTAATCATTACCTGCTGACAAACTTTTCATTTGCTTCTTTTAGTATCTGATTTTCTTTTTCTAAGCTTGCAACTTGTTCTTGAAGCTGAAAATACAAAAAAAATTGTATTTGCCAATTCCAAAAATACGAAATGAGAATTGTTCAACTTATTTTAAAACAGACACCAGACTTTAAAATGTCAAAATAATAAGAGCATTTCCTAATAAAAGCTTTAATACACATTTGTAAGAGAAAAATGAGGAAATAAAAAATAAAATGACCCAAGTTCTGTCTTCTTAACATAGCCACAATTTGATGAGACAATTTTCTCATTTACTTTCATTATCCTTTCTTCATTTCCAAAGTATCTATTAGATATATCATTGAGAGCGGGAGGTTGTGGGTTTGAACCCCAGACAGGTCATAGATAAAATTTTAAAATTTGAGATACTGCTTTCCATGCTCCATGTTCAACATTAGAAAGATAGAGACTCCACTGGTTCACCTGGTGCCAGGATAATGTAACTGGGGGGTATGCTTTTGAGTGGCATACTGACTCGGTGAGTTACATGTAGCATCTTAATATAAAGTCCCCCTTAGTGCATGCTAGTACAAGCAAGCGAACCATAATACACACCAGCACATCTCGCACAAACTTGAACTTGTTCTGAGATTGGTCCCTTAGAGAATAATAACATTGCTCTTGTCACAAAATACTGAAAAATTGCTGATGTGATGTTAAACAACATAACAACCAACCAACCAATCCATTACATATACAAGAATTGCACAAAGATTGCTTAGTTTTTGATTACATTGAAAATACAATACTTAACATAAACTTTCCCATTTTGACCCGCTGCACTGCCTACGACGATACTTGAAAAGTAACACCTAGGTCTCCCCTTATGGCAATGCCAGGCTTGACAATAAACACATCACTGACCTCTATAAGTTTTCTGTTGTTTGTTGTACCATACTTGAGTTCATTTTGTAATGTTAAAACTCGATTCTGTTCTTCTTTAAGCTGCATATTTAAATTCTCCATCTCCATTATAATACCATCATGGCTTCTTTTAACTCTGTTAAAATTCTGTAAACATAATAATACATGTAAATTCTAAAATAGCAAACTACAAAACAGAAAAATTAGCATGTGGCCCAATAGGGCCAAATTTTGTTGATTGCATAAAACCAAAATAATTTGAATAAAAAATTGTCAAATTCAAAAAAAAAAAAAAGACTCTATGAAAAGACCTTAAGAGGAAAGAGTGGACTTTCACTTATATGAAGGCAAACAATTAGGTATGGAGGAGCCAACCACTTACCCTGGCTGGATTACTTCATGTTTAAATTTGTACCAAGTTTGATCAAAGTCCATCCAAATATGTAGAAGTTATGGAACAGACATGATATTGGAAGAGAGGTAGAGACTGACTAACAGAGAGAAAGACAGGCAGAGGGAGTTACGTTGAGTAATAGTGTCTTACGTTCCAGTCAAGAATATTTCAATAATATTTCAGCTATAGACGAAAGTCAAGAAATTTTGCCTGTGCACTGCGCTGATGGCATTATACAGCAGGGTTCTTTACCGTGCCATGCCTACCATGAAATTGGACCTTGTTTATTTTAAGTTCACATCCCAAAGAACTGTGACTTTCATTTAGTAATGTCAAGTGCTTGGTGTAAGAACAGTCACTATTACTTTCAAGTCTTGGGTCAGACCTGGTCATGGTTCGAAACCATGACCTCCTACTTACAGGTCGAGCACTACACCAACTGAGCTACCACAGTGGTATGACAGACAGACAAATTCTCCATTTATGAGAAGTATATTTAGACAGACAGACTCTCCATAAACACAACATCACTCCCTGTTTATTCTCTCTGTCTGTCTGTCTGTCTGTCTATAATTCTTTATATACGTTAACCAGCAGTTTTACTGACCTCCTCTAATAATACATATTTCTCTTGTAACACCATCATTTTTGTAGATTTCTCTTTAACTTCTCTCTGTAACTTTATCATATCTATGTTTTCTTGTACCGTTACCCTGGAAATAAAACAGTTTACATAACCTATAGACATCTAACAGGCAAATACACTTAAACAAAATCTAGTGATCCCTATCTTTAGTCAAAGCACTCTACCATGCACTATTTAATCTGAGACATAATCTTAAGAAACAAAGACTCCCTGTCCCCATATACTGCCTAATCTTTGATCTACACACCTAAAATGGTACACATCACATTGTCTTATGTTAGTACATATTTGTGCTAAGTTTGATGAAAATCCATCCATAAATGTAGAAGTTATAGTGCAAACACTGACTTCCTTCCTTTGTGGAGAAATAATGAAAAATTACATACTGTGAAACCCCAACCATGAGGTAAACCAAAAACTGGACTATTTTTAATGTCATTTATACATATTATTTGTAAAATATACCCATGTAAATCATACACATGTGTAATCTAATCAAACCAGAGCTTGGTAAGTTTTGATAGGTTTCAAATCAAATGGTTTCAAATCAAATATGTCCAACTTTTAATGAAGACTATCGAAGAAATACTAGGGGTTGTCTGTATAGCTGCAGGAGTGCTTTCTGTCATCCTTATACAGGGAATAAAATAAACTTTTATATTTCTTATTCAGAAGAGTGGAGTGAAGTAATGGTGTTTTTTTTTCCACCTCAGTCAAAATTCTTATACCAAAAAGTAATATCAAGATGGTAAATGTAAAAGAAAAACCATCAACCTTTGGCAAATGAACTGACACTCACAAAAAATTCTGTCTAAAAAGGAATTGAACATACATGTAGGTTGTGATGAGAAGCTGTGATCTGTATGCAAGTGCTTTAGACCACTTGGCCACCAAGTTCTCCCAATCTTTATTTAAAGGGGCTAATAAAATTATAACAAAAGACGGCAGAAACACATTTCCTTTTGTGAACAGCATTTTCATTAATACATATACCTGCATACAATTTATTTAATTTCCTGAATTATATAATAAACATGTATATTTAGAAGCCAGCTGTATTTTTTACATGTAAATTTAGATAAAACATTTTACATCAAGGGGAACTAACTTTTCTTACCTCTGTTCAGCGGTAATTTGTTGCTTAATTTTAACCAGATCGCCTTCATATTCTGTCTCTCTCAATTTTAACTAATAAAAATAAAATCAAGCATTTAACAGCATATGTTTCATGTGACAATTATTCATGTTCAATGTTAAAATAATTAGCAAGTTGTGAGTTAGTTAAATAGGAGGTGTAAATTCTTGCTTTTTTTAACAATTAGCCAGTAAAATCTTGATAAAAGCAGAATAATTTGAACTTAAATGAAAAAATTCTCCAAGACAAATTTTTCAATATGCATGTATATGATCAACACATTAACATGTTAGCTGATATCAAGAAGGGAGTTCAGAGACTTGAAAATAAATATTTCAAACACTGAAGATTAAGTAAGAATATGTAGAATTTATAAAACTAGAAAATGACATAAACTTTTAGATACCTTACCTACAACAATGGATGATTTTATAGAAATCATCACATATACATAACAATGTTTGGTCATGCAGAAGAAAAAGTACATGTATATCTTTTTTTTAACACTATGTGCAGGTAAGCTAAATACATGTATTACCTTGAATAACAGCAACCTTTTGCAAATTAAATTACTGTGACCCGAGTTATATGGTATTGTCTTGATAAACTTTGAACAATTTACTTAACAATGACTTACCTGTTGTTTCATATTTTCCATCTCCATTTCATACATATTTAATTGTTCTTGTAACTGTTGAATCTGGTCATCTCTACAAGACAAAAAAATAAATACAAATTCCACAAGAAAAGAAATATTATTACTCATAAGGGGCTGAACTGATGTTGTTTTTTACACCCAAGTCAAATTCCTTTACTTATACTGAGGTGGTAAGTTCTGGGATGGTGGTCTGAGGAAACTGGAGTACCCTGAGAAAAACCATGAACCTTCAGCAAGTAAGGTGACAAACTTTCTCTTAACTTGGATTTGATCAAGTGGAATTTGAACCATGTAGGACTGTTAGATATCATGATCAGTAAGTATATTATTTTTGAAAAACTAGCCACACAGGCCCACAATTACTCTTAAAAGTTTTTCATAATTTGGCAAAAAAAAAAAAAATAATAATAATTTCACTCTTTGCTTATTTGAAATGGTATATACATTTCACTATCAATATGAATTGTTTATTGAAAGTCAATAAATGTTTATGAAATTCCGGCTTTTTCAAAGCCAGTTTTGCATAATGACAAATAAAGGCAGTGTTAATGTAGGATTTTTTAGAAGGGCATTTACAAATAAACTTAAGCTAAAGCATAATAAGCGAGCAAAATTTGGGCATTCATATGAATTTTAATTCATTTTAATTTTGTCCACTACAGCATAACAGATGGGTCATGTGACAAAACAATGGGTCAATGACCCTACCCCCCCTCTAGTTGGACACTGTAAAGGTATCCAATGACATTTATTCTCTCATATCTTACCGTCTTCTGATCTCATGTCGAGCATCTTCTAACAGACTATGACCATACTGAGGTGTCGGTGAATGGGTCATCATTCTCTGGCTATAAGATCAAAATATTACAGATGTAAAGCGTATTTAAACATATTAAATGACTTATCTGGTAGTTCTGTCATGGATATCTTAGTGGAGTAGAGTGGAGTGAAGTGGAGTGGAGTAATGGTGTTTTACTCCCCAGTCAAGATTCTTTCTCTTATACTTATTCGAGACAGTCAGTTTTGGGATGGTGGAGGAAACTGGAGTGCCTGAAAAAACCATCGACCTTCGACAAGAGAACTGACAAACTAGGATCTGTCCCAATTTGGATCCCTAAGCGTTCGCTTTAGACCACTCAGCCACCGAGAACCCGGATATCTTAGTAATATGTGTAATAAAAATAAATAATGCATGACAACTAGAACATGAAAATTAGTATGTTAAAAGTTTTAGACAATTTTGTTGTAAATATACAACACAGATACCAGTTTAATTTTGATGTGCCAGATGTGCACATTTCGGAAATTCATTCCTCATCAGTGACACTAAGACCGAAAAGTTTGATAGATAAAAAACATCAGCCAAACAGTTGAAAATGATGAATCTAAATTTCCAAAATGGTATAAATCCAAATCCAGCTAAGGAATGCAAACAATTTAAATTATATCAAAGAAGTTAAAAATGACACTGACAACAACTTGTTGCCATGGACTAGTTTTACAAAAGCATTAATGAATATCTTTTTTCGTGGTAAAATTAGACTGAAAACTAATAAGAGTCAATATTAAACACCAAGAAACATGAAAGACACGTGAAAATGTCAACTAAAGAAAATGCTAGAGAAAATTTTTAAACTTTTAAAGAATCAACATTTTTGAAGCATTTCAAAGTGTAAACAATAAACATAGTTTTAAAAATGTCGGAAGAAACAGTGTCAATTCTGCAGTGCTAAATAAATGTATTTTTAAAGAAAATGTTGCTTTAAAGATCAAGCAGCTCATCTGGTAACTCTTTAATCTATATAGGACATGGACTAATTTTTTTATACCTTCTTGTTTGGTGTATATGATCCTGTGGTCCCATAACTCGTATATTTTTTGTTAGTCTTGAATCAGGATGTGGTGTTGTCTTGGCGATTCCCTGTAAGATAATTAAATATGCTATCTTTAATTAGGACTGAACAACCTAAATCAGCATTCTCCAACAAGAGAGAGTCTATATGAATAATGGCCCAGCTCAGATTCTTTGACTTATGTCAAGGAGGGTCAGTTCTGGAATGGTGGGGGAAAATAGAGTGCCAAGGGAAAATCACTAGCAGACTTTTTTTTACTAAAGGATCTGTCCGAGTGAGATTTGAACTTAGGCAGTGAGAGGCACTGTGATCCTTTTCATGGAGGCCACTTATACAGATTTGTCAAGTAGTTTTTCTAGACAGGTTGAGACAAAAAAAATACTGTGTTTATTCTGGATTCTACATGATTATAGGGCATCTATAAAGCCACCTGCTTATGAAGGCCACTTTTATAAATTCCTAGATTGGTCTTTATAGACAGATGTAAGAGACAGAAGACTTTCTGTCTTAGTTCTAGATTCTACATGATTATGGGGCACAGACTCCCAAGCGTGATCCTTATAGACAGGTTGAGAGAGAGAAAACTTACCGTGTTAATTCTGGATCCTACATGATTGTAAGGTGTCTGTCTTTTATTATTTGTTGCTAACTGCTGTTTGGCTAACATCAACTGTAAATAGATATAAAAAAGTTACAAAATTTGTCATGCTTTATGTACATCTTGATGTATAAACATACTTGTAACTTCATTTATTTGTATTAACAAAACCACCTTATTAACCATTCAGTCTTTATGTTAGGAATTTCTTTTAAAGGACGACACATGGATTGATTGATTAATTGAATGGAGTTTAACGTCCAAGTCAAGAATATCTCACTTACATCAAGATGTCACCAGCTAAAGGTGAAGTGGCAGAAATTTTGACTTTGCAGTGTGCTCAGGGCAATATGCAGGGGGGTTTTTTTAACATGCCACACCTGCCATGACACAGGACATTGGTTTTTAAAGATTTTAACCATAGGACATTGTGAAAGATGGATATATACTATGTTAAAATGATTTTCAGCAGTGAAAGATACACATACAATGTATATATTGAGAAACATATGAAAAGTGATTAATGATAATTTTATGATGTTATATAAAACTAGTGATTATTTCTCTATTTCACTACATTACAGTTATCTATATACTGTGTTTTGTACCTTTTCTTTTAACTGTATATTTTGTTTATCCATATCTCTTAATTTATCATGTAATTCTTCAATCTTTTCTTCTGTTTCAATATCTCTACCTTTTTTACCTGTAATACAATATTTCTTAACAAGATCATGGAGATTAGATGTATTTTCAACTTTTAAATGAAGTCAAAGTGGAGTGTAGTGGAGTTATTGTGTTTTATGCCCCCAGTCAAGAATCTTTCACTTATATCAAGACTGACAGTTCTGAGATGATGGAGGAAACCGGAGTGCCCAGAGAAAACAACCGACCTTCGGCAAGAGAACTGACAAACTTTCTCACACTAGGATCCATCCCAAATGGGATTCAAACCTAAGCAGTGAGAGGTGCTGTGATCCGTAAGCACATACATTAGACCAATCGGCCACTGAGGCCCTAAATAAAGTCAGACATGATAGATATAAATAGGAGATTATTTATTTATTTATTTATTTATTTATTAAGAGATAATAAAGAATATATCTTTGTTTAATATATGATGCATTTATAAATGAAAGCCTGAACTTTCTTGTGACATAATTTGTGAAAATTTGTTCAAAAGAGCAGATATGTATAATTTTATGCCTATCTGTTACCTTGTGGCCATTGTGCAAACCACAACTTTCTTTTAAATGAGTGGTTTACACACTGGCTACAAAACTATTTATTGACTTAAATTAAAACTCTGGAAAATCTGCCCTTGCAAACATTTTTTCTCAAATGTTTAATTCTCTACAGATTAAACAAGCTCCTTCAACATATATAAAAGTTTTATTTCAGTTATTTAGCAATGTTCTTAAAAAGTTTAAATACTGTGGAGTCAAAAAAAATTTTAAAATCTAATTTTTTTTTTTTAAATTTGTATTGAAGAAATTTTGTTTGAATTGTAATTTTCAAAAATAAGTTTGATTTGGGACTATGGAGAGTAAAATTTTTCTTTGATATTTCTGGTGTACTTACTTCGTCATGAAAATAGTGAAATTTAACCTTCAACAAATACTCATGATATCACAGATATGTTTTTACTTTAAAGCTATTTAAGGCTACATACCACCATGATCTGTATCTCCTGTTTTCTTTTTGTCATTGACAAGCCGTAGTAATTTGGTGGCCATTCTATCAAACAAAACATCAAATATTTATCACCGCAATCATCATAAAGAAATATTTCTGTATCTAAATAAGTTTAGAAATGATAAAAGCAATGCCTCTCCACAAAGCCAGACTAGAGACAACTGCAGAATTTCCTTATTCAAATGATTTGCCAACCTCTCCCCTCCCCTATACAAAATTTTAGACAAGACTTCAAAATATTATAATACTTGCAAACCCTTTTAAATTGTTAGAATCTGTAGCAAGTGTAACTTTTATTTATCTATCTATCTATCTATCTATCTATCTATCTATCTATTTTTAATTTTTTTTTGCACCTTTCCTTATTTTATAGTAATCATATGATATTACCTTTTAATTTTATCTTCCTGTTTTCTGGCATGTTTCTTTAAGATCAGGTTTTCCTCGTGAAGGCGGAGATATTTATCTTCTAATGTGTCTCTGTCCCATTTACTCACCATCCTTCTTTGTTGGGCAGCTAGAATTGTAAAAAACAAAAACATTATTTGTTTTAATGTACTAGATTTGATTGGATTAATGGCATTTTCAAGCCCCAGATTCTTTCACCTTATTCAAAGTGAACCAGTGATTTTGTTATGGTTTTTAAAAACTACCTTCCACCTTTCAGATTGGGTAAATTTGGACCCTTTTTATGTCACATATTACGCTCAGAATTTTGAAATTCATTGCAAAGATTTTATATTGTGACAATATCTAACATTTTTGTCTGTCAGAACAATTTTGGACAACTGGATTTAACTTAAACTATTTGATTGTGTGTCACTGTTGCCTTTTGGGGAATTTTAGTTGTCAAATTGGGAAATTCTAGTCTTATTTCTCAAGGAGAAACTACCTTTATTCGGTAGTAATTTCAGGCAAACAAAAGTTACAAAACAACTGTGAACAATTTTGGAATGGTGAAGAAAACAGGAGTGCCTATGAGAAAACCACTGATTTTTGGCAAATTCACACTAGGATCTCCCAGAGCTTGATTTGACCTGGACAGTGAAAGGTACTGTGATCCATAAGTGCACTTCAGATCATTCTGCCACAGAGGCCCTGATTTATTGTGCTAGATAAAGACACCACTAGCTAAAAAGAATATATTCATATGATTTGAACCATTTAAAGCAAAGTGGTATTTTTATATACCCATATTACTTGTTTTGCCATTGAGTGAATCAGTAAAACTAAATCTAAGTAGTTACCTCCTTCGTTCATGTTTTTGCCTCCACCGGGATCCCGGACTGGAATCATATCAGGATCCATGCTTTGTAGAATTTGTACCTCTGTATAACTTCAAAGTGCTGGATAATGTAGTTTTAATTTAGTACCTTGTCAGTCCATGATTCTGTTTAAAAATTGTCAAAAATTGTCAAAAATAATGTTTGTGTCTTGATAACAAGAATATTGATTACAGTACTTGAAAACTGCCCTTAGCTTTTAGCAATTTGATTAAGAGTTTATTTTATTTTATTTATTTATTTTTTAAATAGAATCGATGGTATATATCATTACTCACCAGCTGGATGAGTCTTAAGGGATTCAGAGTAAAATATACTTGCTTTTGGTGACCACCAAATACAGGGTACCTCAATTATAAGCCCAGGGAGTAAATTAAGCCCAAGGAAGTTTCTCGCACCCAGGAAGTTTTAGGACATCGTAGAGATGTAAAATTCACATATTTATCAGAGATTTTACTCTAGTTCATCATGTAAAAAATTTTATATTGATCTATGCAAAAATAACGAAGAAATTGATCATTGATTTATTTACTGATCGACAGGCTACGGCGATTGAAGGGAGATAACTCGCGTTGATTACTCTACGACTTTCCTGGTGCTGTATATATATATATATATATATATATATATATATATATATATATATATATACTTTGAATAAAAATGAAAATAAAACAGATTAAGTCTTAATTTTGTGGAATGATGGATCAATAAATTATAAATTTACAAGAAAATTTTTTTACAAGTGCATATAGTTAATCAAATTTATATTTTATCAATCCATCTGCACCAGAAAAGTTTCGGCCCTTGTTTATAAAAAGATTTTACAAAAAAATAATACCTCAACTATGAATGGACAAATAAATTGTTATAATTTTAATAATTAAAGGATAAACATTAGCTCCGTGTTAAATTAATATAAGTTACTGAATTTTTATGTTATCTTTCCATACATTGGAACTTGACTGCTAATAGTCAATCTTAAAAATTATTGAATGAGTTATGGACAGTTATGTGTTAGGACAGTTAAATATTCGAGTGTTACATGAAGGGTAAAGTTTCAATGCCAGTTTGGCCAATGCATACATGCATATTTCCCCTTAATTTTCCTAAATAATATCTAAATAAAAACTATTATAAAAATTATATTTTAAACAGCATGAAATATCAGTGAGCATTACTATGCATTTTAACATGAAAAATGTCATACAAAATCACTGCATACGTCTTTGGCTTCTGCAACACACCAAAACATCATTCGTGTTAGCATGTTCAAACGTGCAGAACCGTCATAAAAACATAAAATTTTCCGTCTAGAGATTTGTATTTGATGTTGTGTTGCTTTGAATGTTAAATTTAAACGTCTGATTACAGACAAGCAAATCTATCTAGAGAGATGAATAAACCGAATCCGATAAATTCTAAAGACAAATGCTATTCTCTACATTTTTCAATCTAACAAACAACTTCCGGTCTCATCGTCAATGTAAACGGTGTCGTTTCTAACTGGTTTGCAACAAGACTACGATGTCAAATTATGAAATATTCTAATAAAACGGAATGTATACATATGATTTTGTTATTAAAATGTGTATTAGCAGTTTAAATGTAAACAATACCTGTCAATCGTCTAGAGACACGGCATTCCAATGCAAGGTTGTTTTGGAAATTGACGCATGCGCATAAATTACCAATACCAAAGAACTTTGAACCAATACGCTTAAGAACGATAATTCTTGTACATAAATCTCGTCCCTATTTTTCGAAGTATTTCACAAAACCAGTTTTTTCATGTTTTTTATATTAAAAAGATTACCAAATAAATTAAGTATATATCTCTGTTGAATATTATTTTCGTAACTTATTCGTATCGGTAATTTTAAAATTTTTTGTATTCATCTCTTTACTGAAAGAAAATGAAACAAAATGTCATTCTGAAATACTAGTCCGTAATAGAAATCTCTTTTAATTTAAGGCGAGTTAAATACAATGTATAGTTCCGGCGACATTTATATACCTTATATGCCGCTTTTGAAACACAAAATCTTTTAGTTCTGTCCTCAACCTCTCAATTACCATGATTACTCTCCTATTCATATTTTGATAGCACTGGGTTAGTTGAATATACAATTGGTTAAAATAGCATTTATCACACGGTTATTTATTTATGTACTTTTTACAAGTTCTTTCAAGTCGTTTCGTAAAAGCATACATTATTTATTAATACTATAGCTTCGCTAACAATTGTTTTCTTTCCGAATTTGAAAATTTTATCAAACAACATTAAATATTACTTAAATACAGTCATGCGATAGCTTTTCATAAAAATTTACCTATGTAGGTGCAGTCTTAAATACGCCCTATAAATTATATAGGGACGTGTTGGTTTTTATTTTATATCTTTGTAATAGATAAAGATTTTTAAATTATGCACCCCTGTGACTGTGTTCTTCTTTTCCTTCTGATTCTTCCGATATTATTTTTGAATTTTTTGGTCAATAAGAAATTACTTCAAAATTCATTCAAAGTTACGAGGTAAAAGTACACTAAAAATATATGTATATATTCACTAAAATGTGCTAAAAATTGAAATATATCTGTGTTAAAACAACTATATCTCCAAATTTTAAAATAATATTGCATTTATGCATGTCTACGTGCAGAGAGAAAATATTTATCTAACTAGACATCTTAATATCAATATGCAATTCAAAAGCTAAATTACTTCAAAATCAATTCAAAAATATATGAAAATCGACCACACGTACCAATTTAACTCCTCTTGATTAGCAAATATCTCTTGTAGCGTCAAAGCTATTTTAAATAATAATAATAATAATAATAATAATAATAATAATAATAATAATAATAATAATAATAATATAAAAATTAATAGATAAATGATAAATAAACTTAACAATGAATTTAATAAAGAAATTACTAAACAAAAAATATGTGATTTATTAAAATTAATTATCGCATATAAAAATAAATGGAAAATATCTACAATAGTATAAATTAATTTAAAAAAAGAAAAAAAGGAAAAATGAATTACAATTCATCTGTAAGGTACTAATTGAATAAATAAATAAATAAATAAATAAATAAATAAATAAATAAATAAATAAATAAATAAATAAATAAATAAATAAATAAATAAATAAATAAAGTAAAGGATTGACCAATAAGAATAGTTGACTTATTGAAATTGATTATAGCATACAGAAATAAAACGGAAATAAATTTACAATGGAATAAATAAAGAAATAGAATTTCAAACGAAAAAAGTTCGAAGAAAATGCACCAATAAGGTAAAAAAAGTTCAAAAAGTAATTTTCGAATATGGGAATGCAAGTTAATAGATAAAACAAACAAACAAATAAATAAATAAATAAATAAATAAATAAATAAATAAATAAATAAATAAATAAATAAATAAATAAATAAATAAATAACCTTTTGGCAAATAAGTTCAAAAAATGTTTGGACTCTTGTAGAGTATAAGAAACTGATGAGAATTAATAAAATATTTCTTAATTGCAAATGTCAAAGTGTTGTTTTTGATGTAGTAAATTACTAAGTACACTCATTAGCGATGTTGATAATTTGCGGGACAGTTTGGTTATTTCCATTCAACAAACTGTTAACAGATTTACCTGTTAATACCGGAAATAATTAATTAAAAATCTTATCATCAATGAATGCATGAGTGAATAATATACACTAAGCGAGAAAGAAACCGTGGGAAAAATCAGTAAACAAATTTCTTTATTTCTCATCATTGTAATATTAACAATACAGAGAACATGTAAATACATATATACATATATAACAATACAGCATGCGTGAGTTACAGTATGAACTTAACATTTAAATTTTGTTGTAAATTTAACCTGGAGGACTAACTCTCTCAAAAATAACACTAATAAATTTACAAATATTATTTAATAATGACAATTTTTTTGTTGAAAATAAAGAATAATATTTCAAAACGTTTGGATTATTTCTATAAAAATTTGGAATATATTGTTTTCTAACTTCATCAAAACATTTACAAACCATTATATAATGAAATTCATCCGAGATTTTTTAATTACAGAATACATTGCTTGAGTAGCTTTTTCTGCTAAATATTTTTTTGTATAATTAAATGAACCAGATCTGCTAAAAAATATACCCAAGTATTTAAAATTTTTGACAATTTCTAGTTCTGAACCATCAATATAAAATGACATATTTTTTGGGATTCTACCCTTTGAGAAAATTACAACCTTTGTTTTAGACACATTTACATTCAACTTCCATAATTTACAATAATCCGAAAAACAGTCTAATTGATATTGTAAGTCTTCTTTAGTTTCGGCCATTAATACAGTATCATCCGCATATAATAATAAAAACAGTCTTATATAAATACCAAGATTATCTTCCAATTCGTTAGTGACAGTTGTCAATCCATTTACATTGTTATCAACAAAAAACTCTTCTAGGTCATTTAGATAAATAGCAAACAAAAATGGGGATAAATTTTCCCCTTGTCTAACACCAGTATTACATATAAAAAAATCAGAGTACAAACCATCTACCTTAATTCTAGATTTTGTATTATTATACATATTAACCAAGTATCTAAAACATTTACCGTTGATATTATATTTAAATAGTTTTTGCCACAGGCCTCCTCTCCATACTTTATCAAATGCTGCTTGGAAATCAATAAATGTACAATAGAGTTTTTTACCTTTCATAAAAAGAGTTTCTATTAAGTTATAGAGTACAAAAATGTTATCAAGGGTAGAATACTTATGTCTAAAACCAGTCTGGTTTTCACTCAATAATGAACATTCGTCAGCATATTCATTTAACCTTTTGCATAAAATAGAAGTAAATAATTTACTTATACAACTTAGTAAAGTAATAGGTCTGTAATTATTAACATTATTTCTACTTCCCTTGTTTTTAAAAACTGGGATGATATCACCAACAGACCACGCATCAGGTACAATACCTGTATCAAAAATAAGGTTGAAAAGTTTGTTATAAATAGGTAACATGTAATCAATAGAGTGCACTATATATTCATTAAAAACCTTATCAATACCCGGGGATTTATTATTTTTTAATGAATGTATACAAGACATTATCTCTTCATTAGAAATGACAGCATTTAATTTATTGTTATCATTATTATTAACAAACATATCATTATTCAATACAGTTGCTTCATTACTACCTTTATTAATATCTTTAAAATAATTATAAAATTCTTTTACATCAACATTACCCTTTTTAACTTGATTTGATTTATTTAACAATTTCCAGTATGCTTTCGGATCTGATGATCTAAGTTTTTTAATTTTGTTTTGCAGCTTTAACCTATGCTGTCTATAACTTTTGTTTAACAACTTCTTATATTTTTTTTCTTCATTACACATCTCTTCCTTGAAAAAATTAGACTTATATTTTTTATATAACCTTTTTGATTTTCTATATTTTTTTCTGGCTTTATAACAATCGCCATCGAACCATTCTTTTGAATTATTACAATAATAAATACCCTTTGATTGTTTTGGCAAAAAAGTGCCAAATGTGTTCATTGCAGCATCAACAATAACATTAACTACACTTGTAACTTGCTCATTAATAAAAGCTGAGTCTACATCATTATTTTTCCTACATAAAATATCAAAAATATTATTGACTTGTAAAAGATTGATATTAGCATGAAAATCATTTAATTTGCTACTATCCCATGACTTTATAATAGGATCTGTTTTGCTATCAACAGAATTATTAACTAGACTAATGCTATGTGTAACATTAATTTCACATGATAATGGACAGTGTATGTCAGAAAAAAGTTTGCTAAAGTCTAATATAGAAAAATTATGCACCAAGTTCAAAAAATCTATGGAACCAATAAAGTAATCAACAACACTAGATCTATTAGTGGTATAATTACCATTAAATCTGTCCTCACCAACACGTCCATTAAAAATAACTAAATTATTATATTTACAAAAATTTAACAAATGATACCCATAACTATTTATTTTAGTATCTTTGTTGACCCTATCAACTGGCAACTGTAAAAGATTTAAATTATCTACCTCTATTCTTAGATAAAAACGTATAACCATTCAGTTCAATTGTATCACAGTTATCAGTTTTGGTTTCCGTAAAACACAAAATATCATATGGTTCTATTAAGTTCTGAAAATCCGGGTAATTTAACCGTCTAGAAAGTCCACAAACATTCAAAGATAAGATACGACACTTACTTTTAGTTAACTGATTCGAACTAAATCCGAGAGAGTCACTATTTACATTATTATTTATTCCAAAAGAATCACTATTTACACTATTATTTACAATGTCATTTATAAGTCCTTCACTAAATCCTCCGTGGTTGTCCTATCTCCGTGTTGTGTTACTCCTAGAGTCCTTCCAAGTTCGTCTCTGTTCACGTGGTACGTCGCGCTTTATTTCACGGGGTGTAAATTCCAGTGCGTTCGGCGATAATCCTCTATGTGTTGTTCGTGCGTTTTCAACCGGATCGAATAGTTTCCCATCTACATACAGCTTATCGAGCACTAAATTCGCTCGTTTACCATTCCGTTTTGCTGACTTTAAGTATGGGTACAGTTCTTTCCGTCTATCGTTAATTTCTTTAGGATATTGTTCGTTTACTCCAAACTCTTTATTTTCAGTTCTTTTTAACACTGTCGGTGCTTGTTTCCGAACAATCTCTCTGTCCTTAAACTTTGAAAACTTAGCTATAACTGGCCTCAATTTTCCTTGAATTTTCTTCCCCATCCTGTGCACGCGTTCGAATTCGATATCCTTAGTTATTTCAAGTTTATTTTTAATGAAATCAGCTAATACTTTTTCTGTATCCTCTGTTTCGTTTTCGGGTATTCCGGTAAATATTAAATTATCTCTCATTGTTCTTGATTGTAACTCTATTTGTCTCTCTTTCAAACTTTGTAAATCTGTTGATATGTTTAACACTTCGTCTTTCAGTGTTGAATTTTCTCTCACTAAATCATTAACTTCTCTCTTTATGTCACTTACATCTTTTTTACTTTGTTCAAATTTATCGTTCATAAATGTTAACCCTTTTTCCATCTCTGATGTTTGTGATTTGAGCTTAGTAACCTCCTGTAATACTGCCCCTATAGATGACTCAAAGCTCGACATTCTCGAATCTATTTCATCAAGTTTTTTAAGTTTTCCACACATAAAATCCAATTTAGCAGACAGCTGATCAATCTTGTCTGAATAGTTCAGAGTATCAAACTGGCTTTGTCTGTTTTCATTTATATGTGAAACTGGAGGTGGATATCCACATACAGGCGAAGTATTGTAACTTAACATCGGAAGCTGGAAACTAGCATTTGTTGGTTGTGAATGATGAAACTGTTGCACAACTGGTGTTGAATGTACAAATTTTTGCTGGACAAAGTCTGTGATTTGCCGGTAATATTAGACATAACTTTAGTGTCCTTCTCTTTGTCTACCTGTCCTTCTGAGATGAACTCACATTTTTTACAAACACCTTACTATTGTTTCCACTTATATCACTTGTTTGACTACCACTTTTCTCATTTTTCCTCTTTCTTCCCATACTAGATTTTAACTAATCAACTGAAAATCCAATAACGTGTCCTTTGTCTAAAATCACTTTGAAAAAAAATCATATTTAGTCCTCTAAATTATTAAAAATATATCAAAATTTGTGGAGCTGATTTTTACACGACTGCTCTCACTCACGCATGCGCTACTCTCCCATGCGGATGAGTGAAAACCTCGTGCCAAGCCCTATGCAGCCAATCGATTGCCAATTTTAAATTAATGACGGGGTCACTTATATTCTCATCATAGTTTTTCAACAGGTAATCGATAAGACACTTGCGATATGTAACTTTGAGGTTTCGAAATACACCTTGGTCCATCGGTTGCAGAATGGAAGTGGTATAGGCGGGAAAAACACAATTTTACTGATTTAGTCCATTAATGACAGGATGAGCTGGGCAAAAAAGTAGAATTTTTCTTTTTTTTAAAGTCGTGGTTTTTATCAAGAGTTCGAAGCCACTTTTTTGAATTCGTTCCGTTAGGCATTTTAAAAACTTCATTCATTAATAGAATAACATTTACTACAACATAAATACTACTCATTATTAGTTCCAGTTGATTGACTTTATTATCAGCGTTGCGACATAAGCAAATTACATCAGTATTTGTAATCAGGTATGTGCCGTCACAGCTGATTGACTTCTGAGCACTCGTTATAACGGGTGAGTTTTATATACTTTAAGTTACTAAGGGGCAAGTATTTTGCCTCGCTATAAGCGATATTTCTTTGTAACCGATCTCGTTATATGCGGTAAGAAATAAACAAAAAATATAGACACCACGGACGGGGAAATTAAATGACCTCGTTAAATGCGATATCTCGTAGTAACCGATCTCGTTATAGCCTGAGTTGACTGTATATATAAATTACAATTTTTTCTTTACTAATGTACCAACAAATAGTATTCTGTGAATGTGTGTGGTGTGTGTGTGTGTGTGTGTGTGTGGTGTGTGTGTGTGTGTGTTGTGTGTAACACGTACATGTGTGTGACACGTGTGTGTGTGTGTGTGTGTGTATTACGCGTACATGTGTGTGACACTCTGTTGCAATTATTTTAGTCATTCAAGAAAGTTGTCAGCGATGTTACCGAACTTTCTATAAATGATTCATATTTATCATATTTTAAGGCAATGCAGTGTTCTATTTCTAACTGACTTTTCACATAAATCTTCCATACACTTATTGTAGGCATTTTTCCTTCCATTTTACATTTGTATATGTAATAACGAGTTTATAGTAAGATGTGACTTTTAGGTATAGGTTTTCTGTATAGTATTTTGGATTCCAAAAATAGCACTTTTCTTATTTAAATCTAAAAAAAGATTGATTTTAGTATAAATAAAGTCTTCAATTTCCAGCCAAAAGCCATTAACTTATTGATTGTGTTAGTGTTTCGTTTCCAAAATCGTATCTGTATAACACAATATAAAAAACTATTCACAAACAAACAATTCACTACACCAGCAATTGGAACATAATAAATTGTACAGTAGCAAACGGGATTGTTCTGAGGGAAAATATTTGTATTTCGCTACAAGTTATTTTTACCAAACATGACGACAGTGCCCAAAACTGTCATATCTGATAGGTACATGCCAATATGACAAAGGCAAGATTATAAACCTAAAATGTAACTAAAATTTGCATTTACTGGCAGATCATTTCTTTTTAACATCAAGTTCTTGTCTTGTTAATGCACACATGTACAGAGAGAGAGAGAGAGAGAGAGAGAGAGAGAGAGAGAGAGTAAGAGAGCAAGAGATCATGTTCTGTTCTTGTTAATGTGCACACACATACAGAGAGAGAGAGAGAGAAGAGAAAATTTAGAATTCACCTTATTTACATCTTTTGTTTGTAACACGAAAATAAAAAGGAGAAAATGATAATACAAGTTCTTTGTATATCAGAGTTAATTAAGATAAATATATAGTTGGTAAAATATGTTATACATTTATAAATAATTAACCATTAATAAATTTAATTATGTTATATATATTAAAATGCTAATTTGAATTTCTATGCTTATCATTTACATTAATCTAACTCGAAAACCTCTTTTAAAGCTAAATTCTGCAAATGACTTATATAGTTCCGAAATATCGTGTTACACGTAAGTTTATTGTAATGTAACATAGAAAATGTCAATAAGGGTCCATACAGCGACATTTTAACGCAAATATCAGATCCCTTTTTCGACAAACAATTAAATAAAACAAAAAACAATGCACGCCAAACAAAGAATGACATAACAACAATAAAATGACGTAAGTAAAGGTGATTTATTGTATAATAGTTTTTGTTACATGAATTAAAACATGAATTTCAGGAAAGTTAATGAAGTAAAATCAAATGATGATGCCTGACTTGTTACATAAGTTTTTGTTTTTTCCCTTAAAATTCACTATTCTAATTATATAGTTATATACCTGCCCTGGCTTTGTCACATATACAAACGTGTAGTTACAAATTAAAATCTTTATACCAGATTTATAGTTGATATATTCAAAGTCTGATCATTTAACTTATCTAATTCTATGCGCAAAATGTATTTTCAAAAATAGTATTGACAAATTACAGAAAGAAAATATCTTAATTTTTTATATATGAACTACATGAAACTAAATAATCAAATAAGGTGTCTATCGTATACAATTCTAGCTTCCTTTGCTTGATTTTCTATATGAAAAAATATGCAGTTATGCGAAGGACCTATTCTGAATTAAATTACATTAAAAAACTTGACAATTAAAACTCATTCATCTATAAGTGAAGTGGCAAAGATATCGAGAGGCAGGTTTACTGTATCATGAATTTATCTCAAATATAAGATAAGTTTGTTATTACCCGAATCATATCATTTTTTGCACCAAGTAAACCGTTAATATTTTATTTTATTTCAAATATAAGTTTTATGTGTGACCCGGCCTAGATTGGAACCTCTTACCTCCCACTATACCGCTGAGTCATCGAGGGGGTTTTTCAGTTGAACAATATTTCTTTTTTTTTTTTACAACATCGTAGTAAATTAATTAATTATTGATCAGGAAATAAATATAGCTAGAGGAAAGAGTGAAAATTATCATGAGTTTTTACCATAAAAATGTGACAGTACATGTGGGGGTGATGTTTCAAAGGACAAAACAAACCACATTATTAATTTTTTATTTAAGCTTTTGTTTTGTACGAAATTAATAAGTATTATAGTTAACCGCATATGAACCTGTGGTTAATTGCAGGTTAGTTACGCTAAAATGAAACAAAACCTGTTCAATAAAAATGTCATATTAAATTGATTTTTAATTATATATATAACTTTATTGCTTTAAGGCCTCCAGCCCATGGCATTTTAAGATATACATTCAACATCGATGGCGTGTTAAATAGTGTTACAAGTATATTATAATACATAATAAATGTTATATACTTATGGATACTTATTACAATTATCAATAACTTCTTTTCTCCTTTTAAAGGCATAGAAAATAAACATGCTGACTTGTTGTAGTAGTTTGACATTTTGTGTCGACATAATTATAACAAACTTATTAAAAGTTGGTTTTAAAAAATATTTTGGTAAAAGAAACTTCTTCCTGAGATCACTGTATGTTTTACAGATAAGTAAAAAAATGATATTCATCTTCCACACAACCGGAATTACATATAACACAAACTCTGTCATTTCTATCAAGACCTCTGTGTCTACCGACTTCTATCATAAGGTCATGTGTACCACACCTAAAAATTGACATTGCATGTCTATATTTACTAATTTTAATTTGATCGAGGTATACTTCATTTTCATATATATGTTTAAAATTGTTATATGTGGAAAGTTTGGGTTTTCTTGACATATCACTATACCATGTTTGTAGGAAAATATCTTTCAGTCTAAGTACAAAAGCTTCCATAAAAATATCCTTATCCCCCACTCCCTGGTTAAACCATACTTCACCAAACCCTGTAGAACACAATATATTTTTAACTTTAGTAGCTCAATTTGTTTTGCCTTGATTATCTAAGTTATGTAACATATCATAACACTTTCTAACATATCTGTCAGTATTCATATCAACAATTTTTAACCAATACTTGACAAGTCTTTTTAAAGTAAAAATATAAACCGGTAATCTGCCACATTCTGCTAATGAGACAGAATTAACAGCGTTTAGACCAACAGTTAAATAACGCTTACATGCATAGATCTGGACTCTTTCTAATACATCATACATTTGATAGCCCCAGATCTCAGAACCATATAGTATTATTGGGTATATCTTGCTATCAAAAATTTTGTAAAAGTATTATATGGTAGGTTACCTAAGCTACTTGTAGCTTTTAACATACTTATTACTGACCTTTTGCCCTTCTGTGCTAATGGTTTTACCATATTGATTACCGACAATTGTCTTGTAAAATTTAGACCAAGATATGTATAACAGTTTACATGTTGTATTTCTACTCCCCTATAAACAAATCTGTCACGTTTAGACAATCTTCCACCCTTTCCAAAAGTAACAATTTTGGTTTTGTCAAGATTAACATCTAGATAATATTCCTGACAATATTTTTCTAACATATAAAGTTGCTTTTGCAAGCCTATCATAGTATCTGAGACCATGACAATGTCATCAGCGAATAATAACATGAAAATTTCGGTAATATCGGGGAATAACTGAATACCTCTAATGTTGCTTTGACATATCATATCATATAACTCGTTTATGTATAATGAAAATATAATGGACTTAAAACACAACCTTGTTTTAATCCTAAGGTAGCATGAAAATAATCTGTGTGCAAGTTACCGTTACGAACACAACATTGCACTTGACTGTACATACCTAGTATAACTTTATATAGGTTACCAGTAATTCCTCTCTTCTTGAGGACACTAAACATGTTAAATCTATGGATTGTGTCAAAGGCCCTTTTAAAGTCTACGAAGACTGCATACAGTTTCCCCTTATTTTTACATAGGTACTTTTGTATAATAGAATGTAGTATAAAAACATTATCAATAGTTGAGTATCCTTGTTTGAACCCGGCCTGGGCCTCTGTTATCTTATCGAACAAGTCCACCCAACACTGTAACCTTTTATGTATAATTGTAGCAAAAATCTTACCAAAAATACTGCCTATAGAAATTCCTCTATAATTTTGAGGATCTACATGTGAACCCTTTTTTATGTATTGGTACAATTATTGCACTTGACCATGCCTCTGGAAATATACCTTGTGAAAAAATATAATTAAATAACTTTTCCATTGGTACCAGAAGTGTATTTATACCATAAAAGAAAAATTCTAGTATAAGTTGTCAGGACCTGGGGATTTACCTCTTTTAAGATTATTAACAGAGTCTATAATTTCCTGTCCAGTTTATAGGACTATTGAATAGTTCATATTCAATACTATCTACATTTACGTCATCGGTAATTAAATTTTCGTCTTCAGTGTCATTAGGATAGTCATAACTTAAAAGATTTTTAAATAATAGAAAAAATCTTCAGTTTTGATTGGATTGGATTCGATCTTGTGGTCCGATAGAGACCTAAAAACCTTCCAGAAATGTTTCGAATCTTAAGTGAACTATCCAAGCGTTTGACCGTACTTTCAATAAATTGCTGTTTCTTGTCAATCGCACATCGGGTTTATACCGTTTTCTATATTCCTTGAACTTTTTAGGTCAGTGTCAGATCTAGATTGCCTATATATATCTTAACAACCTGTTCTTTTCTGATCGTGCATCTTTAGATATTTTATCAAACCATTTTGCATCTTAACAATGTGATGCGATCTTTTGTTTTTTTAAAAACATTTCGCCTGCTTGATATAGCATGTTATTAAAACAGTCGACAATATGACTGATATTACCCTTGTTATTTATATCTGTAACAATCTCGTCGATACAGTCTGATATAACTGAACTTTGTAGAGAGTTTGTAAACTCGTCATATTTGTCGGGGGTCCACTTAAAGTATGTATCATCATTGGTGTTACTATTTTCTGTTTTACTTGATCCAATACTTTACACCTCAGGGTCATACTAAGTGGTAGATGACAAGAGTCTGACAAATCGTATATGACAAAATCACTAATAAAAGGAAAAAGATATCCACTAGCTAGAAAACTAATCTATAAGACTATTACCTGTACACCTATGTATGTATAATCCCCTGTATCCTTATCAGACCCACATCTACCATTCACTATATGGATGTCGTAGTTCTTACAAAAATCTAAATTATTTTACCAACTTATTTAAGACTTTATCAACTGAACACCTAGGTGTCTGGAAGTTATTTGACAGTACATCTTATAGTCTAAAAGTACATCAGGGACCTCCTCACAAATAAAATCTTGTTCCAGTTGAGATCACCAGCTACAACAATATATAACTTCTAGGTCTAATGGTAGCTGTAATAACTGTGATTCTAGTAAATTTACTCCACATTCAGTGTACTTTGAGTAAAATAATATTCCTTCCGGTGGTAGATAGGTACAACAGTATAAAATTGTTTTTACATAATCCCGTCCAAAATGTTTTTTATCTATCGTTAAAAAATAGCATTTTCGAACATACCTGTTACCAACTTGCTTAACAAATTAGCATAACATTTTCGAACAAGGACTAAAACGCCACCCCTGCCTCTACCGTCTTTGAAGTTTTCTTAGCAAGAGTTATAAAATACATCGAAATCATGAAAAAAAACAGATTTTTTCATGACAGGTGATATTTCATCATCATTATACACCCATGCTCACAAGTCCGATAATATCATAAGAGCTTATGAAATTAAACTAACTTAATATATCAGATTTGCTTTTAGACTTCCATGTTCCATTGCAGGATAGAAATATTGTCTAGAACTAGACTCAGTTTTACAGCTTTAAATTGTTACTGGTTATATTATCAGTGTCACTATTAATACCTTTGTCTTTGTACAAGTCACTTACACTACAAAACTCACCACTGGTATTGTCACTATCACTATCATTATTTATGTTGTTTTCAGTACAAATGTCTTTATTAATATCAGTTAAAATTACTTTATTTACAACATTGTTGATAGTTATAGCATTACCATTCTTGATGCCTGGACCTTGACCACATCCCTATCTATTCTGTTCCGGTCTCTCCACTTGACTTTCGGAGATTTCCGTTGCTCGCGTGTCGATTCTTCTTCTTGCTGTTCTGAACTCCTTTCTCTGTTGTTCCTCTCTCAGATTAAAAGTACTAATCGGATTCTGTGATTCCAATGTAAATTAAGATTCTGAGTTTTAATGCTGTAAGAGATTGTTTGAATTCCCGTCTTTTACATCTATCAATGATCATCATTAATAAATTTATTCACCTGTGGTTGAAACCAGCAAATATATGCTTAAATTCTGCTATATTCATATTTCGTAGTGATGATATAGGAAAAATCAATAATTTACTTCTAAATTATTATAAATACGAATTACCTCTGGTCTACACCAAGTGTTAATTTTAGAACCCTAAAACCCCTTAGACAAAAAATGACATTAATCACATAAAGATTTGTAATGTTAATTGTTTAGTTAATATGTAAGACAAATACCTAATAGATTTTGATGTGCCATATGTGCACATTTTGGAAAATCATTCTTCATCAGTGACACTAGGGGCCGAAAAGTTTGATAGAGAAAAAACATAAGCCAAACAGTTGAAAATTACCGAATCTAAAGTTCCAAAATTGTGTGAATCCAAATCCAGCTAAGGAATTTTTGCATGAGGGAACGAACCTTAGTTTAAAAAAAAATTTTGAAAATTAAGTCGGCTTAAGTAACTTTTCTGATATATTATAATATAGCTTAGTTTTAATGAAAAAAAACTTTTAAAATATTTCTTACAAAAATTCCTTATGATTGAATACTTTGTTTATATCTATTGTGCATTTTATATATCATTGGATTTTAAATAAATATGATGGTTGTTTGTTCTCCATAGCTACTGGTTATGACTGTCCAAAATTAAGAATCGTATATTCAATGCCTTTGTTTGTGTTTGTCTATTAGTACATTGTGATTCATTTTCTTTTATTAACTTGTATTTATGTTTTTGGTTTAGTTATATAACCCATTGTCCAGATAATGTAGAAGACAAGAAAAATTGTATAATTACAAACATCGAGTTTTTTAATTTTTTTTTAATTTTTAAATTTTTTTTTATCAATTAATTTTTTTTGCAAGTTTACAAAATGAGATTTAACACAATTTCCGTCTGGTGTTATGTCATTGTGTTTGATATATTTATTCCTTTTTACAATTTGTAAAAAATGTTCCGAAATTTAGATTTGTGGTTTTGTCATGTAAAATGTTAAATAAAAAATCAAACAATAAAATTTTCCTGATATGATACAAGAATTACAAAAAAAAA
>CM056603.1:36221339-36418839 GCA_029721355.1 Tegillarca granosa
TTATAATACTGTAAATAAATATATTAAACATGTAATTTGTTATACTGGTAATCTTGATTAAAAAAAAATGGCAAGTTACCTACACAAAAAAAGTTTCATTTCATAATACCACAAAATTAATAAAAATGAAATAGTGTTTAAAGTACTTTATAGTGTAATGAAGTAGGCGAGTCACTTAACACATTTCCATGACCTAAAAGTACTTCAACAAATGACAACATAATAAATCTTTGTCATCCCTGTACTGCAGGTAGATCAAATTCATATCTGAATCTCGAAATGGTTACATATATTTTGACATTGCCATAAAAATTATATATTTCTTCCAGAAACTTTGCAACTGGTTATTTTGATTAAGGAGAAAAATGACACAAATGTTAGATGGTATTGTATGGTAGATTGGTGATTCCCGTTACATAATAATTTAAACAAAATTACCTCCCCTGTAGGTGGCATGATCTTGTACTGTTTGGTACCATATGCCACATCTCTTAACTGTGCCTCTAATTTCTGAAAAATAAAAAATAAAAAAATAAAAAAATAAATAAATAAATAAATAAATAAATAAATACTGTTGAATCATTAATATTCGTTGAGTTGTAATTTTGTGGTTTTGCCATTTTAAAAAATTCTGTTGGTAGTAATTTTCTTGGAATTGAGTTTTGTGAAAATAAATACCATTGAATGCAATGGTAATTAAAAATTTGATTTAATTTCGTGGTTTTAAGTAAACAACAAAAATAATGAAATTTAATCCCCCATGAATATTTATAATTTTACAGTAAAAAAATTAAAATTTTTATCAAGGTAAGACAAAATTCTGTATATAAATAGACCAGCAAAGTTTTTGCCAAAAATTTTACATGATCTGACATTAATTTTACTAAGCAAGAAATTTGTCAAAGGAAATAAACAAAATTTAATACTGGAACAAAAGGATTTTTACACAAGAGCTCTTACACATATAAGCACCTCTGTACTGCTGTCAGACAAACTTACTAGAGTGTATAGTGATTGTAAGATGCAATTTTGAATACTTTTTTTCTTTTTGTTACTAACCTTGATTCTTGCAGCCCGTATATCTAGTAACCTGGCGTATTCATCTAATTTCATCTCATATTCCTTTTTCACATCATCCATTTTATTTGTACATATCTGTACCTATTTAAAAAGCAGAAAAAAACTGAATGATAATACCCTTTATTACAAACAGGGTTAGCACCGTACGATGCCAGTGTTGCCAATTACAATTTTTTTAAAAAAAAAAAAAAAGGTTGGTGACAAAATTTGACTTCTGATGATTTGTTTGGCAACATGGAAATTTGTGTTCATCGAAATGAAAAAAAAGACATAAATAAGAGGGTTTTGGCATCAGGATTCACAAACTGGTAACAAAATGAGGCTTCCTCTGTAGTAATTTCTAGTGACAAAATATTTGGAGCCAGAGCCAATCCAGAAAGTCACAAATCAATAAAGATGTCTACAACAGAACCCATCAATACAGAACACAACTTTGACCGGGGATTATTGTTGATGTTAGACAGGTGTTTGATTTACAAAGGTTACTTTCCACAAACAATATCAATAGATTGTTCTACCTAAATCTGTTCAGTTTTGACAGGTTTTTGGTTTACCCAGGGTTCAATTTTTTATACAGGTAGTAAACACAATCTAATTTTCTCATTAATGTACAATGGGTCAAAACTAGTTAAATAAATAATAAACAATATAAATAATGTTTTAAAAATCTGATCAATTTAGATAGATTTTCAGTTTCCTCTGGGCTCAATTTATAAACATGTAAATATATAACACAAATAACAGTTAAATTTTGATGTGCATTATGTGCACATTTCTCATCAGTGACACTAAGACCGAAAGTTTGATAGATAAAAAACATAAGCCAAACAGTTAAAAAATTTAATGAATCTAAAGTTCCAAAATAATATAAATCCAAATCCAGCTAAGGAACGCTTTGCATGAGGGAACAAACCTTGGTTTAAAATAAATTTCAAATTCTAGACGGCTGAAAATTTTGCTAAATTGTACATTTTCTGACAGCACAAAGTACTGCCTACTGAGTTATGGATACCCTCTGGGAGTTTTACTCCACCAGCAGCGGTACCCACTCAGGAGTAGTAAATATATAACACAAATACCAGTTAAATTTTACATGTGCCATGTAAGAAACACATTTTGATTTTTTTCATTATTGTACATACAATATACAAACATAACATGATGTGTCTTTGGAAAATTACGCAGTCACTCACTATAGATAAAAGAAAACTATGGGCCTTAATAACCACTTACGACAAGTTTTTTTTGTAGCACTTCGTTCCATTAGATCTTTAACAGGCCCCACTTTCACAATCATTCATTCAACTGAGTGTAAATTCAACTCAAAAATTCCCAATGTTCTCTCATCAATATTTTAAAAACTTCAAGTTTTTTTGAGACAATGTTTAGTTTTGTTCAACAAAACTACACTATACAATTTAAATATAATACTAGATAGTCAATTTTAACTGGGTATTATTTTAAAAATTGACAATGAAATATTCTCTATTTGAGTTGAAGGTACACTCAGTTAAGTGAATGATTTTGAAACTGGGACCTGACCAGTATTTATAAAGGTATCTTGAACTTTTTAGGCCTCAGTGGCCAATTGGTATTAATTGGTGCTAATGGATTAGTGCCTCTCACCAACAAGAATCAAATCTCTTTTGACAGAAGGTAGTGTAAGAAAGTTTGTCTGGGTCAAATTTTTTTCTTGAAATTCTGGTTTCAGCTACCAAATTCAAGAACAGACAGACTTGATATTAGTAAAAGAATCTTGACTCAATCATATAATCACCATTAATCTTTTACAATCTCTTTTGCCTCTCCAGATTGGGGCTCCAAATAGAAGATTTACCGGTATGTAAATTTCACAACTGTCTGACAGTTTTCCTATAAAGGCCTCACATAACTAGTCAAACCAGACAGACTTACCTCTTGTTGGTAATCTTTATTTATTTTGTGTTGTACAACCAACATATTTCTGGTCTTCTCCAGTTCGTGTATCGTTTCTGCATACTCTGCTTGTAACTCTAACAAGTGTCGGTTGGCATCTGTAAAATAAAAGTTAATAGCAAAAAATTTAGAAATTCTAATAACTAGTCATAAAAAATCAACAATGAACAATGATGTACATGTAAATGCTGAAAAAAACTTTTTACTAAGCTTTTATTGTACAAGCAAATAAATGGTAATCAAAATTTTGAAGGACTTTTAGAAATGATAAATATGAATTCAAAACAGTATTTTCAAATATTTAAATAATGATTTTTTGATTATTACTTATATGCGATCAATGTGTGACCAAGTGATGCAGTAATGATACAAGGTTTTTGGATTTTTGAATTTCACATTTCTCCATTCTAACCAGCTGATAAATAATTAAGTTTCAGCAGAATTGCTATGGGTAAACCATGTGATGGGATGATGTCCCAAGGAAGATTATATATTTTCACTAGTATGAATAATGTCTATTTTTTTAGGCTGGATACAAGCCAGAACCTTTAGACTTGGATGGACTTCAATATTTTTGTATACTGACCTTTGGATAATTCTTCGTCCACTTTTTGTAAGAAATCTGGTTTTGGTATTGATTTTTGTTTTTTCTGTTTTACAAGAACTAAAGCTTCTTCTATCTCCGTAAAATCTACAGCACTTTCCTGAAATATAACACAAATGATAAGAGATTGTAATTACTAATTACAAATCATAATACGGATCTGTATCTCAAAACAAAAGAATCATCATTAGGAAGAATAATTATATAGCAGTGCTCATTATAAAAGTATTCTGACAAACATTAAAAAGTGAAAAATGAAAATAGAGGAAGTAAAATGTTGATGATTCATTTGACCGAAAAATAAATACATGTACACTCAATTCAAGCTCTGGTGAGGCAAGACCACAATAAATTAAAATACAAGTAAGTAGTGTTTTAATCGTTTTTTTTAAATCCATAGCACTTTGCATTAAAAAAATAAAACCATAGAGAACTCGGAATTAGACCTTAATAGCCAAGTCTTCTTGTCAGGTATGTTTAGTTAATAAAAATTATGTGTTTAATAAAGTAAACAAAAATTCTTAAAATTAAAGAAATGAAACCCAAAATCACTTTGAAGTTACAGAATTTTAACATATATGTATTAGCAAAGAGTAACCAAATAAGCTGGAAACCGTACCCTATAAGTGAACTTTGCTTCATTATCATAAATGTGACTTGACAACATGATGAGCTGAGTTGAGTAGTGGTGTTTAACGTCCCAGTCAAGAATATTTCACTTATATCGAGACGTCGCCAGCTATAGGTGAAAGTGCAGAAATATTTTGCCTGTGCATTGCTCTGATGGCATTATACAGCAGGGTTCTTTATCGTGCCATGCCTGCCATGTCACGGGACCTCGTTAATTTTAAGTAACCATCTGAAAGAACTGTAACTTTCAGTTCGTAATGCCAAGTGCTTGGCAAAAGAACAGTCACTACCCTCTTTCAAGTCTTGGGTCAGACCCCCCCCAGGGTTCGAACCCATGACCTTCCACTTACGGAGCAAGCACTCTACCAACTGAGCTACCGCAGTGGTTGACAACATGATGAGCCAAGATACATGTACATGTATGTAAAAAATGTCTTTAGTTATTATATACTGTTTAAATAAATTGCATATGGTAATATTTTCTTATTAAACAATGGAATTATCCTCACTGTGAACTTAAACCTTTATCTTGTTTATCTCATGTGATCTTGATTTGGGGAAAAAATATTGAATTCTGAAGCAATAAATGTTGAAATAAAGTCACAAGAAAGCATTAATTTGGACAAAAGGCAAAAAGGATCTATGCTGGTGAAGAGAAAAGGTATAACAAAGGTGCTAAATTCTTCAACATAATCTTATTATCTATTTTTTTTAAAAATATTTTAGATTACTTTTAGATAAGATTTTTATGTCAACTATATACAAAACCAATTTCTTCAACACTCACAAAATCAGAAGATTATCAATTTTGATTTACATATTCATTTTCATTCAACAATTTTTTATATTTATTTATGTTATATATATTTTACCTTAGTAAAGAACTTCATTTTCTCTTTGATATCGTCATATTCTTCCTTTATTTGGTAATGTTGTAACTGAAGTTCTCTGTATTCTTGCTGAAGTTTCTCATGTAATTCTAAAACACAAAATAATAATTGAATTTGACAAATCATTAACAATTTTATTACACGAACAATGTAAAAAAAAGTTCCAGCAATTTTTGAACAAAATGAATGCTAAAAAGCCACCCCACTTACCTAAATGTAAAATGATGTAAATTAATTGTGATATCATTAAAGTAAATGCAGTCTTAATGACTGAAATATTACAACATCCATAAAGAAAATAAATAATAATTCAACATACAACATGCTGATTAAATGGCTGACCATTTAGGGACTTCACATACTGATTACACAGTTATTACATCACATGATACAGTAAAGTTATGTGTCTCTTGATGTTGTACAACATGCTGCTTTCTGGCCAATATTCCCATATTTAAAACTAGGGACAACACACATTGATGACGTAGTTATTATATGATATTATAGAGTTATCTCCCTTTGACCATAATACACAACATTGACATTTGGGTATGGCAGGCAAATGGGGATGTCACATACTGATTATGCAGTGGTACTATAGAGTTATCTGCCCTTTGACCATAAAACACAACATTGACATTTGGGTATTGCAGGCAAATATGAATGTCACATACTGATTATGCAGTGTTAACATCACATTATACCATAGTTATCTGCCCCTTGACCATAATACACTATACTGACAAGTTGGCAGGTAGTACAGTAAACATATTATTTCTCATTCAGGTTCAACAAAACAGTTTGGGATGTCACATACTAATGAAGTGTTAACATCACAAAAGATACAACAGAGTTATGTGCCCCTTGACCATGTACAACATGGCTAATTTAATTGCCAATCCATGTGTTACAACTAAGGGCATCACATACTAAACATCACATGATATAATAGAGTTATGTGCCCCTTGACCATAATACATTACATTGACATTTGGTATGGTAAGTGGTGCAATGAATATATCATTGCTCATTCAGATGCTACTGCTGTCTAAATAAATATCACAAAGAGACTATTTTCTGTAAAAATGTTTCGATTATTTTTAAGCCATGTGTTCAAGCATTTTAAAAGTCAATTTATATTCATACCTCTTTCCCTGGCATATTTATCAATGATTCCGCCTTTTTCACCAAGATCAGCCTTTAATGTGGCTTCTAACTGGGCAATCTGAACCTTCAAAGCATTTTCTCTTTGTCTCCATTCTCTCTCTCGCTCCAAGTCAAAGGCACTGTAAAATACACATATTTACAATTTGATCTAATAAACTTTTCTGAAATTTTTAAGCATTATTCCAAATTAGTCCATCATGAAGTTTTGTGGTTCTACAGTTCTACATTATTACTACTTCAATAATTTGAAGTTTTCAAAAACATTGATTGTCATATCAGATTTTTCTTTGGACATATCAATGAAATGCAGGGTTTAAAATTAGGCCAGTCCAGTGAGTTCACAAGTCCAATATCTGTTACTTTTCAAATGGACCATATTTAGCCTGTAAATTTCCATTATGTTTTGTAAAAAAAAATTACATTTTTGAAAATTTGTGCTCAATCATTCTAATTTCCAACAATGGCATAATGGCATTACTATAGCCTTGATAATTGTTGATTACAATGCATGAATTTATCTGAAAAGAGATTTTTTTTTTCAATTTGTCATTTGATTTTCGGATAACAAGTCCCTTTACAGTTAGTAATCATTACCTGCTGACAAACTTTTCATTTGCTTCTTTTAGTATCTGATTTTCTTTTTCTAAGCTTGCAACTTGTTCTTGAAGCTGAAAATACAAAAAAATTGTATTTGCCAATTCCAAAAATACGAAATGAGAATTGTTCAACTTATTTTAAAACAGACACCAGACTTTAAAATGTCAAAATAATAAGAGCATTTCCTAATAAAAGCTTTAATACACATTTGTAAGAGAAAAATGAGGAAATAAAAAATAAAATGACCCAAGTTCTGTCTTCTTAACATAGCCACAATTTGATGAGACAATTTTCTCATTTACTTTCATTATCCTTTCTTCATTTCCAAAGTATCTATTAGATATATCATTGAGAGCGGGAGGTTGTGGGTTTGAACCCCAGACAGGTCATAGATAAAATTTTAAAATTTGAGATACTGCTTTCCATGCTCCATGTTCAACATTAGAAAGATAGAGATCCACTGGTTCACCTGGTGCCAGGATAAATTAACTGGGGGGTATGCTTTTGAGTGGCATACTGACTCGGTGAGTTACATGTAGCATCTTAATATAAAGTCCCCCTTAGTGCATGCTAGTACAAGCAAGCGAACCATAATACACACCAGCACATCTCGCACAAACTTGAACTTGTTCTGAGATTGGTCCCTTAGAGAATAATAACATTGCTCTTGTCACAAAATACTGAAAAATTGCTGATGTGATGTTAAACAACATAACAACCAACCAACCAATCCATTACATATACAAGAATTGCACAAAGATTGCTTAGTTTTTGATTACATTGAAAATACAATACTTAACATAAACTTTCCCATTTTGACCCGCTGCACTGCCTACGACGATACTTGAAAAGTAACACCTAGGTCTCCCCTTATGGCAATGCCAGGCTTGACAATAAACACATCACTGACCTCTATAAGTTTTCTGTTGTTTGTTGTACCATACTTGAGTTCATTTTGTAATGTTAAAACTCGATTCTGTTCTTCTTTAAGCTGCATATTTAAATTCTCCATCTCCATTATAATACCATCATGGCTTCTTTTAACTCTGTTAAAATTCTGTAAACATAATAATACATGTAAATTCTAAAATAGCAAACTACAAAACAGAAAAATTAGCATGTGGCCCAATGGGCCAAATTTTGTTGATTGCATAAAACCAAAATAATTTGAATAAAAAATTGTCAAATTCAAAAAAAAAAAAAAAAGACTCTATGAAAAGACCTTAAGAGGAAAGAGTGGACTTTCACTTATATGAAGGCAAACAATTAGGTATGGAGGAGCCAACCACTTACCCTGGCTGGATTACTTCATGTTTAAATTTGTACCAAGTTTGATCAAAGTCCATCCAAATATGTAGAAGTTATGGAACAGACATGATATTGGAAGAGAGGTAGAGACTGACTAACAGAGAGAAAGACAGGCAGAGGGAGTTACGTTGAGTAATAGTGTCTTACGTTCCAGTCAAGAATATTTCAATAATATTTCAGCTATAGACGAAAGTCAAGAAATTTTGCCTGTGCACTGCGCTGATGGCATTATACAGCAGGGTTCTTTACCGTGCCATGCCTACCATGAAATTGGACCTTGTTTATTTTAAGTTCACATCCCAAAGAACTGTGACTTTCATTTAGTAATGTCAAGTGCTTGGTGTAAGAACAGTCACTATTACTTTCAAGTCTTGGGTCAGACCTGGTCATGGTTCGAAACCATGACCTCCTACTTACAGGTCGAGCACTACACCAACTGAGCTACCACAGTGGTATGACAGACAGACAAATTCTCCATTTATGAGAAGTATATTTAGACAGACAGACTCTCCATAAACACAACATCACTCCCTGTTTATTCTCTCTGTCTGTCTGTCTGTCTGTCTATAATTCTTTATATACGTTAACCAGCAGTTTTACTGACCTCCTCTAATAATACATATTTCTCTTGTAACACCATCATTTTTGTAGATTTCTCTTTAACTTCTCTCTGTAACTTTATCATATCTATGTTTTCTTGTACCGTTACCCTGGAAATAAAACAGTTTACATAACCTATAGACATCTAACAGGCAAATACACTTAAACAAAATCTAGTGATCCCTATCTTTAGTCAAAGCACTCTACCATGCACTATTTAATCTGAGACATAATCTTAAGAAACAAAGACTCCCTGTCCCCATATACTGCCTAATCTTTGATCTACACACCTAAAATGGTACACATCACATTGTCTTATGTTAGTACATATTTGTGCTAAGTTTGATGAAAATCCATCCATAAATGTAGAAGTTATAGTGCAAACACTGACTTCCTTCCTTTGTGGAGAAATAATGAAAAATTACATACTGTGAAACCCCAACCATGAGGTAAACCAAAAACTGGACTATTTTTAATGTCATTTATACATATTATTTGTAAAATATACCCATGTAAATCATACACATGTGTAATCTAATCAAACCAGAGCTTGGTAAGTTTTGATAGGTTTCAAATCAAATGGTTTCAAATCAAATATGTCCAACTTTTAATGAAGACTATCGAAGAAATACTAGGGGTTGTCTGTATAGCTGCAGGAGTGCTTTCTGTCATCCTTATACAGGGAATAAAATAAACTTTTATATTTCTTATTCAGAAGAGTGGAGTGAAGTAATGGTGTTTTTTTTTCCACCTCAGTCAAAATTCTTATACCAAAAAGTAATATCAAGATGGTAAATGTAAAAGAAAAACCATCAACCTTTGGCAAATGAACTGACACTCACAAAAAATTCTGTCTAAAAAGGAATTGAACATACATGTAGGTTGTGATGAGAAGCTGTGATCTGTATGCAAGTGCTTTAGACCACTTGGCCACCAAGTTCTCCCAATCTTTATTTAAAGGGGCTAATACAATTATAACAAAAGACGGCAGAAACACATTTCCTTTTGTGAACAGCATTTTCATTAATACATACACCTGCATACAATTTATTTAATTTCCTGAATTATATAATAAACATGTATATTTAGAAGCCTAGCTGTATTTTTTACATGTAAATTTAGATAAAACATTTTACATCAAGGGGAACTAACTTTTCTTACCTCTGTTCAGCGGTAATTTGTTGCTTAATTTTAACCAGATCGTCCTTCATATTCCTGTCTCTCTCAATTTTAACTAATAAAAATAAAATCAAGCATTTAACAGCATATGTTTCATGTGACAATTATTCATGTTCAATGTTAAAATAATTAGCAAGTTGTGAGTTAGTTAAATAGGAGGTGTAAATTCTTGCTTTTTTTAACAATTAGCCAGTAAAATCTATATAAAAGCAGAATAATTTGAACTTAAATGAAAAAATTCTCCAAGACAAATTTTTCAATATGCATGTATATGATCAACACATTAACATGTTAGCTGATATCAAGAAGGGAGTTCAGAGACTTGAAAATAAATGTTTCAGACACTGAAGATTAAATAAGCATATGTAGAATTTATAAAACTAGAAAATGACATATACTTTTAGATACCTTACCTACAACAATGGATGATTTTATCAAAATCCCACATTTACATAACAATTGTATGGTCATGCAGAAAAACGTACATGTATATCTTTTTTTTAACACTATGTGCAGGTAAGCTAAATACATGTATTATCTTGAATAACAGCAACCTTTTGCAAAGTAAATTACTGTGACCCGAGTTATATGGTATTGTCTTGATAAACTTTGAACAATTTACTTAACAATGACTTACCTGTTGTTTCATATTTTCCATCTCCATTTCATACATATTTAATTGTTCTTGTAACTGTTGAATCTGGTCATCTCTACAAGACAAAAAAATAAATACAAATTCCACAAGAAAAGAAATATTATTACTCATAAGGGGCTGAACTGATGTTGTTTTTTACACCCAAGTCAAATTCCTTTACTTATATTGAGGTGGTAAGTTCTGGGATGGTGGTCTGAGGAAAATGGAGTACCCTGAGAAAAACCATGAACCTTCAGCAAGTAAGGGGACAAACTTTCTCTTAACTTGGATTTGATCAAGTGGAATTTGAACCATGTAGGACTGATTAGATATCATGATCAGTAAGTATACTATTTTTGAAAAACTAGCCACATAGGCCCACAATTACTCTTAAAAGTTTTTCATAATTTGGCAAAAAAAAAAAAATAATAATTTCTAAAAGCACTCTTTGCTTATTTGAAATGGTATATACATTTCACTATCAATATGAATTGTTTATTGAAAGTCAATAAATGTTTATGAAATTCCGGCTTTTTCAAAGCCAGTTTTGCATAATGACAAATAAAGGCAGTGTTAATGTAGGATTTTTTAGAAGGGCATTTACAAATAAACTTAAGCTAAAGCATAGTAAGCGAGCAAAATTTTGGCATTCATATGAATTTTAATTCATTTTAATTTTGTCCACTACAGCATAACAGATGGGTCATGTGACAAAACAATGGGTCAATGACCCTATCCCCCCTCTAGTTGGACATGTAAAGGTATCCAATGATATTTATTCTCTCATATCTTACCTTCTTCTGATCTCATGTCGAGCATCTTCTAACAGACTATGACCATACTGAGGTGTCGGTGAATGGGTCATCATTCTCTGGCTATAAGATCAAAATATTACAGAATTAAAGTGTATTTAAACATATTAAATGACTTATCTGGTAGTTCTGTCATGGATATCTTAGTGGAGTGGAGTGGAGTGGAGTGGAGTAATGGTGTTTTACTCCCCAGTCAAGATTCTTTTCTTATACTTATTCGAGACAGTCAGTTTTGGGATGGTGGAGGAAACTGGAGTGCCTGAAAAAACCATCGACCTTCGACAAGAGAACTGACAAACTAGGATCTGTCCCAATTTGGATCCGTAAGCGTTCGCTTTAGACCACTCAGCCACCGAGACCCCTGATATCTTAGTAATATGTGTAATAAAAATAAATAATGCATGAAAACTAGAACATGGAAATTAGTATGTTAAAAGTTTTAGACAATTTTGTTGTAAATATACAACACAGATACCAGTTTAATTTTGATGTGCCAGATGTGCACATTTCGGAAATTCATTCCTCATCAGTGACACTAAGACCGAAAAGTTTGATAATAAAAACATAAGCCAAACAGTTGAAAATGATGAATCTAAATTTCCAAAATGGTATAAATCCAAATCCAGCTAAGGAATGCAAACAATTTAAATTATATCAAAGAAGTTAAAAATGACACTGACAACATTTGTTGCCATGGACTAGTTTTAAAAAAGCATTAATGAATATCTTTTTTTTGTGGTAAAATTAGACTGAAAACTAATAAGAGTCAATATTAAACAACAAGAAACGTGAAAATGTCAACCAAAGAAAATGCTAGGGAAAATTTTTAAACTTTTAAAGAATCAACATTTTTAAAGAATTTCAAAGTGTAAACAATAAACATAGTTTTAAACATGTCCGAAGAAACATTGTCAATTCTGCAGTGCTAAATAAATGTATTTTTAAAGAAAATGTTGCATTAAAGATCTAGTAGCTCATCTGGTACACTATTTAATCTATATAGGACATGGACTAATTTTTTTATACCTTCTTGTTTGGTGTATATGATCCTGTGGTCCCATAACTCGTATATTTTTTGTTAGTCTTGAATCAGGATGTGGTGTTGTCTTGGCGATTCCCTGTAAGATAATTAAATATGCTATCTTTAATCAAGACTGAACAACCTAAATCAGCATTCTCCAACAAGAGAGAGTCTATATGAATAATGGCCCAGCTCAGATTCTTTGACTTATGTCAAGGAGGGTCAGTTCAGGAATGGTGGGGGAAAATGGAGTGCCAAGGGAAAATCACCAGCAAACTTTTTTTTACAAAAGGATCTGTACGAGTGAGATTTGAACTTAGGCAGTGAGAGGCACTGTGATCCTTTTCATGGAGGCCTTTTCATACAGATTTGTCAAGTAGTTTTTCTAGACAGGTTGAGAGACAAAAAAAATTACTGTGTTTATTCTGGATTCTACATGATTATAGGGCATGTATAAAGCCACCTGCTTATAAAGGCCACTTTTATAAATTCCTAGATTGGTCTTTATAGACAGATGTCAGAGACAGAAGACTTTCTGTCTTAGTTCTAGATTCTACATGATTATGGGGCACAGACTCCCAAGTGTGATCGTTATAGACAGGTTGAGAGAGAGAGAAAACTTACCGTATTAATTCTGGATCCTACATGATTGTAAGGTGTCTGTCTTTTATTATTTGTTGCTAACTGCTGCTTCGCTAACATCAACTGAAAATAGATATAAAAAAGTTACAAAATTTGTCATGCTTTATGTACATCTTGATGTATAAACATACTTGTAACTTCATTTATTTGTATTAACAAAACCACTTTATTAACCACTCATTCTTTATGTTAGGAATTTCTTTTAAAGGACGACACATGGATTGATTGATTAATTGAATGGAGTTTTACATCCAAGTCAAGAATATCTCACTTATATCAAGATGTCACCAGCTAAAGGTGAAGTGGCAGAAATTTTGACTTTGCAGTGTGCTCAGGGCAATATGCAGGGAGGTTTTTTTAACATGCCACACCTGCCATGACACAGGACATTGGTTTTTAAAGATTTTAACCATAGGACATTGTGAAAGATGGATATATACTATGTTAAAATGATTTTCAGCAGTGAAAGATACACATACAATGTATATATTGAGAAACATATGAAAAGTGATTAATGATAATTTTATGATGTTATATAAAACTAGTGATTATTTCTCTATTTCACTACATTACAGTTATCTATATACTGTGTTTTGTACCTTTTCTTTTAACTGTATATTTTGTTTATCCATATCTCTTAATTTATCATGTAATTCTTCAATCTTTTCTTCTGTTTCAATATCTCTACCTTTTTTACCTGTAATACAATATTTCTTAACAAGATCATGGAGATTAGATGTATTTTCAACTTTTAAATGAAGTCAAAGTGGAGTGTAGTGGAGTTATTGTGTTTTATGCCCCCAGTCAAGAATCTTTCACTTATATCAAGACTGACAGTTCTGAGATGATGGAGGAAACCGGAGTGCCCAGAGAAAACAACCGACCTTCGGCAAGAGAACTGACAAACTTTCTCACACTAGGATCCATCCCGAATGGGATTCAAACCTAAGCAGTGAGAGGTGCGGTGATCCGTAAGCACATACTTTAGACAAATCGGCCACTGAGGCCCTAAATAAAGTCAGACATGATAGATATAAATAGGAGATTATTTATTTATTTATTTATTAAGAGATAATAAAGAATATATCTTTGTTTAATATATGATGCATTTATAAATGAAAGCCTGAACTTTCTTGTGACATAATTTGTGAAAATTTGTTCAAAAGAGCAGATATGTATAATTTTATGCCTATCTGTTACCTTGTGGCCATTGTGCAAACCACAACTTTCTTTTAAATGAGTGGTTTACACACTGGCTACAAAACTATTTATTGACTTAAATTAAAACTCTGGAAAATCTGCCCTTGCAAACATTTTTTCTCAAATGTTTAATTCTCTACAGATTAAACAAGCTCCTTCAACATATATAAAAGTTTTATTTCAGTTATTTAGCAATGTTCTTAAAAAGTTTAAATACTGTGGAGTCAAAAAAAATTTTAAAATCTAATTTTTTTTTTTTAAATTTGTATTGAAGAAATTTTGTTTGAATTGTAATTTTCAAAAATAAGTTTGATTTGGGACTATGGAGAGTAAAATTTTTCTTTGATATTTCTGGTGTACTTACTTCGTCATGAAAATAGTGAAATTTAACCTTCAACAAATACTCATGATATCACAGATATGTTTTTACTTTAAAGCTATTTAAGGCTACATACCACCATGATCTGTATCTCCTGTTTTCTTTTTGTCATTGACAAGCCGTAGTAATTTGGTGGCCATTCTATCAAACAAAACATCAAATATTTATCACCGCAATCATCATAAAGAAATACAGTAAAACCTGTCTACAAAGGCCACTTGAGGGACTGGCTAAAAGTGGCCTTTGTTGACAGGTGACCTTTGCAAACAGGGTTGATATTCTAAAGACCAGTTATGTCCCTTGATTTGCATTCGACATATAACTTCTCGAATTTAAAATTATAAAATGAATGCACAAAACACCAGTATAAATGTATATTATTAAAATGAAAAATTATTTTTATTTTAATATTTTAGGGACTCTTAAAATGCAAGAAAAATTATTGGCTTTGTGTCATTTATTGAATATATAATTTTCTATGCATCCATATATCTTTTTCAAAATATTTCTGAAAAAACCAGTTTATCAGGTGAGCTTCAAAAAGCCCTGCATTGGCATTTGTACCATTCTTACACTACCTAAACCCCTAGGCTAATAATCTGCATCTCCCATTTCTAGAAGTTGTCCCGACAACAGGGTTGCCAATAAGGGGAATTTTTTGTTTATAAAAAAAAAAAAAATCTGGACAACTTTCACTTCAAAAATAATTTTGACTGACAAGAAAAAAACTTGTATTTAAGAAACAAGAGGACTAATTAAATATAAAAAATTGTTTTTACCGGTAATACATGTCCAGGTAACCTAACCCCTTTGTGAGCCCCACTGAGAGGTGCGACTTTTTGACAGTGTTTAAATCTTTACCTGTAACAGGTTACCGTTAATATAGGGCTTTATTGTGGATAATTGATGAACACTCTTTCAGAGGATATTATTATAAGCTTCTAATTAATGGATTAATTATTGTCAAGTGTTAATTTTATAAATTTGAGAAGAAATCGGCAAAAATGACTACTGTCCTGACTTCTATGTAAGACATCTTTATTTCCCGATTTACAAGTTTTCCATAGAACACATAGATTGATAAAATTATTTTTATTAGTTTTTATCATTATGTCTTGAGTTTTACCATTTTTTCAATGGATTTTATGGCTGTTTCCCCCCAAAGAATGTTCCCGAGAATGGGATTAGTGACCGTTGTACATAGGTAATTTTTTCCGATTTGGCAGCCGTTAGGGTGACCGCTGACCGCGTCAGACAGGTGACCGCTTTACAGAGGTTCATTATATAGTAAAAACGTTAGGGACCGTTTCAGACTGACCGTTACTGACAGGTGACCGCTCTACACAAGTGACCGCTACCACAGGTTTTACTGTATTTCTGTATCTAAATAAGTTTAGAAATGATAAAAGCAATGCCTCTCCACAAAGCCAGACTAGAGACAACTGCAGAATTTCCTTATTCAAATGATTTGCCAACCTCTCCCCTCCCCTATACAAAATTTTAGACAAGACTTCAAAATATTATAATACTTGCAAACCCTTTTAAATTGTTAGAATCTGTAGCAAGTGTAACTTTTATTTATCTATCTATCTATCTATCTATCTATCTATCTATCTATCTATTTTTAATTTTTTTTTGCACCTTTCCTTATTTTATAGTAATCATATGATATTACCTTTTAATTTTATCTTCCTGTTTTCTGGCATGTTTCTTTAAGATCAGGTTTTCCTCGTGAAGGCGGAGATATTTATCTTCTAATGTGTCTCTGTCCCATTTACTCACCATCCTTCTTTGTTGGGCAGCTAGAATTGTAAAAAACAAAAACATTATTTGTTTTAATGTACTAGATTTGATTGGATTAATGGCATTTTCAAGCCCCAGATTCTTTCACCTTATTCAAAGTGAACCAGTGATTTTGTTATGGTTTTTAAAAACTACCTTCCACCTTTCAGATTGGGTAAATTTGGACCCTTTTTATGTCACATATTACGCTCAGAATTTTGAAATTCATTGCAAAGATTTTATATTGTGACAATATCTAACATTTTTGTCTGTCAGAACAGTTTTGGACAACTGGATTTAACTTAAACTATTTGATTGTGTGTCACTGTTGCCTTTTGGGGAATTTTAGTTGTCAAATTGGGAAATTCTAGTCTTATTTCTCAAGGAGAAACTACCTTTATTCGGTAGTAATTTTAGGCAAACAAAAGTTACAAAACCACTGTGAACAATTTTGGAATGGTGAAGAAAACAGGAGTGCCTATGAGAAAACCACTGATATTTGGCAAATTCACACTAGGATCTCCCAGAGCTTGATTTGACCTGGACAGTGAAAGGTACTGTGATCTAAGTACACTTTAGATCATTCTGCCACAGAGACCCTGTCAGATTTATTGTGCTAGATAAAGACACCACCAGCTAAAAATAATATATTCATACATTTTGAACAATTTTCAGCAAAGTGGTATTTTTATATACCCATATTACTTGTTTTGCCATTTAGTGAATCAGTAAAACTAATTCTAAGTAGTTACCTCCTTCGTTCATGTTTTTGCCTCCACCGGGATCCCGGACTGGAATCATATCAGGATCCATGCTTTGTACCTCTGTATGACTTCAAAGTGCTGGATAATGTAGTTTTAATTTAGTACCTTGTCAGTCCATGATTCTGTTTAAAAATTTTAAAAAAATTGTCAAAAATAATGTTTGTGTCTTGCTAAAAAGAATATTGATTACTGTACTTGAAAACTGACCTTAGCTTTAAGACAATTTGATTAAGAGTTAATTTATTTTGCTTAATTTAATTTTTTTATTTTTGAAATAGAATCGATGGCTTTATCGCTAATCGCCAGCTGGATGAGTCTTAAGGGGTTCAGAGTAAAATATACTTGCCTTTGGTGACCATCAAATAAATCCCTGTAAAGGATAAATATTAGCTCTGTGTTAAGTTACTGAATTTTTATGTTATCTTTCCACACATTGGATTTTGACTGCTAATAGTCAATCTTAAAATGATTGAATGAGTTATGGACAGTTATGTGTTAGGACAGTTAAAATATTCGAGTGTTAGTGTTACATGAAGGGTAAAGTTTCAATGCCAGTTTGGCCAATGCATACATGCATATTTCCCCTTTAATTTTCCTAAATAATATCTAAATAAAAACTATGATAAAAATTCTATTTTAAACAGCATGAAATATCAGTGAGCATTACTATGCATTTTAACAAGAAAAATGCCATACAAAATCACTGCATACGTCTTTGGCTTCTGCAACACACCAAAACATCATTCGTGTAAGCATGTTCAAACGTGCAGAACCGTCATGAAAACATAAAATTTTCCGTCTACAGATTTGTATTTGATGTTGTGTTGCATTTGAATGTTAAAATTCAAATTCTGATTACAGACAAGCAAATCTATCTAGAGAGATGGTTATACCGAATCCGATAAATTCTAAAAACAAATGCTTATTCTCTACATTTTTCAATCTAACAAACAACTTCCGGTCTCATCGTCAATGTAAACGGTGTCGTTTCTAACTGGTTTGCAACAAGACTACGATGTCAAATTATGAAATATTCTAATAAAACGGAATGTATACATATAATTTTGTTATTAAAATGTGTATTAGCAGTTAAAATGCAAACAATACCTGTCAATCGTCTAGAGACACGGCTTACCAATGCAAGTTTGTTTTGGAAATTGACGCATGCGCAATAGATTACCAATACGCTTAAGAACGATAATTCTTGTACATAAATCTCGTCCCTATTTTTCGAAGTATTTCACAAAACCAGTTTTTTCATGTTTTTTATATTAAAAAAGATTACCAAATAAATTATTTGGTGTGTATATCTCTGTTGAATATTATTTTCGTAACTTTTTCGTATTGGTAATTTTAAGATTTTTGGAAGGACTTCCTTTTGTACCCCCCACCACGTACAGGCGCTTGTTTCGATATTAAAAAAAAAAAAATCCCTTTACCCTAATGTAATGTCTTATATTAGGGTAAAGGGATTTTTTTTTCAAATATCGAAACAATCGCCTGTGCCCCCCACTTAAAAATTCCTATTTTTGGATATCCAAGATACTAAAAGGGTTTCTTTTAAGGGGTATGCATTAAAAAACTGGGGCTGGGTTTTTTGGGGGTTATTTAAAAAATTTAAAAAAAATATTGAATTAAAAACATGTTTTTTTTCTTTTCTTTTTTCCCTTACTGCCTGTCTCATATACCACAACCTAATTCTGTGACCACATGTTATTATGAGTTATACACATGAATGTTTTTATATGCTTACCTTGCCGAGAATCTCCGAACTGGGTACCGTTGGATCATCAGTCTGACTCGCTACCTATTGCACTATGAAGGATTTGTTGCAGGTAAGTGTTTGAATTATATGCAGTATTTTTAATAATAAATAAAATTACGTCACTTAATTTCATGTAATTGATGTCCCATAACTCTTGAATGATTATATTTTATTATTCCGATTCTCAAGCACCTTGAAAAATAAATATATTTTTATTCATTCGTGGCAGATTATGGAAAATTATGAATCTGATGATGATTTTATACCGCCAAATTTGCTAAAAATTAAAAAAGAGCCAATAGATGAAGATAGCGACGATAGTTTCTTAAATTCCATACTGAGGTATTAGCAAGAAAGACAGAGACGAAAATAATAATGTAAGTGAAAGTGAGCACACTGAGTTGGATGGAAGTAAAGATTTGTTTATTTCGGACAATTCAGAACTAAGTGATAAGGAGGTAGAAAATTACCAACCACCCGTCAACTTAACAGAATATCGTAAAAGAACTGGAAAAATAAAATGTGCCAACTTATTTCAGTTAGGAAATTTGTCCAGTGAGTCAAGTGCAATTAGTTTATGTCAAGAATTGGGACTTTTACCGAAGTCATTTAAATGTCCAACATGCAAATGTGACATTGAAAACTTTTATTGTGTTAAAAGGTCGTCAAGAGTTAAACCAAAATACAGATTTCAGTGCAATAAGTCTAAATGTAAACGTAAAGGGAAAAACCATGTACCACTCCGAAAAAATACCTGGTTTGAGGGATCCAATGTATCATTGAGAAAGAGTTTAATATTGATTTATTGTTTCATAAATAAATTAAACTATAAAATTGCAATCATGACAGGAAAGTTCCATTTCTTCAGCATCATAAGATAGTGAACTAGAAGAAAGACCTTTAAAAAGAAGAAAATTTGAAACATCAACAGAGACAATAGCTGACTATTATAATTTTTGTAGAGAGATCTGTTCAATAAATTTTGAAAATTGTGTTAATAAAAAATCGGTGGTATGGGTAAGGTGGTTGAAATAGATGAGGCAAAATTTGGCAAACGAAAATATAACCGTGGCAGAACTGTTGATGGGACTTGGGTGCTTGGAGGAATATGTAGAGAAACAAGAGAGATATTTTTAAAAATAGTGGAAAAAAGAGACAAAGCTACTTTATTGCCAATAATTCAAGATAATGTGGAACAAAATACTATTTATTTCAGGTAAATTTGAGTGGGGGGTACAAAAGGAAGTTCTACCAGATTTTTTGTATCCATCTCTTTACTGAAAGAAAATGAAACAAAATGTCATTCTGAAATACTAGTCCGTAATAGAAATCTCTTTTAATTTAAGGCGAGTAAAATAAAATGTATAGTTCCGGCGACATTTATGTACCTTATATGCCGCTTTTGGAACACAAAATCTTTTAGTTCTGTCCTCAACCTCTCACTCACTCTCCTATTCATATTTTGATAGCACTGGGTTAGTTGAATATACAATTGATTTTTTAAAAATAGCATTTATCACACGGTTATTTATTTATGTAATTTTTTACAAATTCTTTCAAGTCTTTTCGTAAGAGCACACTTTATTTATTAATACTATAGCTTCGCCAACAATTGTTCTTCTTTCCGAATTTGAAAATTTTATCAAACAACATTAAATATTACTTAAATACACTTCTAAAGGCATACTATGTACACTCAAGTTTGTGATACAAATTTACGGTGCATACGCAGTTTACTTATTTTAATGATAATTTGACTTCGCGACAATTATTTGTCTTTTTTTTGAAAATTTTATCAAATATGAAACATTTCTTATCCATATGTCATATACCATTTTTGAATTTATGCATAAAATACCGTAAAATGGTTATATACCTTTTTGAATGTATTTTATGATTAAATTTTAAAGAGTATATATATAGTGTATGTATACTAAGTGTTGCAGTGATATAACACACCTCTAAATGCTCAAAATACATTTGGTGCTTGAAAATTTGGTACTTGAATGTAGTTACTCAATGCTAAATATAAATAACCTTTGACCCCGTTGACCTAGTTTTTATGTAAGCAATGGCAGTTCAGTAGATAGGTAAACAACATAAATCCAATTCCTATCTATATTTACCGAATGTTGTGTAGAGTAAGACTACTGTTTGGTAGGTGCACACCACAGGTAAGACAATATAATCATTGTTATAAACCATCATTACTATCATAAACTTTCTTTATTAAAGTCTTTATTAACAATTATACTTACCAAATAGATAGTGCGATAGGAAGGGGAAAATGCAGCGGCCTGAAACCTGGACTCGAACCCGGGACCTTTCCAACACTATAGCGGGACGCTCTACCGACTGAGCTGCCCTGTCACCTATCAGTATCCAACCCGGTTCGCCACATTCATCCCTTCCCTTTTCGAATCAACAACTTTGAATCGAAACTATACGACCCTATAGCTGTGACCATGAAACCTGTTGCGGCAACTTCCCAGCCCACCCCCCCCCCCCCCCAAAAAAAATTGCTAGCAGGAAACACCTGAAAAAAATCCTGTTCACCGAGTCCCCCGTTGAGGATCGAACCCGGTATTCCGCGCGCTGTACCACGAGGCTTAGAGATCTGGACCAGAAATTCTGGGATTACATGATTTAAAATCACTCTTTTATATCTATTATAACAACACAACACCATGACTAGCTTGAAGCCCGCTACAATAGTACGGCGTCATTCAAGAAACCCGGTTTTACCCGAAGGTCTCCATTTGATATTACCGTTTACAGAATAGGTATTCAATCGGAACATCGCGCAGCCTTTTCCGTCGTACCTCAAGTGTTTTTTTTTTTTTTTTTTTTTTCTTTTTTCTTTTTTTGGAGGGTACGACGGAAAAGGCCGAGCGATTATCGATTGTATCTTTTTGTCAAGATTATTTCACTTAGTTCAAGGATGATAGAAGAATTAAGACAACCCGGCATCTACCCGTCCATGTCTTGGAGATTGACAAAGTTTCTTTGGCTAAATAGAACCCATAGATGGTCCATTGGGACCTATAGGCAGTGTAAGAACGTGAAACGACTATGATGCTGTGTCCATTTGTGTTATCCGCCAAAATCTGACCAGAGAAATAATTGTTACTTTTGTTTTCATTCTGATGCACTAAGTCATAAAAACATATCTCCTTTACTATGGGTTGGGGTCGGTTTTCTCCAACAACCATATAATGACCGCATCTATATAAGTGAATGCAAAGCACTCCATTTTCCCGTTGTTACCATGGCGACAAGACCTACATTGAAAAACAGAACGAAAGAACGCTCACAGATCTAGCTTGTTTTAATTGTTTGTTTTATTCAGCTCCAAAAACCTACTTTATTTGTTATTTAGTTGTCATGTACAAAATTTTGATTTTTTTAAAAAAAAAAAATTCAAAATTCTGCACTTGACAATAATTCTAGCCATGGGCACAAACAAAATAAAAAATTGTGCACGTAAAGCATTGACACGTTTAAAGACTAGGTCTTTTTTTTTTTTTTTTTTTTTTTTTTTTTTTTTTTTTTTTTTGAAAAAAAGACACATGCGTTTTAATAAACATATATTCATCATATAAATAACACGAAGTCGAAATTTATTTATTTAAATCCTCAATATCTGACATCTTATATCAGCCAACTTAAAATTGAAAGAATCTTGACTGGGGCGACAACACTCTGCTTTAATACAAAGTAAATACTGAATAATAGAACCTGTTGATTAAAGTATAGAAAAAAGGAACTCAAACTGTAATAATTTGAAAAAAATACCCTACACCCCCAAAATGTCCTCTTGACCTTGTGATCTTGACCTTTGACCTACACACACAAACATTGTACAGTAATTTTGTGCAAAACTTGATAAAAATTAATCCATAGATGTGGAAGTTAAGATTAGAATGATAGAACGCATTGATATAATATACAGAAAGAAAATAGAATTGCTTCGTAAGAACCAAATATCCATCGCCCCAACATTTCTATTGACCCTTTGACCTTGACCTTTACACTACACACTTAAAGTACGCGAAATGCCGTCTAATGTTGTTCCAATTCATCTAAATCCACATATAAGTGTTAAAGCTATGGAGCGGACACGGTTTTCCATGGTTAGACAAACAGTCAGGCAGACGGACAGACATGGAGTTGAGTTGAGTAATTGTGTTTTACGCCCCAACCAAGATTCTTTCACTTATTTCAAGGCGGTCAGTTCTGGGATGGTGGAGGAAATCGGAGTGCCCGGAGAAAACCACCGACCTTCGGCAAGCGAACTGACAAACTTCCTCACACTAGGTTCTGTCCCGAGTGGGATTCTAACCCAGGCGGTGAGAGGCACTGTGATCCGTAAGCGCGCGCTTTAGACCACTCGGCCACCGACGCCCCCGGACAGACATGGTGATTTTTACATACTCCAAAGTAAGTTATGGGGGTGGGGGCGAAAAAATTAAGCATTTACATGTTCATAACTAAATGTTCACATAGCTGGTTTGTTGTTTTTGTTTAAACAACTTAACCATAAAGAAATGATATTTACCAAAATTCTATGTTTGCATTAAACATTCCATCAAACCCGGTTTCATTGTAAGACAGTGAATTCTGATAAAGAGTGATTGAGGTAAACAAATACCCACGTGTTTATTTTATTTGTGTCAACGATTGGACGGAATTCTAAGTCAGCCCTGATAACACTAGTAAACAGTATTTGGAATATGTTATATATGTCAAGTTACAACTTTTCAAGTAGCTTAGTAGTTGAAAGTTGAAATATTATTACAAGAATATTGACCATATGAGTATTGATTGATTAATTGATTGATTTAAGTGTTTACATGTCTGTGTGTAAAACTCTGTATATTATCATGCCATGTATCATATCAAATATATCATATCATATCATATCATATCATATCATATCAGTATTGTATCGTATCATATCATATCAGTATTGTATCATAACATATCATATCATATCAGTTTTGTATCATATCTTATATCAGTATTGTATCATAACATATCATATCATATCAGTATTATATCATATCATATCATATATCAGTATTGTATCATATCATATCATATCAGTATTGTATCATAAATATCATATCATATCAGTTTTGTATCATATCTTATCATATCAGTATTGTATCATAACATATCATATCTCATATCAGTATTATATCATATCATATCATATCATATATCATATAAAACGTCTTTTTTTCGACAAGTTGTTACTTTATATATGAATAAATCTGCTTCAAGTTTTAAAAAATTGAAATTATTCATTTTAACTACATGCTTCTGAATACTTTGCCTCGTATTTAAATGACATCGGTGGTTTAAATGATTTCATATTTTGCATTCACGTGACTAAAATGTGTTCTTCATTATTTATTTGTCTTTTTTGGTTTTGTTATGCTTGTTTCTTTTACACCTTATTGTTTCGTGTTGTTGGTTGCTTTGACTATTGCCTTTTGCTTTCTTTCTTTCTTTCTTTTTCTATCTTTTTTGTATGAAGGCGTTCATAATATTTATGAACAGAAGACTTACGTCACTTAATTTCATGTAATTGATGTCCCATAACTCTTGAATGATTATATTTTATTATTCCGATTCTCAAGCACCTTGAAAAATAAATATATTTTTATTCATTCGTGGCAGATTATGGAAAATTATGAATCTGATGATGATTTTATACCGCCAAATTTGCTAAAAATTAAAAAAGAGCCAATAGATGAAGATAGCGACGATAGTTTCTTAAATTCCATACTGAGGTATTAGCAAGAAAGACAGAGACGAAAATAATAATGTAAGTGAAAGTGAGCACACTGAGTTGGATGGAAGTAAAGATTTGTTTATTTCGGACAATTCAGAACTAAGTGATAAGGAGGTAGAAAATTACCAACCACCCGTCAACTTAACAGAATATCGTAAAAGAACTGGAAAAATAAAATGTGCCAACTTATTTCAGTTAGGAAATTTGTCCAGTGAGTCAAGTGCAATTAGTTTATGTCAAGAATTGGGACTTTTACCGAAGTCATTTAAATGTCCAACATGCAAATGTGACATTGAAAACTTTTATTGTGTTAAAAGGTCGTCAAGAGTTAAACCAAAATACAGATTTCAGTGCAATAAGTCTAAATGTAAACGTAAAGGGAAAAACCATGTACCACTCCGAAAAAATACCTGGTTTGAGGGATCCAATGTATCATTGAGAAAGAGTTTAATATTGATTTATTGTTTCATAAATAAATTAAACTATAAAATTGCAATCATGACAGGAAAGTTCCATTTCTTCAGCATCATAAGATAGTGAACTAGAAGAAAGACCTTTAAAAAGAAGAAAATTTGAAACATCAACAGAGACAATAGCTGACTATTATAATTTTTGTAGAGAGATCTGTTCAATAAATTTTGAAAATTGTGTTAATAAAAAATCGGTGGTATGGGTAAGGTGGTTGAAATAGATGAGGCAAAATTTGGCAAACGAAAATATAACCGTGGCAGAACTGTTGATGGGACTTGGGTGCTTGGAGGAATATGTAGAGAAACAAGAGAGATATTTTTAAAAATAGTGGAAAAAAGAGACAAAGCTACTTTATTGCCAATAATTCAAGATAATGTGGAACAAAATACTATTTATTTCAGGTAAATTTGAGTGGGGGGTACAAAAGGAAGTTCTACCAGATTTTTTGTATCCATCTCTTTACTGAAAGAAAATGAAACAAAATGTCATTCTGAAATACTAGTCCGTAATAGAAATCTCTTTTAATTTAAGGCGAGTAAAATAAAATGTATAGTTCCGGCGACATTTATGTACCTTATATGCCGCTTTTGGAACACAAAATCTTTTAGTTCTGTCCTCAACCTCTCACTCACTCTCCTATTCATATTTTGATAGCACTGGGTTAGTTGAATATACAATTGATTTTTTAAAAATAGCATTTATCACACGGTTATTTATTTATGTAATTTTTTACAAATTCTTTCAAGTCTTTTCGTAAGAGCACACTTTATTTATTAATACTATAGCTTCGCCAACAATTGTTCTTCTTTCCGAATTTGAAAATTTTATCAAACAACATTAAATATTACTTAAATACACTTCTAAAGGCATACTATGTGCACTCAAGTTTGTGATACAAATTTACGGTGCATACGCAGTTTACTTATTTTAATGATAATTTGACTTCGCGACAATTATTTGTCTTTTTTTTGAAAATTTTATCAAATATGAAACATTTCTTATCCATATGTCATATACCATTTTTGAATTTATGCATAAAATACCGTAAAATGGTTATATACCTTTTTGAATGTATTTTATGATTAAATTTTAAAGAGTATATATATAGTGTATGTATACTAAGTGTTGCAGTGATATAACACACCTCTAAATGCTCAAAATACATTTGGTGCTTGAAAATTTGGTACTTGAATGTAGTTACTCAATGCTAAATATAAATAACCTTTGACCCCGTTGACCTAGTTTTTATGTAAGCAATGGCAGTTCAGTAGATAGGTAAACAACATAAATCCAATTCCTATCTATATTTACCGAATGTTGTGTAGAGTAAGACTACTGTTTGGTAGGTGCACACCACAGGTAAGACAATATAATCATTGTTATAAACCATCATTACTATCATAAACTTTCTTTATTAAAGTCTTTATTAACAATTATACTTACCAAATAGATAGTGCGATAGGAAGGGGAAAATGCAGCGGCCTGAAACCTGGACTCGAACCCGGGACCTTTCCAACACTATAGCGGGACGCTCTACCGACTGAGCTGCCCTGTCACCTATCAGTATCCAACCCGGTTCGCCACATTCATCCCTTCCCTTTTCGAATCAACAACTTTGAATCGAAACTATACGACCCTATAGCTGTGACCATGAAACCTGTTGCGGCAACTTCCCAGCCCACCCCCCCCCCCCAAAAAAAATTGCTAGCAGGAAACACCTGAAAAAAATCCTGTTCACCGAGTCCCCCGTTGAGGATCGAACCCGGTATTCCGCGCGCTGTACCACGAGGCTTAGAGATCTGGACCAGAAATTCTGGGATTACATGATTTAAAATCACTCTTTTATATCTATTATAACAACACAACACCATGACTAGCTTGAAGCCCGCTACAATAGTACGGCGTCATTCAAGAAACCCGGTTTTACCCGAAGGTCTCCATTTGATATTACCGTTTACAGAATAGGTATTCAATCGGAACATCGCGCAGCCTTTTCCGTCGTACCTCAAGTGTTTTTTTTTTTTTTTTTTTTTTTTTTTCTTTTTTCTTTTTTTGGAGGGTACGACGGAAAAGGCCGAGCGATTATCGATTGTATCTTTTTGTCAAGATTATTTCACTTAGTTCAAGGATGATAGAAGAATTAAGACAACCCGGCATCTACCCGTCCATGTCTTGGAGATTGACAAAGTTTCTTTGGCTAAATAGAACCCATAGATGGTCCATTGGGACCTATAGGCAGTGTAAGAACGTGAAACGACTATGATGCTGTGTCCATTTGTGTTATCCGCCAAAATCTGACCAGAGAAATAATTGTTACTTTTGTTTTCATTCTGATGCACTAAGTCATAAAAACATATCTCCTTTACTATGGGTTGGGGTCGGTTTTCTCCAACAACCATATAATGACCGCATCTATATAAGTGAATGCAAAGCACTCCATTTTCCCGTTGTTACCATGGCGACAAGACCTACATTGAAAAACAGAACGAAAGAACGCTCACAGATCTAGCTTGTTTTAATTGTTTGTTTTATTCAGCTCCAAAAACCTACTTTATTTGTTATTTAGTTGTCATGTACAAAATTTTGATTTTTTTTAAAAAAAAAAAATTCAAAATTCTGCACTTGACAATAATTCTAGCCATGGGCACAAACAAAATAAAAAATTGTGCACGTAAAGCATTGACACGTTTAAAGACTAGGTCTTTTTTTTTTTTTTTTTTTTTTTTTTTTTTTTTTTTTTTGAAAAAAAGACACATGCGTTTTAATAAACATATATTCATCATATAAATAACACGAAGTCGAAATTTATTTATTTAAATCCTCAATATCTGACATCTTATATCAGCCAACTTAAAATTGAAAGAATCTTGACTGGGGCGACAACACTCTGCTTTAATACAAAGTAAATACTGAATAATAGAACCTGTTGATTAAAGTATAGAAAAAAGGAACTCAAACTGTAATAATTTGAAAAAAATACCCTACACCCCCAAAATGTCCTCTTGACCTTGTGATCTTGACCTTTGACCTACACACACAAACATTGTACAGTAATTTTGTGCAAAACTTGATAAAAATTAATCCATAGATGTGGAAGTTAAGATTAGAATGATAGAACGCATTGATATAATATACAGAAAGAAAATAGAATTGCTTCGTAAGAACCAAATATCCATCGCCCCAACATTTCTATTGACCCTTTGACCTTGACCTTTACACTACACACTTAAAGTACGCGAAATGCCGTCTAATGTTGTTCCAATTCATCTAAATCCACATATAAGTGTTAAAGCTATGGAGCGGACACGGTTTTCCATGGTTAGACAAACAGTCAGGCAGACGGACAGACATGGAGTTGAGTTGAGTAATTGTGTTTTACGCCCCAACCAAGATTCTTTCACTTATTTCAAGGCGGTCAGTTCTGGGATGGTGGAGGAAATCGGAGTGCCCGGAGAAAACCACCGACCTTCGGCAAGCGAACTGACAAACTTCCTCACACTAGGTTCTGTCCCGAGTGGGATTCTAACCCAGGCGGTGAGAGGCACTGTGATCCGTAAGCGCGCGCTTTAGACCACTCGGCCACCGACGCCCCCGGACAGACATGGTGATTTTTACATACTCCAAAGTAAGTTATGGGGGTGGGGGCGAAAAAATTAAGCATTTACATGTTCATAACTAAATGTTCACATAGCTGGTTTGTTGTTTTTGTTTAAACAACTTAACCATAAAGAAATGATATTTACCAAAATTCTATGTTTGCATTAAACATTCCATCAAACCCGGTTTCATTGTAAGACAGTGAATTCTGATAAAGAGTGATTGAGGTAAACAAATACCCACGTGTTTATTTTATTTGTGTCAACGATTGGACGGAATTCTAAGTCAGCCCTGATAACACTAGTAAACAGTATTTGGAATATGTTATATATGTCAAGTTACAACTTTTCAAGTAGCTTAGTAGTTGAAAGTTGAAATATTATTACAAGAATATTGACCATATGAGTATTGATTGATTAATTGATTGATTTAAGTGTTTACATGTCTGTGTGTAAAACTCTGTATATTATCATGCCATGTATCATATCAAATATATCATATCATATCATATCATATCATATCATATCAGTATTGTATCGTATCATATCATATCAGTATTGTATCATAACATATCATATCATATCAGTTTTGTATCATATCTTATATCAGTATTGTATCATAACATATCATATCATATCAGTATTATATCATATCATATCATATATCAGTATTGTATCATATCATATCATATCAGTATTGTATCATAAATATCATATCATATCAGTTTTGTATCATATCTTATCATATCAGTATTGTATCATAACATATCATATCTCATATCAGTATTATATCATATCATATCATATCATATATCATATAAAACGTCTTTTTTTCGACAAGTTGTTACTTTATATATGAATAAATCTGCTTCAAGTTTTAAAAAATTGAAATTATTCATTTTAACTACATGCTTCTGAATACTTTGCCTCGTATTTAAATGACATCGGTGGTTTAAATGATTTCATATTTTGCATTCACGTGACTAAAATGTGTTCTTCATTATTTATTTGTCTTTTTTGGTTTTGTTATGCTTGTTTCTTTTACACCTTATTGTTTCGTGTTGTTGGTTGCTTTGACTATTGCCTTTTGCTTTCTTTCTTTCTTTCTTTTTCTATCTATTTTGTATGAAGGCGTTCATAATATTTATAAATATTCTTTATATACAAGTTTTATCTTTGTAGATAAAGGTTAATGACTTATAATCACTATTTAAATACTCATACTTTTAGTTTCTACTATGTCAACCATTAAAGGCTTTTAAGAATCACTTGCTATTAGGTATCAAACTGTTAAACCCTAAAATCTTAAATACTTGAATAGTTTAGCGACTAAAATGTCCATTTACGGTAACGATTGTTGAATACTTGTTTGGTAAAGTTGACCTATTTATTTATTTACATTTTTTGCGTATTTAAGGACCACTGGTTGTAAAAACAGTGAAATTGTTTACCGTCTCTCCCAGTAGTAAATATAACGGTTACAAACCTAGTACCATTTGAAATTTTAAATTTTATATCTAAAAATTGTTTTTCTTCTGTTCCTGTCTCATTTTCTATGGTCGTTTTCTAAGTATATTTTTTGGCAGTTTTAATTTCTATTAAAGTGTTTTGTTGTCTGAATGTTTTGTGTTTGGTTTGTTTTGTATGGGGCTTGTTCGTGGTAATGTTCTTCCGCCATATGCCAATGTCTACATTGTATCTTATAATCAATAATCATTTTTGCAGAAATGTATCTTTAATGATAAGTAGGTGTTTATTGTCATTGGTTGTTAAAAAAATTGGTTGAGGGCCCTACAATAGTTTCAAGGGCCTCCGCGGCCGAGTGGTCTAAAGCACGTACTTATACAATGTCTCTCAATGTCTAGGTTCGAATCCTAGTGTTAGAATGTTCGTCAGTTTGCTTGCCGAAGGTCGATGATGGTATCCCCCGGGCACTCCGACACAACCATTTCTGAACTGACCGCCTCGATGGAAGTAAAAGAATCTTGACTGCGCTGTAAACATTCCACCTCACTACTCTGCAATAGTGTCGTCTGCAAAGGTTTAGACTTTTTGTAAAGTTAAGCAACGTTGTTATAAAATATGGACATGACAACTCCAATTTTTTTAAATAATTATTTTATAAAAATTTTAAAAAGGACGCACATGACAAAAGTACCGTAAGTACTTTATATATATAACACAGGAAATACGTGTATAATTCAGTAATCGTCCTAAGCTAGTATTTAATAATCAGTGGTAAGCATCTCTATTAGTACTTCAACCTTACCAATAAACATTTTTGCAGTGCTACTTGTAGTCGGGTATATTATAAAAAAGTTGTCCCATTATCCTCTCTTGTTTGGTTGTTTACTTGTAGTGTATTTTGGTTCCAGGTTGCTTTGGCTGTAAACATGTACACGTTTTGCAGTTGCAAATTTCTTTTACTTTTATATTTCTATTTTTTCAACAGATACATCAACTTCAAAAGACAGTAATGGCGGATATTTCTACATCCCCCTGGCTTACAGAAGCTTTGGATAGAGAGTCTACAAAGAAACATTTTATAGAATACGAAATCTTTAAGTCCAGTCATATGGCACACGGAATAATTGCACTTCATAAGTTAGGTGCATCAGAAAATAGAATCACCGATTTTATCAACACCTTGGGCAAATATTTGGAACCCCCGGATTATTCTAACCACAAAGGAGAGAATCCAGACGCTCCAGCTATCGACGAGAAAGAACTCGATAATCTACTTGGTAAGAGGAAACACTTCTACGAAATTAAAAACAGATTTAAAATCAAACTAGAAGAATCAGGTTCGTTAGAGACGTTTATACAAAATGAATTTCCAGCATTAAGTCGAGGCATGTCTTGTTCAGCTCTACATGGACTCATTCATGTTGGTTACGGATACAATGCTCGCAGTCCCACCGTTGTTTGTGAAGGAATAGCATATCTTCACCATTCTTACAGTCCCTTACTTTTCTACAACGGAGATTCAGAAATTAGTATCGAAAATTTCGGAAAAGGTACCTGTTCCATTTTAGAAGTGCTTGAGCAGCTTAGGTCTGATGAAAAATTAAGAGAGCGTATGCTTGATGGTGCTAAGAAGTTTGCTGAAAGTGACTGGGATAGTAGCACGTTTCAGTATCGGTTGAAAGCATTAATGGAGGAAGGAACTGACGTAATGGAATATGCAAATAAGATCAATATTCCTTGTGTTTCGGCTGATGATCACGTGGAAACCATTCAGGTTGCTGATTGGATAATGAAACAAGCCATTGCCGTTTACGTTATGTCCGAGAGAGTGAATGACTTTTTCTTGGTTCATGGTATTACAGGAGCTTGGTCACTGAAACAAATTATACCAGTTTTAAAACGTCCAGATGCATTAGATGCGCTTAGAACGTTTACTTGCATGCTCTTAGGCGTGTACATGGCACAGGACACACCACGCCTTATGAAACCGCCAACGAGACCTGGACCAACCAATGATACGGCTTGGAAGAACTTGATTGACGAAGCTTTGTCACGTCCTCGTGACGAACATGTATTTAAAATGATACAAGTTACATATGAAGTATGGCAGGATAACAAAGACAATGATATCAGAGATATGTGTACTACTGCCGCGGAATTATGCCTTAAAAATGACTTCAGCTATATAAAAAAATAAACAAAAATGATGTTCAGAGAAACGATGTTTCTGCTTCGTTTTAAACTACACGTTGTTTTCTTCTAGAATTTAAACAAATACAGTTTTCTACCTACTTCAATATAGGTAAAAAAAATACATTATTATATCACAGATTTTTTTAGCATAAGTATAAGTACATCTAACTGTTTCTGACATAGTCTTATATTGCAAACCGTTTGAATTATCAATGCCTAGAGTTTAATTCAATGGGCAACTGATTAAGAGACATGATTTAAAATATGTAATATACACTTTTTTGTGACAAGAGACATGAGCAGTACAAGCAGCAAATTTTTACTGAACCAATGGTGGGAAATTTGCTATATAAACTTGCATTGTTTTATGGCACAGATAAATTTTAAATATACTATTGGTGTGATCTTATCTTTAACTTTCTAACCATTCTAATGGATATGCTACAAAGCATCCAAGAAATTATCGCCTCAGTATACGTTAAGCTTTTGACTTTGCCATAAAAACATTACTCCACCTTACTTTATGCGTATTTATAGCTTTATCATATAATGATTTTTTAAATTTTCATAACTAATATTTTCAAAAAGTGCTAAATAATAATATAATATTATTAACACTTTTTAAATACATTGTTATAAAACATTCAAAAATGACATCATCATACAACACGTTTTAAATGTAGCACATGTGATTGTAAAATATAAAAATACAATTTGGCCTTAGCGTTTCCACTGGTTATATTACATGAATGGCAATGGTTCAAACAATTATATAGGACAAAATCAATGTTAAAATTAAAATCTCTTTTTATTATAGCTTTATTTGTTTGAACAAATTGTAGAAACGTGGGGCTAAATAAATGCTCTCACACGACATGGCATATATCCATGAAAACGTATTACAACACGTATATATTTGTCCAAATAAGGACAGAGGTATTAGTCAACTTAAGGTATTTTTTGTATAAAGCCTTTCACAAACGACCTTTATTCTTTTTTTTAATTTGTGAATATAGCATAGAGTTTTGGCTCAGGAACAAAACGACGATAGAATAGATTAAAAAAAATGTTACTATAAATATCACAACTGGTAATATCTCAGTGATATAATGACATTTCCTATGCACATTATAAAAACGTTTTTCCTAACTGTGCCTCCCATGAAAAATGTCATTCTTGGTTGAATTATACGGGGAAACCTACTGCTAATATGATTTACAAAAGATACTATTTAGAACATTCGTCACGTGATTTTGTTATCGAAAACAAGTTAATGTCAACAACACAACAAAAGAGCATGTGTTCAAGACCAATGTGGCCACTTGACGGGCATATCCAAGCCAAACTGCTATTTACAACCATTTTCTATCTAAGCATGGCCGATTGGATTTCTTAGAATCAGTTTGAATTAGTTTGTCCCAGTTGACCCTTGTTATTTTCTTCGTAGAATCTGTTGTCGTTCTTGCCACGAACACGTTTTCCTTCTGCTGACGCCATTGTTTATATACATGAAGGACTTCCGCGCATGCTTCTAACAAAAAATTAACATATTATCAAGTTGCCCCAAGCTTTTAGGATTTCCATTTATTATTGGCTAAAATAAAATTGAACTAAAGAAAACTGAATCACACAGATCGTAATAACAACGAACTTAATATTGATAAAAATATTATCGATTTTTTTTTAATAATGTGTAAACTTAATGCAGCTTTAACTCAGTCGTCGATCAATGAATTATAAGTGCTAAGGCAATGAATGCAACACGACATGGGTCATTCCAAAAATACGTTTATATACATGCGTATTTGTCTTGAAAAGGACGGAGGTAAGTAAATGATCAACTAGTGGTCTTTTCTTTATTTCGCCTTTCACAAACGACCTTTATTCTTTTCAAACCTGTGAATGAATATAACACGGATTAAAAACTACATGAACATATGATTTACAATTGCATGTGATGTCAATGTTTAATTCAATGAAGAATATCATTTTAGCAACATAATTATTTTACCAAAAAAAAAAAAAACAAAAAAAAAAAAATTAAAAATAGGTTAATGTTATTAATATTAAAAATTGGTTTTCGTTTTTGATTCTTGATCAATAGCTAAAAAAGAGTAAATTAAATTGCTAAATAATGGAATTTTGTTTTTGTTTTGTGTGTGTGTGTGTGTGTGTGGGTGTGGGTGTGAATTTCTAATTAGTGCTATTTGTATTCTGGATTAATTATTAAAACATGTATTAAAAAAATCAACGAACTTGCGCATTTATCGTGCTATATTTCACTTTTAGTTCGTTATATGTATTATTTAAACACGTCAGATGTTTCTGTAACTTTTGCATAAAAAAGTTGCTGATGATGTATTTATAAATTGAATGACAAGAAATGAAAATGTTTTAGTAGTAGGCAATGTGTTCTGTTATTTCACTTTTCTGTTTCCTTTAAATAAGGTCGTGTTTAGTCAGTGAGAGGTGTTTTAACTAAGGTGATTAGACAGTGAGAGGTGTTTTAACCAAGGTCGTTTAGTCAGTGAGAGGTCTTTTATCCAAGCTGATTAAGTCAGTAAGAGGTTTATTAAACAAGGTGATAAGACAGTGAGAGGTGTTTTAACCAAGGTCGTTAAGTCAGTGAGAGGTGTTTTATCCAAGGTGATTAGGTCAGGAAGAGGTGTTTTAACCAAGTGATTAGTCAGTGAGACGTGATTTTTCTTTCATTTTATTTTTATATTGTTTGTTGTTTGTTTGATTCTGTTAAAAGACGTTTGTTCTTTCTTGTCTGTCACGTATGGTTGCTTTATCATTTACTTTGAAACATAAAAATTACACAGAGACTAATTAGTATACAATTGTTGACTTTAAACAATTATTAAACAAAATATTAAATTGGTGTGTAATTTTGAGCACAAGAGTTATGTGTAATTTTAAAATGAGGATCACTCAGTGGGATACAACGGAAACAGCCGTGTAATATTCCGATAAGAGGATTGTGCTCAATAATGTTTGTACAAAAACTTTTATTTTCAATGGATATGGAATTAGAATAAAAATATTTTCCAAAAAACATTTTTTGGTACACGTTTTATTCACGTGGTACGTTGGAGCTCCACACTAACACATCTGTTATGCTTACTTTCTATGAGATGGTTATAAGGAACTGTGAAAACTAGTCTAACACATCCTCGTTCTGAAGTAAAGAACCTAGTTCCTGGGTTAACTAAGACTCCTTCCTCTGCACATTCTTTAAAGAACTCAAATTCGTCATCAGACGCTGTGCTACGCAGAAACTATAATATTCAGATGTGTGAGTTAATTAAGCATGTATATTAATGTTTAAATTAATGTTTATCATATAAGTACAAAGTAACGCTTATAAACAAGCGGAAGTTGTAATATCTTGTAAGACGTTTTTATGATTTCAATACATATAGTTATAATAACATTTTCGCTGTTGTTTGAAATTTATTTGCTTTTACATAAACAAAAATTAAATCTATTCCGAATTCAACAACCAAACAAATGGCGTCAGACTTAAATGTATAAGCAAGTCACGTGATCAATTGCCCTCGCAACACATGAACGCGATTGATCTCTAAAAAGCATCATTAAACAAATGCCAATACTGTTGCAATTGTTAAATAAAGTTTTGCAAATGCGTTTATGAAAAGGACCATAACCATGGTAAATAATGTAAAGTGACTTGTAACTTTTGATGGCATAGAACAAAAGAAAAAATATGTTTATTGCTGTGTGAAATTCACATTTCTCCAAACTTAGGAGCTTTTGCAATCACGTAGACCATAAATCGCGAAACCACGTGACTCCGTGTATGAAAACAAATAAAATGTAATACACAATCTGGAACTAATATCATGGGCTACCAAACATGGCTGCCATGTCACTTTTAAAATGCGCATTTAAGTTTGCTTGCAAAGTTTTTGCATTCATATTGACATTGGACATCATTTTGAAACAGTTCAATTGTTAAACAAAACAAAAATCAAGCAATTTATATACTCTGAAGTGTTTCTCTAAAACAAAACGTGGAATTTAGGTTTATTGCTCTGTTTTATTATTTTCTTACAAGTTGAATAACTAAATAATCCTATGACTATTAATTTTGTATTATAATAATAATTCCTGATAGCTGAAGTAAAAAAAAAAAAAAAAAAACAAAAAAAAAAAAAAAAATATTCGAAAAAAGTTTTTTATATCAATTTAATAAATTTTAAATTCTGCACATGCCAAAAATATATTACTTATCTGAACTAATATCTGAAATAAATGTAAAAAAATTAATTTTAAATTTTTTATAAGCACCTTTGAAAAATCTGCCCAGACATAAAAACCGGCTTGCCCTTTATAGTGCGGTATGTTAAGATCATCCAAAAACTTCGTTACTGTCTTGTAGGATTTTTGTAAACGCTTTCGGTTTGTTGGTAAAAAGATTTCCCTTATCCATTCTGCAAAAAAAAAAAATATATATATATAAATTCATAATAACTGCAGCGATAAAATTAATTATAATATGAAAAAGAAACACATAAAAATAAATTTAAAAAAATGACTTGAGCGTAGTAGATCAAGTTGAAATTTTTCATCAAAACATTCAAAAGCTGCATTTAGTTGAAATATTATTGAAAAATTTATCAATATAAATTGGTTGAATTTACAATTTATGCGATTCATTTTCTTAAGTTCACTTTTATTGGCCTACAATAAGTGGAAATCCTAAAAGCTTGGGTCAACTCAATAAAATGTTATATATTAGCCTGGAATATGCGCGGTAGTTCTACATATATGTAAACAATGGCGTCGGCAAAAAAAAAAGTGAGAACGAAAACAGCTTCTACAAAAAAAACACAAGGACCAACTGGGCAAAATGACCCTAAAGATTCAAATCGGCCAGGGTCAGATGGTAAAAAGGATTTCAATAAAGGAGTTATGTTTGAATACGTACGGCAAAGCGGGCCGCATTGCTCTTGAAAGATGTCCCTTTTACTGTGTTTATTGACGTTGTCTCGTTTTTGACAGAGAATCACGTGATCAGTTTCTAAAATAAAAGCTTTGGGAGATCAAACTTGCATAAGGATTCGCCGTGAATTTCAACTTAAGTAAAGGTTTCATAATGGAGCAAAGTATTACATTTTTAGCTCAACTGGCAATGAGCTTATGGCATGGCGAAGCGTGCGTGCGTCCGTGCGTAAACTTTAATTTTCTCCTCTGAAACTACTGGACACACATTTTAACCAAATTTGTTGTGAAAAGTCCCTAGGTGATGCAGATTTAAGTTGGCACAAATCAACTTCCTGCGGCATCCAAGATGGCCGCCGTTACTATAAATAGCAAAAAGTGATAAATGGCTGATACACGTTTATTTATCAACCGATTTAGTTCCAATTTGGTATATAGAAAGTAGATGCATAGCCATTTAACACATATAAACGGGTTTTTCAGAAACATTTTTATTGGGTCGCTATTAGCAGAATATTCAAATAAGGTGCTATATTTAGCCAATTCTTTGAAAATCTTCTCCTCAGAAACTACTGGACCTATTTGAATCTAATTTGGTGTGCAAGGTCCCCAGGTGATGCAGATTAAAGTTTGCACAAATCAACTTCCTGCGGCATCCAAGATGACCGCCGTTACTATAAATAGCAAAAAGTGATAAATGGCTGATACACGTTTATTTGTCAACCGATTTAGTTCCAATTTGGTAGATAGAAAGTAGATGCATAGCCATTTAACATATATAACGGGTTTTTCAGAAACATTTTTTATTGGGTCGCTATTAGCAGAATATTCAAATAAGTTGCTATATTTAGCTAATTCTTTGAAAATCTTCTCCTCAGAAACTACTGGACCTATTTGAACCTAATTTGGTGTGCAAGGTCCCTAGGTGATACAGATTAAAGTTTGCAGAAACTGTGGTATCAAAAATGACCGCCGTTATTTTAAACAGCAAAAAATAATGAATGGCCAATACACATTTATATATCAAACAATTTGGTATATAGACAGTAGATGTATAGCCATTTCACATAAATATAATTTTTTTCTGAAACATTTTAGCTCAACTGGCAATAGCTAGCGGCATGGCTGTCTGAAATTCACATGCAAATAAAGTGCCAGTTGAGCGATACATCTTGTTCATGAGAGGTATAGTTAAAAACGCGTCATTTATATATTATGCATAAAAAACTTTTTAGTGAGTTCCCTGTCTCTTAAACATGTTTGATTATTTTGAAAAAAACTATTTTTAAAACCAAAAAGAATATATTATGATGCATGATGTAAATCTTTTTAAAGTAACAGTGGCCTTCATTTCTGACCTATGTCTTCCAAGATTTTTTTCTTACAAAAATAACTATCTATGGTAAATGATGAGGAAGCACCATCGATGCAAACTGAAGTTATTGCATATACTCATACAAGTTGATTGATTGATATAATAGGGGTTTACGTCCCAATTAAGAAAATTTTACCTATATCGAACGTCACCAGCTAAAGATGAAGTTGCAGTAATTTTGGCTTTTGCAGTGCGCTTAGGACAATGTAAAGATAGTGTTTTCTAACATGCCGCCTGTCGTGGTACGAAGCATCGGTTTTTAAGGTTTCATCCGAAGGACCGGGACGGACACATGACATTATAACAATTTTGTAGAGATTTTACCCATGCGAGTACTTTTTCAAACTTACTTGTGTCAGATAGTATACTAGTTAACAGATCCTGTGTTTGAACAGGAGTTGTATGGAGCAAGATACAGCTTTGACACAATTAAGAATGTCCTCGTTGTAGGTGACCGTCACACCACATCGGTAACCATTCATACAAAAATCCTACAAAAGCAATAAATCAAATTTAATATTAGTAAAATTACTTGTAACAAGTTTGTATAGGAGTTATCTAGTTTCGTTTCTTAATATTTAGACTTAAAGGCCAGCACTTGTGATTGCTGGGATACTTGGTTCTAGTGTCCAGAAATTGTTGGTTCATGGTTTAAACAAATAAGTTTTTTACGCAAATAATTATCTAGATTTTAATTTCTTAATCCGATTTTATCATACTGCAATACAATTTTAATGTAATCTCAGGCCATCGTTTTCTTGTTATACTCCAAAAAACTCCGCAACCATAGTAACGCTAAACGTGAAGGGCATGGCTCATGTCTCATTTCATTGGCTTAAATTGTTTGATGATAGTTCCTACACGGGGGGTGGGGGTATGATATTAATTATTGAAAAAAAATGAAACAACACTTTATTTTATGTTTTGGTCCAAGTGTTTTAAATTAAATTATGAGGAATAACTCTTAGCGCGTTATAAAGAGGACACATCGTTTTTTAGGTTATGACTTAATAAACTTGATAAAAACAGAAGTTACTCCTTATAATTTGATTTCAAACACAGAGACTTAAAATAGAACAATGTGTTGTTTCATTTTTCTTTCTTTTTTTTTTAATAATTAAAAATTAAATTTTTTTCCGCGTAGGAACTATCAACAAGCAGTTTTAGCCAGTGAAATGGGACGAGACATGGGCCACAACATCTTTAATTATTGGCAACTGGCTGTAAAACAAGTGGGATGGTAATTATCTCCCAATGGTACTATAATCGTAGTGTTGGGCATTTGTCATTCAACCCGATACCGATCTGAAGTCAAGATTTTCTTTTTCTATTTTTTAAATTGTTGATCCTCATTTGTGTTTTTTTAAATACGTTTTTAAAAACATTTTAAATATTATAATAATGAAAAAAAATGTTCTGAAAAATATTTAGCTCCGCTAAAAACGAATAATAAATGACTTATCAGCTCCGGTTTGATTGAAAATGTTCATCTAATATGGTCAGTTTAAAATACAAACGTTTTGACAGTAGAACAGAATCGTCGAAAATTTTAACTCGAACATGACCGGATATTTCTCTTTTATTATTTAATGAAACAAATAACAACAACCTTATAGTTTAATACGTCTTTACGACCTTATTTCATGTCACTTACCTTACTAAGGCCCCACATAAAATGTGTTCTATCAATATTGGGTAAATTTGGTATGGACAGTATACTTGTGAAAGGTTCATAACCGTATCTCGTAAGGGCGTAGATCTCGTCAACTATCGCATGTAAACCATACCTATGTAAGATTAGACATCATAATAATTTTGGGTTGCAAATATATAAAATACAACGCCCTCGTGAGTGGTCAATATATAAAATACAACGCCCTCGTGGGTGGTCAATGTATAAAAAAACTACCGCCCTCGTGATAGGTCAAAGTATAAAATAAAACGTCCTCGTAACAGGTAAATATATTTAAGACACTGACCTCGTGAGTGGTTAATATATTAAACACAACGATCTCGTGAGTGGTTAATATATAAAACACAACGACCGCGTGAGTGGTTAGTATATAAAACAACGCCCTCGTGAGTGGTTAATATATAAAACACAACGACCGTGTGAGTGTTTATATATAAAACACAACGACCGCGTGAGTGGTTAGTATAAAAAACAACGCCCTCGTGATTGGTTAATATATAAAACACAACGACCGTGTGAGTGTTTATATATAAAACACGATGCCCTCGTGAGTGGTTAATATATAAAACACAACGCCCTCGTGAGTGGTTAGTATAAAAAACAACGCCCTCGTGAGTGGTTAATATATAAAACACAACGACCGTGTGAGTGTTTATATATAAAACACAACGCCCTCGTGAGTGGTTAGTATATAAAACAACACCCTCGTTAGTGGTTAATATAAAAAACACAAAGACCGTGTGAGTGTTTATATATAAAACACAACGCCCTCGTGAGTGGTTAATATATAAAACAAAACGCCCTTGTGAGTGGTTAGTATATAAAACAACGCCCTCGTGAGTGGTTAATATATAAAACACAACGCCCTTGTGAGTGGTTAATATAAAAACACAAAGACCGTGTGAGTGTTTATAAATAAAACACAACGCCCTCATGAATGGTTAATATATAAAACAAAACGCCCTTGTGAGTGGTTAGTATATAAAACAACGCCCTCGTGAATGGTTAATATATAAAACAAAACGCCCTTGTGAGTGGTTAGTATATAAAACAACGCCCTCGTGAGTGGTTAATATATAAAACACAACAACCGTGTGAGTGTTTATATATAAAACACAATGCCCTCGTGAGTGGTTAATATATAAAACACAACGCCCTCGTGAGTGGTTAGTATAAAAAACAACGCCCTCGTGAGTGGTTAATATATAAAACACAACGACCGTATGAGTGTTTATATATAAAACACAACGACCGCGTGAGTGGTTAGTATAAAAAACAACGCCCTCGTGATTGGTTAATATATAAAACACAACGACCGTGTGAGTGTTTATATATAAAACACAATGCCCTCGTGAGTGGTTAATATATAAAACACAACGCCCTCGTGAGTGGTTAATATATAAAAAACAACGCCCTCGTGAGTGGTTAATATATAAAACACAACGACCGTGTGAGTGTTTATATATAAAACACAACGCCCTCGTGAGTGGTTAGTATATAAGACAACACCCTCGTGAGTGGTTAATATAAAAAACACAAAGACCGTGTGAGTGTTTATATAAAAAACACAAAGACCGCGTGAGTGTTTATATATAAAACACAACGCCCTCGTGAGTGCTTAATATATAAAACAAAACGCCCTTGTGAGTGGTTAGTATATAAAAGAACGCCCTCGTGAGTGGTTAATATATAAAACACAACGCCCTTGTGAGTGGTTAATATATAAAACACAACGACCGCGTGAGTGGTTAATATATAAAACACAACGACCGCGTGAGTGGTTGATATATAAAACACAACGACCGCGTGAGTGGTTAATATATAAAACACAAGCGGCCCTCGTGAGTGGTTCATATATAAAACACAACGACTGCGTGAGTGGTTAATATATAAAACACAACGACCGCGTGAGTGGTTAATATATAAAACACAACGACCGCGTGAGTGGTTAATATATAAAACACAACGACCGCGTGAGTGGTTAATATATAAAACACAACGACCGCGTGAGTGGTTAATATATAAAACACAACGACCGCGTGAGTGGTTGATATATAAAACACAACGACCGCGTGAGTGGTTAATATATAAAACACAACGACCGCGTGAGTGGTTGATATATAAAACACAACGACCGCGTGAGTGGTTAATATATTAAAACACAAGCGGCCCTCATGAGTGGTTCATATATAAAATACTAACTTTTCACATACTCTAAGTATATCTGTAATCTCCTCACTGGAATAAATCTTCCCTGATGGATTGTCTGGGTTTATAATAACCAAACCTCTGACAGTGAAACCCTGTTACAAGAAAAAATGATAGACACTAACGTTTAGTTTAGCAAGTCATGTTCTTGAAAAGATTTCTCATTAGGAAGACCGTTTTTACAGCGTTGAGTTATGGGTAATTGGGACTTCCCAAGTTTAATTATCTATTGAATTATTATGAATTTCTCAATTTTTAAATGATAAATTTACTTATTGTAAGAAACTGAAAGTATTGATTTTATTTATCATGTTCGAACTTTCAGGTGGATTACATTTATGATGACTAGATTACAAACGGGACGCACAAATTCATCTCTGATATCGCAATTGATGTATTTGATTACAATTTGACACATTTCTTATATATGAAGGTCTGTAATTCTTGCACAAGATAGATAAAATATATATTTTTGCGTTCAGTACCTCTGAAACTGCTTTCAAATAGTATTTCTCTATCTGGCTTGCACCGTAAGATCCCGAGTCCTCAAAATGAGATTTCTAAAATAACAAAAGAATAATATATTCTTTTGAATACATTTTAATGTAACAAATATTATATATATATATATATATATAATTTAACCAATTAAAACATGAAGTGGAACTAATCTGTCCTTGGATTGGCACTGATAAAACTGATGTTTTATTGTAAAAAATACTATTGGAGAACCACAGAAATTGATTGATTGATTTAATGGGGTTTTACTTTCCAGTCAAGTATATTTCATTGGTATCGAGACGTCAACTGCTATAGGTGAAGTGGCATTTGACCTTTGCAATGCGCTTACGGAAATGTGCAGGGAGGTTTATCGTACCAAACCTGCCGTGACTCGGGGAATCGGTTTTTAAGGTTATATCCGCAGGACCTCGTGACTTTCATTTCTAAATGCAGAGTGATTGGCGAAAGAACAGTCACTACCAATTTTCAAGGTCTTGGTCAGACCCGGCCGGGGTTCGAACCCTCGATCTCCCATATACGAAGCGAGCACTCTACTAACTGAACTACCGCAGTGGTTCCCGAAGAAATGGAAGAAAAACAAATAAAGAAGCTCGATGACACCATGACTACTAGATAACATCTCCCGGTATAAGGTTCTCCATCCATAGGCAGGAGTTAAATAATCATTGCGTCTTGTTTTTCCATTTAATTTTTTGCCCTTTGAATGGTTCGTATTAATTGTTGCACTGAGAGCTGCTTCACAAATTATTCTTAACTATCAATAATTAAGATAATTCTGTCAAACTCGACAAAAAGTAAAAATACAAAACAATATAAAATAAATTTTTAAAAAGATAATAAAAAATAACTAGTAAATAAATAAATAGATAGGAATAAATAAATAAATAAATAAATAAATAAATAAATAAATAAATAACGCATCAAATGCCCTCTGGAAAAGATTCAATGATTGATACATTGGTAGCAGACCTCAGTCGTGATAAAGCCGGATGTAGGGCGTTCAGAATTAGTGTATATAAAAAACTCAGAGGTCTTTACTTAGACCCTGCTCAATTAAATTTGCTAACAGTTAGCACTTTGCAATTTTGCCAAGGTGAAAGCTTCTGAGGTCTGCTAAAGAATTAAGCTGGTTTGGATGACTATCTCGCTATATTTCCGGCGTAAGGACTAGAGCCCCACAATGCACTTCCTATGCCAGGACCATCTTTTGCATTTAAACATTGCCATGTGCTTTTAGCATGATTCACACATTTTCCAAATTTCTGACAAAATGAATCCAACAAGGTAATGGTTTAAAAAAAGAAAAGAAAAAAATATTTGAGTATTCAGGAACAATGTGTGCCATTATATGTAGTTCAGAGTTTGTTGACCATCTGATTCTATGAAAATGGTCTATTTTGAGGTAAAATCTTACAATTTTCTGTGTGGTTGCCATGGAAACAAAATGTTTGCTAAACTTGTTAAGTTTTGCATTTGAGTCATAAAGTTAGTATAGAAATAATGTTTGAATTATTCTGATTTAAAAAAAGTATCATTATTCTGGTGTAACTAAAATTTTATTGAAATATGGCCAGTTTTGGCTGTTATTTCATGACTGAGGTCTGTAACCATTACGAAACTATGAAATGCCTTCAATATACCTGTATCATGGGCACATCGTAAAATTTAACACCGGCTTCATCAAACATATCCTGTCTTATCCTGTAGTAATATGGAGCCAGACACAACATATAATCTAATAAATAAATAAATAAATAAATAATAGATAGTAAATAATAAATAAATAAATAAATAAATATAAATAAATATATAAATAATAGATAGTAAATAATAAATAAATAAATAAATAAAAATCAATAAATAAAATAAATAAATAAATAAATAAATAAAAATCAATAAATAAAATAAATAAATACATAAATAAATAAATAATGAATAGATAATAAATAGATTATTAATAAATAAATAAATAAATAAATAATAACAAATAGATAATAAATAAATATTAAGATAATAACTAAAAAATAAAAAATGAGTAGATAAATAATTAAATAAATAAATAAATAAATAAATATAATTAAATAAATAAATAAAATTAAATAAATAAATAAATAAATGTAGCATGAGTTCAAACAAATATTCATATAAAACATTTATATAGATTATAAGAGAATTTCATCATTAAAATTCCAATTTATTTGAGAATGCATGAAATTTTAATTTAGGATTCTTAAAAACAACTAAAAATCTAGATTCGCTTAGGCGAACAACTAAAAAAGAACAAAAAATTAAATTACAGTTACACGTTTTTAGCTCAACTGGCTATAGCCAGCTGAGCTTATGGCATGGTTTTGCGTGCGTCCGTGCGTCCGTGCGTGCGTGCGTGCGTAAACTTTAATCTTCTCCTCTGAAACCACTGGGCCAATTGGGACCAAATTTGGTCTGGAAGGTCCTTAGGTGGAGTAGACTAAAGTTTGTACCAGGCGACCCTGCCCGACATCCAAGATGGCCGCTGTTACTATAAATAGCAAAAACACATAAATAGCCATTGTTGAGTCATTTTTTAATTGTTTTTGTTTAAATTTGAAATGTAGAGAGTAGATAGCGGGGCATTCAACATATGTAACGAGTTTTTCTGAGAAATTTTTCGTTGACTCGATTTTTACGAATTATGCAAATGAGGTGTAATATTTAATCAATTCTTTAAAAATCTTCTCCTCTGAAACCACTGGGCCAATTGGAACCAAATTTAGTGTGGAAGGTCCCTAGGTGGGGTAGACCAAAGTTTGTACCAGGCGAACCCGCTCGACATCCAAGATGGCCGCTGTTACTATAAATAGCAAAAACTCATAAATAGCCATTGCCTGATTTATTTTTTAACCGTTTTTGTTCAAATTTGAAATTTAGAGAGTAGATAGCGGGGCATTCAACATATAAAACAGGTTTTTCTGAGAAATTTTTCGTTGACCCGATTTTTACAAATAATGCAAATGAGGTGTAATATTTAATCAATTCTTTAAAAATCTTCTCCTCTGAAACCACTGAACCAATTGGAACCATATTTAGTGTGGAAGGTCCCTAGGTGGGGTAGACTAAAGTTTGTACCAGGCGACCCCGCCCGACATCCAAGATGGCCGCTGTTACTATAAATAGCAAAAACTCATAAATAGCCATTGTTGAGTGATTTTTTAAACGTTTTTGTTCAAATTTGAAATGTAGAGAGTAGATAGCGGTGCATTTAACATATAAAACGGGTTTTTCTGAGAATTTTTTCGTTGACCTGATTTTTACGAATTATGCAAATGAGGTGTAATATTTAATCAATTCTTTGAAAATCATCTCCTCTGAAACCAGTGGGCCAATTGAAACCAAATTTAGTGTGGAAGGTCCCTAGGTGGGGTAGACCAAAGTTTTTACCAGGCGACCCCGCCCGACATCCAATATGGCCACTGTTACTATAAATAGCATAAACTCATAAATAGCCATTGCTGATTTATTTTTTAACCGTTTTTGTTCAAATTTGAAATGTAGAGAGTAGATAGCGGGGCATTCAACATATAAAACGGGGTTTTCTAAGAAATTTTTCGTTGACCCGATTTTTACGAATTATGCAAATGAGGTGTAATATTTAATCAATTCTTTAAAAATCTTCTCCTCTTAAACCAATGGGCCAATTGGAACCAAATTTAGTGTGGAAGGTCCCTAGGTGGGGTAGACCAAAGTTTTTACCAGGCGACCCCACCCGACATCCAAGATGGCCACTGTTACTATAAATAGCAAAAACTCATAAATAGCCATTGCTGATTTATTTTTTAACCGTTTTTGTTCAAATTTGAAATGTAGAGAGTAGATAGCGGGGCATTTAACATATAAAACGGGTTTTTCTGAGAAATTTTTCGTTGACCCGATTTTTACGAATTATGCAAATGAGGTGTAATATTTAATCAATTCTTTGAAAATCTTCTCCTCTGAAACCAGTGGGGCAATTGGAACCAAATTTGGTGTGGAAGGTCCCTACGTTGGCCTGACTAAAGTTTTTACGAGACAACCTTGTCCAACATCCAAGGTGGCCGCTGTTACTATAAATATAAAAAACACTAAAATTGCCATTGTAGATCCATTTTTCAATCAATTAAGCTCAAAATTGAAATATACAAAGTATATCATGAGGGATTGAACATATTTAACCGGTTTTGGTGGGAAATTTTTCGTTGACCTGATTTTAAAGAATTATGCATAAGGTATAATATTTAGCGAAATCTTTTGAAATCTTCTTCTCTGAAACCACTGGGCCAATTGGAATGAAATTTTGTGTGAAGGGCCAAATGTCTGCCTGACTAAAGGTTGTACCAGGCAACCCTGTCTGACATCAAAGATGGCCGTCATAACTAAAAATAGAAAAAAAAAAACAAATCAAAAATGACCATAGAAAGTATACTATATGTTTTTTTCTGAGAAAATTTTTATTGACCCAATTTTCAAGAAATATGCAAATTACGTGTAATATTTAGTAAAAATCTTTTCCTCTAAAACCACTGGGCGAATTGGAACCAAACTTTGTGTGGAAGGTTCCTACACTGGCTAAACCCAGCTGAGTTTATGGCATAGTGAAGCATGCCTGCATGTGTGTGTTGCAAAGTAGGCTTCATTGAAGCAAAAATGGTCATAAGCTCAATTTATTTCCCCTCTTAAGCTGATGAACCAATTATGGTAACCACATCACATTGTCTTACAGGCGCCACAGTGGCCAAGTGGTCTTAAGCATTCGATGTTACGAATCATAGCACCTTTCACCCCTGACATTCTGCATTAATGCCCAGTGGCGCTAGCACTTCATCTTTGAAAGTTTGTCAGTTAACTTGCTGCTTGGTCGTGGTTTTCTCCGATACTCCAGTGTCCTCCACCATTTCCAAACTGACAGTCTCCATATAAGTGAAATATTCTTGAGTTGAACGTTAAACAGCATTACAATAAAAAACAAACAGTGTCTTACATATGCAGCCAGTTGAGCATCACAGGCCCTATTGGGCCTCTTGTTTACTTGGATATTATTTTTTCCAAACAGGTTAAAGGTTAAAGCATACAAAAAAAGGAAATATCCAAGAACCAGAGTATCGACTGGTTTACCCGGAACCAGAAAATCGTAAGTTCCGTATGCTTCACTGTAGTATACTAACTCGGTGGGCTAGCATCTTACTAAAAGGGTCGCCCTTAGTACACGACATGCCACAATAGACACTGGCACATCTCTCAAAAACAGGAAACTGCTCTTAGATTAATCGATAGATAAAAATAATCTCGCTGTCGTTGCGTTAGCTGAAAAATGCTGATTCGACGTTAAACAACATAAGAAAAAACTAAATTTCTAAATTTAAGAGACACAAGATGGAAACAAGCCAGGATACAGTCATAGCACTTCACAAGTTGTCATGACTGCATGTGATTTGATTTTATGAATTAATCTAAGAGTTTTTGTAAATTCAAACACTCGTTAAAGTAGCATGCAATCACCTAAACATTGAGTCATTTACTTACCCCCTGGGTCAGCTATTGACATACACAATGTACTCATAACAGTCACTGCTCCTGCCACTGTCACAACCTGGATTCGATTTTTAAAGAAACGATAATTTACAAATACTGTAATAATAGAACAGACAATTTGAAGATGAAAAAACACTTAAGTGCCTAAACACAAAATATAAAATAACCGAGGAGACGGAAACATCTAATATGACAGGAAAAAAATCAAAGTGAACATTTCTTGGATGGTGGAGAAAACCAGAGTGCCAAGAGAAAAAACAAACAAACAAGCAGCAAGCGAACTAAAAAACTTTCTCGCCCTAGGATCTGCCCAAATAGGGTACAAATCTAGGTGTCGAGAGGCATTGTGATCTGAAGCGGAATCATTAGTCCATAAGCTAGACAACAATCGAGTTTTTTATAGTATCGTTTATTTTACATTATACCACCAACCTGTTCAGCTGTTACCGGTGTTCTAGGCTTAAAGAATTCATTTATTACACCACAAACGGCTTGACGAAAACTAGAATAGAAATAATCAAAGATTTTTTAAATAATAGTATAGTAGTGCAAGATTTCAAGAAACCGTTGCTGCTGCTGTGTTGTACTATTTGAACATATATGTATTCTTGTTAATATTTCCGATAAATCTCTGCATACAATATTCGCTTGTTACACTTTTTGAACGGTCATTTGCATTTATAAATTACCTTTCTTAGATTTCATAATAATTTCTCAAATAGTCAGGTCAAAGAGTTTACAAAGATTTGACAACTGTCCACCGCTGTTTAATTTTAAACACCTTTTCAGCATTTTACTGGTTTTTTGAGTAGAAATCCAAAGCTTTATTTCTTTGACTAAAATCGAAGATGCTCAATAAGATTTTATCATATTTATTAATATTATTTGTTAAATGTGTTGTGTTGTTTTGATTTGTTGTGTCCTGTTGTGGTGTTGTGATTTATATGTTATATTGTGATGTTTTTGTGTTTTGTTTTGCTGTTATTTTGTGTTGTGATGTTTTGTTTTGTTGTATTGTGATCTGTGTGTTTCTGTTGTCATGTTGTTTTCTGTTGTGTTGTATAGTGTTTTGTTTTGATTTTTTGTTCTGTTTTCATGTTGTAATTTGATTTTGTTGTTTTGTGTTAGGATTTTCTATTGTGTTGTTCTGTTGTTTTCTGTTTGTGTGTTTTTTTTTTTTTTGCTGTTATTTTGTGTTGTGTTAGGTTTTTTTGTTTTGTTGTATTGTGATTTTGTGTTGTAATCTGTTTTGTTCGTGTCATGTTGATTTCTGTTGTGTTGTTCCGTTGTTTTCTCTTTTGTTTTAATTTTTTGTTCTGTTGTTACGTGATGTTGCGTTGTGTTGGGATTTTCTGTTTTGTTGTATTTTGTTTCTGTGTCATGTTGTTTTTTTGTGTTGTTCTGTTGTTTTCTGTTTTTTTTTACCTGTTGTGTTGTTGTATTGCGATTTATATATTATATTGTGATGTTGTTTGTATTTTGTTTTGCTGTTATTTTGTGTTATGATGTTGTATTGTGGTTTTTGTTTTTGTCATGTTGTTGTCTGTTGTGTTGTTCTGTTGTATTCTTTTTTGCTTTGATCTGTTGTTATGTTGTATTGTGATTTGTATGTTGTTTTGTAAACATGTTTGGGTTTTGTTTTGCCGTTATGTTGCGTTGTGTTGGGCTTTTCTGTTTTGTTGTATTTTGTTTCTGTGTCATGTTGTTTTTTGTTGTTTTTATTTATTGCGTTCCATTGTATGTTGTGTTGTCATTTGTTTGTGTTGTTGTGATTTTGTTTGTGTTGTTTTTGTTGCTGGGTTGTGTTGTATTGTGTTATGTTGCTGTGTTGTATTTGCGTTGTGTTGTTTTGGTTCATTGTCATTGTATGTTGATTAGCTTTTTTTTCGTTTTACCTTATGGTTCCATACGGATGTGAAGCGTAGTACAACCAATCTGCATCCGTCTGCTTTGGCATACATTCATTAATCTAACGGAAAAAGAATGACATTTCTTTAAGCACAAAACAAAGAGAAGCTATTTCAAGTTTGAGGTCCAAAAAGGGTGAAATTCCGATCGAGTGGAGAGATTTTTCATCTCAAACAAGGTTGTGCCGAGTTTGAGCTGAAAAAATCTGACCACGAGATCGGAATTTTCCAACCTCGACATCAGTCGAGTAATTGCTTATTTTTCTCGCATATAATTTACGAAAAAATACCGGAATCCCATCTATTACGTTGCAAGATTTTGCTAGCGGTTGACTACAAAACACGCAACAACAACAAATAACGTTTCACTCACAGCAGAATGTGAACCTACGCGGCAAAACAAAACAATGATTTTACTCTTTATATATATACATCGTTTAGTAAAAATGATATAATTCATCATAAAAAAGTCTTTTTTGTCGTTTTCATATAATTTTTTTCCCACAAAATTATGACCCTTGCCAATTGAAAAAAATGTATTCCCCGTTCAACTGAGATAGGCTACACATGCGCACGCGGGGTGCGATATGGAAAAAATATCGTACTACCCATTCAGTGAGATAAATCTATCACATACGCGAGAAAAAAAATTATAATACCATCACTGAAAAAAAGACTGAACATTGAATTTTACTTGGCTGATAAATTTATTTTTATCTTTTGAATTTTTTGCGAAGTCTGGTCAGGATATTACCGCGGATGGTTTTTGAAAACAGAGCTGGAGACAGTTCAAAGGCATCAAAAAAGTAAACATACCTTAGCACATATTATGTCCTCACAAAGTTTGTTTTCAGCCACACATAAATTAATGATTCCCTAAAATTAAAAACAATTTTTTTGAAAAATGAAAATAAATAAGTAAAACTATACAATTTCTATCATTTTGGTACAACAGCCAACCCCAACTAAATCATAACTAAAGTTTGTGACAAAACAGTTAACACAAAAAAACTAAAATCTAAGGTCATTGTTTACATCAGAAATATCGTGATCGGTCTCCAATTGACGTATTTCACCCTCGTAATATGTTTGAAACTCGGATTTCAAGTTACTTTTAAATACATTGTTGGGTATTAATTCCTAAGGTTGTAACTCTCGTCAGTACGTGCTGTCGGGATGTATATTACGCGAATACAATTACGACCTCAAAGAGACACAAGTTCCTACCCTCTTTGCGCTTTGTATACACCAAATACACAGAGAGCTTTGTTCTTAAGCAAAAGGTCAAGTTTCTTTCCTCTATGCGCTTTGTATACATCAAATACACAGAGAGCTTTGCTCTTAAGCCGAAGATCAAGTTCCTTGCGCACACTATCTACATACGGGACTATCACTTCATTTAACTATCTAATAATTGACTCGGATGTACTCCAGTGACTTTCAGTACGATTGACATTCCATGTAAACCGCGAAGTTTTATACCCGTGAATTAGTTCAAGTGGCGGGACCGCGAAATTTTATCCCCGCAGAATTATACAACTATACAGTAGCACAATACACGTTAGTGATAAAACAGCCAACCAATTACACAGCACAATACAAGTTAGTGATAAAACAGCCAACTCATACACAAATACAACACAACACAATACAAGTCAGCGACAAAAGGCAACCACAACCTAATACACAGCACAATACAAAGTAGTGACAAAACAGCTAACACATACACAAATACAACACAACACAATACAAGTCAGCGACAAAAGGCTACCACAACCTAATACACAGCACAATACAAAGTAGTGTCAAAACAGCTAACACATACACAAATACAACACAACACAATACAAGTCAGCGACAAAAGGCAACCACAACCTAATACACAGCACAATACAAAGTAGTGACAAAACAGCTAACACATACACAAATACAACACAACACAATACAAGTCAGCGACAAAAGGCAACCACAACCTAATACACAGCACAATACAAAGTAGTGACAAAACAGCTAACACATACACAAATACAACACAACACAATACAAGTCAGCGAAAAAAGACAACCACAACCTAATACACAGCACAAAATAAGTTAGTGACAAAACAGCCAACTCATACACAAAAACAACACAACACAATACAAGTCAGCGACAAAAGGCAACAACAACCTGATACACAGCACAATACAAAGTAGTGACAAAACAGCCAACTCATACACAAATACAACACAATACAATACAAGTCAGCGACAAAAGGCAACCACAACCTAATACACAGCACAATACAAAGTAGTGACAAAACAGCTAACACATAAACAAATACAACACAATACAGTCAGCGAAAAAAGGCAACCACAACCTATAACACAGCACAATATAAGTTAGTGACAAAACAGCTAACACATACACAAATACAACACAACACAATATAGTCAGCGAAAAAAGGCAAACACAACCTAATACACAGCACAATATAAGTTAGTGACAAAACAGCCAACTCATACACAAATACAACACAACACAATACAAGTCAGCGACAAAAGGCAACCACAACCTAATACACAGCACAATACAAAGTAGTGACAAAACAGCTAACTCATACACAAATACAACACAACACAATACAAGTCAGCGACAAAAGGCAACCACAACCTAATACACAGCACAATACAAAGTAGTGACAAAACAGCTAACACATACACAAATACAACACAACACAATTCAAGTTAGTGACAAAACCACCAAAGTAACAAAACACATAACATTATACAAGTTTTTGACAAAACAACCAACCGAAACGCAAGACATAATACACGTTAGTGACAAAACAGCCAACGCAACCAAAAACACATCACAATACAAGTTGGTGACTAAATAGCCAACGCTATTACAACACAACACAATACAAGTTGGTGACTAAATAGCCAACGCTATTACAACACAACACAATACAAGTTGGTGACTAAATAGCCAACGCTATTACAACACAACACAATACAAGTTGGTGACTAAATAGCCAACGCTATTACAACACAACACAATACAAGTTGGTGACGAAACAGCCAACACAATCAAAAACACAACATAGTACATGTTAATGGTAAAACAGCCAACGCAACCAAAACAAAACATAATTCACATTAGTGTTGCAACAGCCAAAGCAACAAAAACACAATACAATACAAGTTAGTGACAAAACAGCCAACACATACACAAACACAACACAATACAAGTCAGCGATAATACAGCCAGCGAAACCAAAACACAACACAATACAAGTCAGTGACAAAACAGCAAAATCAACCAAAACACTACAATACAAGTCAGTGACGAAACTGCTAACGCAACCACAACACAATACAATTAAGTCAGTGACAAAGCAGCAACCACAACCAAAAACACTACAACACACGCCAGTGACAATACAGCAAACACAACCAAAAACACTACAACATAAGCCAATGACAAAACAGCAAACACAACCAAAAACAACACAACACAAGCCAGTGACAAAACAGCAAAACACAACACAAGCCAGTGACAAAACAGCAAACACAACCAGAAACACTACAACACAAGTCAGTGACAAAACAGCAACCACAGCCAAAACACAACACAAGTCAGTGACAAAACAGCAAACATAACTAAAACACTACAACACAAGTCAGTGACAAAACTGTCAACGCAACCAAACGCCTAACTTATAATAGTGTGAATGTCTTTATCAATAACAATGGGTGTTCTTCCTTTAATAGCGGTAGACGATATTTATTTTTTGCTCTGATAACCGATATCTACATGTACCTTTTCTATTTTCATATGAACACCTCTAATAAAATCAGTGATAACAAGCTATTTGATCACATTAGTGACATTATAAACTGTAATGCCTGTCTATGAAATGTTTTTCAGAATTTTCTTTTTTAATGGAACCCGCAAGCGTGCCACGTGGTCAGTACCTCTTAAAGTTGTGCGGAATGAAATGGATATCGTTCACGTCGTTATTACGAGGAAACGTCACTTTATGCGATTCCAGTGTCAATATAAATAATTGTCCCGCACAAGCGCTATGAGGTACCACGTGGTGCTCTTGGGAATTCCATTTAAGGGTTTGTCAAATCTCTAAACGATTGATTTTATGTGTAGTATTACCTGTGCTGTGGGTTGACATCTGGGTCGAAAGGGTAGATTTTATGTTTAATATTGGATAGTAAAGATTCGTTTTATGTACAATATTACCTGAGGGTTAATATCTGGATCGTAAGAATTGGCCATTTGCTTTGGTACCCATATGTCATCAATTATATCACGATTGGCTAAAATGGCTTTACCTCTAAATGACGTCATAGCTACTTATCTGAAATATTTCAAATAAGCTTTCACTATATAAACATTTTAAACAGCAGTTTCAACTGGATTTCAAATAAAAAGTTTGTAAACATGCTAAAAAAAACTTTTACTTCCGTGATTGTAATTTTCTCGAGTGCCTTAATAACGACCACAAGTCTTTGGCAGGCCTTTTTTTTTTTTTTTTTTTTTTTTTTTTTTTTTTTTGATCATACTGAAATCTTGGAACTATACCAAATTTCTACATAAACAGCTCGTGTTCAAAAATTGCTTCAGCTATGATCTTCAAAGTGATGCGCAAAATACAGTAAAGCTGCATTAAGTTTTCCAAAGAAAAAAAATAAAACGGTGCTAATCTAATAAATGATGTTCCTAATGAACAATGTTACATTTGGTTCAACGATAAAAGCTCGAATAAATACAGAAATTACAGTATTTACCCAGCGAGATGCAGCATTTGGGATCTAATATTAGAACATGGTAACGTCATCAAAACCTGGGTCATTTAAACACAACTTTCAAAATGTTGAAATACGATAAATTAAACTTGTTGAATTTGTCATTTGTGACTTAGTAAGGGAAAAATAACACCATTTCAAATACATCTGGGTATCAATGAAGGACAATTAATGCAATCTGTCATGTTTCACTTTCGATTCTAGGCTTTTCCGTACATCCGTGCGCACGCTCCAAGCTCATAATTACCATCGTAAAACACTGACCAACCGGTCAGAGGATTCCGTTTATTTACAGCTCAAAGAAATGAAATTTTAGAAAATGAATGTCACGGATCGTGGTTAGAAGATATCTACTTTTAAAAAAATATAATTTTTAGAAAATCAAAAAAAAATTCAGAAATTTGGTAAACTTAATGCAGCCTTAAAGATATTCCGAAAAAAACGGTTTTTTTCTATTTTTTTCTAATTATAAATAACAACTGAAACATGTTAAAAAATCACTCTTTTAAACAATTCCGCAAAAATTCACGCGCGGTGAGTAGATTTCCCTTTGAGCGGGTCAATGTTCAATACAGATTTATAACCACCATTAGCCAATCAGCGATCGGCATTCCCACTCACTTCCACCACGATCACTAAGTAATGCGGGAAGATCCAAATATCTGACGGCCAGTTTTTTTAATGGATCTACATAGTTACTCGAGATAAAACTATCGCAAGGTTACTTTATTCACTTTAACTGACTTCTACGATAATTGTTTTAACATAAATTACCTAATAAAAATTTGAGTGCATATATAACCCCTTCTTATGCAAATTGTTAATAAAAATGGCGTGCGGCGTTCGGGCAAGATTCGATTAAAAAAAAAAAACAGTGGAATAATGCGGTTTTTACCATAACAAACATACAACGTTGTTTAAAAAAACATCGTAATACACATAATATTTATTTATTTACATTTTAAAAGATTTGAATGAAAATGAGACATATAGATACGACGAGATTAACCCAGGTCCCAGTTTCACAATCATTCACTCAATTGAGTGTACTCAACAAAAATTAGGGAATATTTCATGTCAATTGTTTGGACATTACACAGTTAAAAGTGAATATCTAATTTCGTACTTTAATCATTTAGTGTAGGTTTGTTGACAAAAAAAAAAAAAAAAAAAAAAAAAAAAAAAAAAAAAAAAAAAAAAAAAAAAAAAAAATGTTGCTTTATAAAACTTCTAAAATATTGATGAGAGCCATGTGACATCTGGGACTATTTGAGCTGAGTAAACACTCAATTACGTGCTCAAGTGAGCTATTGTGATAAGTCTTCGTCCGTCGTCTGTCGTGCGTCAACTTTTGCTTGTTAACACACTAGGGGCCACAGTTTTAATCCAATTTACATCAAACTGGGCCACAGGGATCCTCTTGACTAAAGCTAAGTCAAGTTCGAACATGGGTCATGTTGGGTCAATAAATAGGTCACTGGGTCAAATCAAAGAAAAACCTTGTTAACACTCTAGAAGCCACAGTTTTTGATTAATCTTCTTCAAACTTGCTCAGAACGAAAACCTTGACCAAAGCTAGCTCAAGTTCGTATATGGGCCATGTTAGGGCCAATAAATAGGTCACTAGGTAAAATAATAGAAAAATCTTGTTAACAGTCCTGAGGCCCAAATTTGAGTGAAATCGTCAATCAAACATTGTCAGATTGATCCTCTTAGCAAAAGCTAGCTCAAGTTCTTATATGGGCCATGTTGGGTCAATAAGTAGGTCACTAAGTCAAATAATAGAAAAACCTTAACACTCCTAAGGCCCCAATTTGAGGGCAATCTTTATCAAACATTGTCCGAATGATCCTCTTGATAAAAAGCTAGCTCAAGTTCGTATATGAGTCATGTTGGGTCAATAAGTAGGTTACTAGGTCAAATAATAGGAAAACCTTGTTAACAACCTTGAGGCCCAATTTAACGCAATCTTCATAAAACATTGTCAGATTGATCCTCTTGACCAAAGCTAGTTTAAGTTCGTATTTGGGCCATGTTGGGTCAATAAATAGGTCACAAGGTCAAATAATAAAAAAATCTTGTTAACACTCCTGAGGCATTAGTTTGATTGAAATCGTCATCAAACATTGTCAGATTGATCATCTTAGTAAAAGCTAGCTCAAGTTCTTATATGGGTCATATTGGGTCAATAAGTAGGTCATTAGGTCAAATAATAGAAAATCCTTCTTAACACTCCTGAGGCCCCAATTTGAGTGCAATGTTCATCAAACATTTTCAGATTGATCATCTTGACAAAGCTAGCTCAAGTTCGTGTATTGGCCATGTTGGGTCATTAAGTAGGTCATCTAGGTCAAATAATAGAAAAACCTTGTAAACACTCCTGAGGCACCAATTTATGTGCAATCTTCATAAAACATTGTCAGATTGATCCTCTTGACCAAAGCTACCTTAGGTTCGAATTTGGGCCATGTTGGGTCAATAAGTAAGTCACTAGGTCAATTAATAGAAAAATGTTGTTAACACTTCTGAGGCCCCATATGAGTTAAATCGTCATCAAACATTGTCAGTTTGATTCTCTTGACCAAAACTAGCTTAAGTTCGTATATGGGCCATGTTGGGTCAATAAGTAGGTCACTAGGTAAAATAATAGAAAAACCTTGTTAACACTCCTGAGGCCTCAATTTGAGTGCAATCTTCATCTAACTTAGTCAGAATGATCCTCTTGACAAAATCCAGCTCAAGTTCGTATTTAGGCGATGTTGGGTCAATAAGTAGGTCACTAGGTCAAATTCCAGAAAAAACCTTGTTAACAAATCTGAGGCCCCAATCTGAGTGCAATCTTCATCTTACTTAGTCAGAATGATCCTCTTGACAAAAGCTAGCCCAAGTTCTTATATAGGCGATGTTGGGTCAATAAGTAGGTAACTAGGTCAAATAATAGAAAAATCTTGTTAACACTACTGAGCCACCAATTTTAGCACAATCTTTATTTAACTTATTCAGAATGATACCCTTGACAAAAGCTAGCTCAAGTTCGTATATGACCCATGTTGAGTCAATAAGTAGGTCACCGGGTCAAATTATATAAAAATCTTGTTAACACATCTGATGGCTCATTTTTGTCCAATCTTCATCAAACCTAGTCAGAACGATCCTCCCGACAAAAGCTAGCTGAAGTTTTTTTTTCTGGTTCTGTTGTGTCAATAGATCATGAGGTCAAATTATATAAAAACCCTGTTAACACATCTGAAGCCCAAATTTTAGTCCAATCTTCATCAAACTTGCCGAGATTGATCCTCCTTACAAAAGCTAGCTCAAGTTTATATATGGGTCATGTTAGGTCACTAGTTCGAAATAAAGGAAAAATCTCTTTTAAAAATAGAGGCTCCAGTTTGCCAAAATCAAGCTGAATGTACATCATTTTCAGGTGAGCGTCCAGGGCCTTCATGGTCCTCTTGTTTTTATAATTTTATTTTTTTTAAATGTAAACCCTCTCGTCACCTATTTGTTAGTTTAGTAGTTACTCTTTGTGATATTATAGCGAAACATTATTGGCAGATTGAATTTTCTCGATCTCTCAAACTTGAACGTGACCGTTTTTCCTCGGAACGCTTTTCACATATAAGAACTCGTAGGGCTTGCATATTAAAATTATTTTCAAATACAGAAACGTAAATTTTGGTTCTCTTGGAAAAAAACATTAAAATTAATATAAAAAGTCCCTAATTTTTCATATTTAACCATATAAAAAGCGCAAAAATGAACTTGTATACAAAAATAACGAAATAGTAAATAAATTTAAAAAATAAATATAAAATATAAAGAATTAAAGAATTAAAGAAATAAGTATAAATAAATAAATAAATAAATAAATAAAGATAAATAAATAAATAAATAAAGATAAATAAATAAATAATTATATAAATCAAGGTCTTTATGGGCCAAAGTCTGAAAATGCAAATACGAAATATTTGAGATAAAATCCCATCAAACCATCAACCTTCTAATAAAATCTGGGTTGTTGTCTTACTTTGATATAGACAGACATTCTAAAATTTGACCTGATAAGCCCCGACTCTATAGCACGTACTCTGTCCTCATGATAACAACTCACCGATAAAAATAGTGTAGAACTTAGATGAATCTATAAGTTTTGCTTACCTAATACAGCTGTCTAGATGACGAGACAAATCGTGCTAGAGATTGGCAGACATACGAGTAAATCATTAAATGTTAAAATAAATTCACAGTTTTTACATAAGAATCGGCAATATTCTGTTACTTACCATCTACTCTCTTAGTGAATCTTGATCATGCGTAGTTAAAATGATTGTAATTTGCAAGTGTCACTGAGTGCGCAAATGACCTTAAATGATTCGGTTTAATGTCATGTTGACATAACTGTGCCATGTGCTACTTCTAAATTGCATTATGTCATAGAAATTCAAAAGTGGCACATGACAACTGTCATAAATGAATTTTTCTGTTGCGTAATTGATTGTGTATGTTACGTGTGTGCGAGATTAAGAATCTTAATTCAATCACTCTCACACGAAAACGTCTTTACAAGACGTGGGTAAGTCATTCCTTTAAGAAATGTACTAATATAAACTTATGAGGTTCGAACTCGAAAAAGTTATCAATATAACTATATATATAATTATTATGAAGTAAGTATTTATATTATTAATCCAGACCAGGGTTGTATGACTATCTCAAAAGAACGTTTCAACTTAACATTTAAATAAGTGACTGACACAATTTATATAAATATATATAAATTTGTCTTGCAGAAGAATGCCTCATCTTATAAAAAAGACCGTATATAAGCTCAGTGACCTAGTCAGGACACACAGTATAAGACAGCAAAACATCAGATACATGTATTTATTTACAGAAAGACATCGAAAAACCACTAGAAAACAAGTTCGTTACGAAGAATGGAGACAAAATTCAAAGAAGGATATATAAGGATATTGTTGAATTATTACGACATAACAAATATCTTCCTGATATCATGTAGGAAAAGGAAAGGAGAAATTGCTGGTACAACGTATAGGAGTCGTATATATATCAATTTACTTAACTAAGGTTGCTATGTAAGGCTTAGAAGTTCAGTAGAATACAATATAAATTTATAATTCACGAAAATCTAATGATGACACGTTTAGAAAAAAACGAAGTATCCGAATCGAACTTCTAACCCAGCAGCAATTAAAAGCGAATATAAGAGAGTATTTAATAACATTTATTAAACAAGGACAGTAACAAGATAAAAAGACAACTATTCAAATCGTTTTCAGTATCGTGACGTCATTCAATGTATTTAATTTTACAAAGTTTAATTTCCCTTACACTCCAATTACTTCGTTATAATATCTTTTAAATTAAACAATAATTTACTCGTTATATAACCAGCCAATTACTAAGTTACATTAGAATAAATAAATAATTTAATATTTACGTAAGGAAATAAGAAAAACAATAAGAGTAATATAAGTCAAATACTATATAAAACTCTAGTGTGACATCAAACTAGTTTACATGAATCAATTTATGTCACGTATGAAACTCGTGAACCGCACTTGTCACATGACCAGATCAATATTAATTATTGAGTTGAAGGAAAATTATTTAGAGTAATATAAGTCAATCACAGTATAAAACTCTGGAATGACAACAGTCTAGTTCACATGGTACAGCTCATATAAAAGAAAACACGTGGACCGCACTCGCCACGTGCAATTTGTACAATATTTCGTGACGTCAAAACGTATTATAGACTATACATTACAGCTAAAAGATTCAAGGGAATTACAATTATGAGTCCTTAAATAGAAATGTAAATGTACAAGAATATATCAAAAATTATGAATCTGGACTTCATGAATCAATTAACGTGTTAAACTAAAATAAAATAAATCAAAAATAAATTAACACGCGAAAAACAAAAACCCTCCCAACACGACGCGAAAAAATTTAATTAAACCTAATCAAAATGTGCAGTAAACTAAATAAAATAAATAATTCATGATGTCAAGTTTCTGGATTCTAGCCATCAAGATCAAAATTAACTAAAAACTTACTTGCGAGCAGACGTCAACTGCTCTACAATGTCAGCCGAAAGAGGCTCCGGTACACGTCGTCAGCTCTTATATAGGGTGTAAAAATACCACGTGACCACAGTCACAGAAACGTTTTAGAATATAAAAAATAAAACGTCAACCTTACAAACGTCAAACTGAGTCAATTACAATTGACTGAATGAATTCCATGAAACATAAGTGCATATGCAAATGAGAGTGGCGACATCTAAGTCGGGCACCTACACTAGTACAAGGTCGATCATGTCACGTGCACAAACAATTTCAAAAGATAGAAGGATAGAGAGAAGAAAATAGAGATAGATAGAAATGGGCCCTAGTAAGATAAGAAATAATTTGCTGCACGTTACATGTATTTCACAGGGGCTTGGTGTCAGGATTTCGGTATTTTTTGTTTTAAAGATTATTTATTTGTGTTTTTATAACATGCGAGGTTGATACTACTGTCTGATTCACGTCTGCCGTAGCACTAGTTTTTCAAGGTTTTAGAAGAGGTATCAAAACATTTTGTAGAATGCCACATACCGTTATGACGTATGCTTTTTGTCGTAATTAACTGACACCAAACTAAATGCCATCTTAGCTGGAGTATAAAATGCAGAGCTTTTTAAAATCCTTACGGGGATTTAATATGGGAAAAGACACAAACCCACACTCCGGAAATACATCGCTGAAAAACCATGCGGGTTAAGAAAATTGAATTGCGCATGACCGACTTTCCCATTTTCGCTGGCCAGGTAATATCTGTCTGCAACTTGACAGCAAAAGGAATATATACTGTAGGCCTAACAACAGCGAACTTACCTACAGCTGAATGAACTATTCCAGAATTTTCTACCCTAACCCGCATGATTATTACAGCGATGTATTTCCGGAATGAGTGTTTGTGAGTTTTCCCCATATTCAATCCCCGTAAGGATTTTAAAAAGCTCTGTATATTATACTCCAGCTAAGATGGCATTTGGTTTGGTGTCAGTTAATTACGACAAAATTGCATACGTCATAACGGTATGTGGCATGCTATCTCTTCTAAAACCTTGAAAAACTAGTGCTACGACAGACGTGAATCAGACAGTAGTTCATACATATCGATAAATTTGCCTGAAATCCATTTTTAACAAACTTAATAAAATTCCGAAATATACACAAGGGACGAAAGTCGCCATTTTGAAAGTTTACTCCCTCGCTTGGAAAAAAAATCGTGAAAAATCAGCCGATCCATGTTTTTACATTATTTTCATCTGTTTCAGCTTTTAAACGCCTGTTCTTTACATTCCTATCTCCGTTTTCTTCAAAACAATCAAGAACTATCTGAATTTTTCCACCAAACTCAAAATCGGACAATTTCCAGAGAAATGCAACGTTCTTCTTGTTGCCTTTGTAAATCCCACTTGGAATTACTATAACCACATTATAAAATCTCAGAACGGGAGAACCCTGACAAGGGACGCAACTCGTGAACGTAGAGATGCTCTTGGTGATTTTGTATTTTACAAAGACAACAAGAAGAACGTTGCATTTCTCTGGAAATTGTCCGATTTTGAGTTTGGTGGGAAAATTCAGAAAGTTATTGATTGTTTTGAAGAAAACGGAGATAGGAATGAAAAGAACAGGCTTTTAAAAGTTAAAATAAATGAAATTTATGTGAAAGCATGGATCGGCTGATTTTTCACGATTTTTTTTCCAAGCGAGGGGTAAACTTTAAAAATGGCGACTTTAGTCCCTTGTGTTTTTAATGTTATATATTTCGGAATTTTTTGAAGTTTGTTAAAAATGGATTTCAGGCAAATTTATCGATATGTATGAACTAGTATCAACCTCGCATGTAATAAAAACACAAATAAACATTCTTTAAAACAAAAATACCAAAATCCTGACACCAAGCCCCTGTGGTGTATTTCACTGATCAAGTTGATTACGTCATTAATTTATACCCCGAGATGCAACAGTAGTTATCCACTTTTTCACGATCATGTCTTAACTAAGATTTTCCTTAAAATTTAAAATTAGCAAATTTTGACAATCTCTTTTTGAATTAAAAAAAAATTTCAAAAAAAAAAAAATAATAATAATACAATAATAACAATAAAAATAATTGAGATAGTATAACAAGATTGAAGTGATCTTAAAGCTCCACTAAATCTTATGACTATCTTAACAAATAAAAATTATTTAAATTTCAAATTTGTCAGATTTATTATTCTGTGTTTTTCAATTCTAATGGTACATGTTGGTGTTTAACTTCATAAACTGAAGCAAAAACGTATTGATAAAAAAAAACAAAGGAATTGAACTCGTAGTGACACAATATTAAGTCGCTGCTCTGGTTCGAACTCTTAACTGGGGAATTGAGCTCATAGTACTCGCTGTTATTTCTGTAACCTAAGATCTTAAATAAGTCAAGGTGGAATTTTACCAAACATTTATTTCCAACCTCACGTTGTAAGTCATTTATATACTGTATAATATTAGATAAAGTCACTTGGATTAAGTTTTGAACAATATAAAATAAAAACGCGATACACAATTGAAATGAATAGCGAACAATAATAAAATTCAACTGAGTGTTTCCCAACTATTAAGTTAAACAAGCATTTTAATTTTTTTTTCAAATAGAATAAGAAAAAATACGTTTTATTATCATTTATTATTATTATTATTAAGTTCATTTACCAATGATGATTTTTAAAAAATTTATTTAAATATTACTTAACATTTCCGAACTTGAATATTTAAATCTTAGACACGAATTTAACAAACCATAAAAAGATAAGTCCAGATCGCATTTTACCATTTATTTATTTCTAACCTCACATCATAAGTGAGGATCGGCGGCCTGTTCTTGTAATATAAACCGAGCCTGAACATCCTTGATGCGTGATAAGCGCGGCTCAATATTAATTAACGTTTCTTGCTTAACTGTTTACAAATATGAGGATCAACTCAACACAAAAATATGTAAGCGTTAATTGACACGTTCTGAAATTTTCCATTTGGTCTAAACATAGGAATACATACATTCTAAGTATTTTAACATCAGAAAACGGAACACTATTCATTTCTTTCTCAACTAACTACTAGCTAGTCAAAGTTTGAAATGTAAAAGCAAATTGATTAATGAAAACTTAAAATTTAAAAAAAAATACACAAAAACTAGTAACTTTTGTAGGTTTGGAACTCTAAATAACTATTTTTGACTTTGCAATAATTATCTAAACATCGAATAAAACTTAGTAACATAAGATTTTTAATAATCGAATTTAAAACTTTTCTTTACTTCAAAATTAAATTTTTAAGTTAATTCTTTTCATGACCAAATGCCCTTATTTATTTATTTATTTAACAAAATACATCAATTTTTTTACCATTACAGATTTATAGATTGGAATTTCTAGATGGGTTCCCTATTCTTTCGGAATATTTCCTCAGAAGTGAAAATTAACAGCAAATAATTGCATTTTGGGGGCGCAAAAAAAAACAAAAAAAAAAACGATGAACGATTTTTCTAATTTCTATACCCATGGACCCAGATGCGATCTATCGATTAAGGTATGTCCCATTTTCGGCTAAAATATGAATCATACTGAAATCGCCAAAATTTGACTCTTCTTACCAAATTTCTGCATAAACAGCTCGTGTTCAAAACCGCTTCAGGTATATTGAAAGTGGTGTGTATAATGCGTTGAAATAGTCCGAAAAAAGTATTTTTCTATTTTTTCTAAATTGTATATAACAACTAAAACATGCTCAAAGTTCACCATTTTCTTATTTAACGAAGATTCCGCAAAAAATCACGTGCGGTGAGTAGAGTTAAACAAAGATCGATTATCACTGTAAGCCATGGCCAATCAGCGATCGGCATTCCAATTGCCTCCACCATGGAGGATATACATGGGTACTTGAGAAAATTCTATTGCAAGGTTTAATTTATCCACTATATATGACCTCTGCGTTAATTGTTTTTAACATGATATTAAAATGCTGTTGAATGCAAAAATAGCGCTCGGACAAACGGCAATAATGTGTGCTCAACAATAGGGAGAAAAATGTGGTTTTAAGCAGAATGAACATACAACTTGGTTAGAAATGTTGTAATACATATACAAGACAGTGACATTCAAACTTACTTATTGCTTCAACTGTCGGGTTTCATTCGCCATCAAAGAACTGACTTCTTCGATATAATTTAAAGAATCCTGACGGGATAAAACACGATCAATTTATTCAATCGCTCGATCTCAAAACTAAAGACTTTGGTTTTGGTAATATGAATATTGACATCGACATAAACCAGTCCATCCCACTTTACCAGAAGAAAATTTAATTCTCATCAGTGACATTAAGTAGCCGCAAAGGTTTGATAGATAGAAAAACATAAGCAAATCAGTTGAAAATAAATTAATCCATAGTTCCAAAATTATATGGTCTAAATCCAGCTAAGAAATTCTTCAAATGAGGTAACAAACATTAGTTTTTAATTAATTTATTTTAATCCAAATCTTAGGTTTGTTCTCTCATGCAAAGAATTTCTAAGCTGTATTTAGATTCATATAATTTTTGAACTTTGGATTCATGAATTTGCAAATGTTTGGATTATCTTTATTTATCTATCAACTTTTTCGGCCCCCTAGTGTCACTGATGAGGAATGAATTTCCGAAATGTGAACAAAAAGGCACATCAAATAAAATTTTTTTTCGTTAAATACGTATAAAATAAATAAAAATCACAAATTAAAATTTAAAAAAAGTTTATTTAAATAATACTGATAAATCATGTTAGACTAAATACTATTTACATCATTATAATGGTCTTGTCACTTTTGTAACTATATCACAAAAACACAAACAGAAACATGTAATAAAATATAATACTTTAAACCTAAAACCATATATATATAATATATATATATATATATATATATATATATATATATATATATATATATATATATATATATATATATATATATATAATACAATTGAGCCTTGGCATAGCCAGTGATTAACACAGAATTTCAATGGAACTTTGTAAGTTCTAGTGAAGTTTCCGATTTATTTATTGTCCAAAAAACGTAGTCAAACTTTAATTCGTTAACCTTAGCATCAACATAGAATAAATTAAATTTATTTTAAATTATCAATGTTTATTTCAACCTAATTTTAAATTTTCAATGTTGAATGTAAGCGATACACAAATATATTTTGAAGCATGCATGTGACATCAATTGCGAAGAGTTTTACTCGGTTGGAGTTATCTCTCGTTTTCATTTTTTGAAGTTTCTGTGAGCGATTAAAACGATTGATTCATAATTTGTAAAAAATTGCATTTTTTCATCTGATCCCTTTTATCTCGAATACACTAATTATGCAACAGAATTAATTTATCAAGCAAAAGAATTCAATTGAGATCGGTTGGAAATTCTTGAATAGATAATAAAATTTACTCATAATAAATTGTATAATCAAAAAATATAACGAATCAACTATTTACAACATGCTTTAAATATTTGAAACACAAAAACATAAAAAATTGTAACAGAATTTTTTAAAATAGTAAACTACAAAAATAAACACTAGATTTTATATAAATCCACAAATTAATTCAATATGAAAATGTTCATTTATGTTATTTTTTAATTTGTAATATAGATATCTTTTAAATCAGAATTTGCAGATTTTATTTTTTACGTTCTAACCTTGAAACCAAACATGTTTGATTTAAATGCATATAGTTAATTGCTATTATTTTAATATTTGAGACAATAAATTTAAATCTATAACATTGCAGCAACCATATCCAAATGATTTGCAGCGCTTGTGAAGAGTACGAATCAATACTTTCAGTATATTCTAAAATCTTATGAATGTGGAAAAATTTAACATTTTGCAAAACAATTAGAACATTTTGATTACATTTGTAAATAATAAAAATTGTTTAGAATAGAAGAAGGTAATCTGTAACTGAAACAGCATTAAAAAACTGCAAAAACATTTTACAAACTATTTTTCATCATAAAAATATTAATAACCGAACAATTGCCCATACCAATAGAAATACTTTAAACTTTAATATATATATATATATATATTGATATACTAAAACTACTGGAAAACACTACATTTTATATAATTTCCTAAAATAATTAATTTTATTATGTAAAAATGTACATTAGGATTCTGATAAAACATCTCTCAAACTACTTTTCAATTATATAAGATATTTATAACCGATCTTGTAATTAAAGGTATAGTTTCTGATTCACTTATATATTGTTCAAAGAACGTAGTCAAACTTCAGTTTGTTAAGCTTAAAATGAAGATGAACTTTGAAAAATTAGAATATATATATATATATATATATATATATATATATATATATATATATATATATATATATATATATATATATATATTGAATTATCAATGTTTTTTAACCTAATTTTAAATTTTCAATGTTAAATGTAAGCGGTACACCATGATATTTTAAAGCGTACACGTGGCAATTGCGAAGAGTGTTACTCTATTGGAGTAATCTCTCGTTTTGATCTTTTGAAGATTCCGTGATTGATGAAACGATTGATTCATAATTTGAAAAAATTGAATTTTTTCATCTGATCCCTTTAATCTCTAAAACACTAATTACGCAACAGTATTACTTTAACAAGCAAAAGAATTCTATTGAGATCGGTTAGAAATTCTCAAACGGGTCATACAATTAACATAACTCATCACCAATTGTGTTATCAAAATATATCATAAATCAACAATTTTAAACATGTATTATTTATTAAAACACACACTACATTTTATATAATTTCCTAATATAATTAATTTAATATATGTACAAATGAACATTAAAATTCTGATAAAACATCTCCCAAACTACTTTTCAATTATTTAAGATATTTTAACCGATCTTGTAATTAAAGGTATAGTTTCTGATTCACTAATATATTGCTTAAAGAACGTAGTCAAACTTCAGTTTGTTAAGCTTAAAATTAAGAATAACATTGAAAAATTAAAATATATATAAATAAATTGAATTATCAATGTTTTTTAACCTAATTTTAAATTTTCAATGTTAAATGTAAACGGTACACAATGATATTTAAAAGCATACACGTGACAATTGCGAAGAGTTTTACTCTATTGGAGTAATCTTGCGTTTTCATTTTTTGAAGTTTCCGTGAGCGATAAAACGATTGATTCATTATTTGGAAAAATTGAATTTTTTCATCTGATGCCTTTAATCTCGAAAACACTTATTACGCAACAGTATTAATTTAACAAGCAAACAAATTCTATTGAGATCGGTTCGAACTTCTTGAATAGATAGTAAAATTTACTCATGATAAATTGTTTAATCAAAATATATAACGGATCAACAATTTACAACATGTTGTAAATATTTGAAACACAAACACATATAAACTTGTAACAGAAATTTGTAAAATAGTAAACTACAAAAATAAACACTAGATTTTATTTAAATCCACAAATTAATTCAATATACAAATGTTCATTTATGTTATTTTTTGATTTATAATATAGATATATATTGTTCAATATATGCGTTGAAACATGCCTTTTAAATCACAATTTGCAAACTAAAGTTACGTTCTAACCTTGTAACCAAACATGTTTGATTTAAATGCATATAGTTAATTGCTATTATTTTGATATTTGCGGCAATAAATTTAAATCAATAACATTGCAGCAACCAAATCCAAATGATTTGCAGCGCTTGTGAAAAGTACTAATCAATACTTTCAGTATATTCTAAAGTCATATGAATGTGGAAAAATTTAAACATTTTGCAAAGCAATTAAAACATTTTGATTACATTTGTAAATAATAAAAATTGTTTAGAATAGAAGAAGGTAATCTGTAACTGAAACAGCATTAAAAAATCTGCAAAAACATTTTCCAAACTATTTTTCATCATAAAAATATTTATAACCGAACAATTGTCTGTACCAATAGAAATACTATAAACTTTAATATATATATATATCTTAAAAACACAATTGAGCCCCGCCAAAATTAGTGTTTAACAGGAAATTTCAATGGAACCTCGTTAGTAACGGAAAAGTGTCCGATTTACTCATTTATTGTTTAAAGAACGTAGTCGAACTTCAGTTTGCTAAGCTTAAGATAAACATAGAAAAATAAAAAATTATTTTGAATTCTCAATGTTTAGTTTAAACTTTAAAATCTCAATTTTCAATGTTAAATATAAGCGATAAACTATGATACATAACAGCATAAATGTGACATCATGGTGTAGCGCCCCACTCTTTTATAGTCATCACCCGTGTACATCGTTTTGAAGATTCCTACAGCGTCAGAAATCATTGATTTGAAATTTGGAAAAATAAAATGTTCTCATTTACGAATCAACGAGAGTCGAATATAACATTTTATTCATATATATATATATATATATATATATATATATATATATATATATATATATATATATATATATATATATATATATATATATATATATATATATATATATATATATATATATATATATATATATATATATATATATGTTAAAATAGACTAATTACGCATTAATATGGTTTTTTGTATCCAAAAAAATTCTATTGTGTGATCGGTTGTAAATTCTCAAATAGGGCATACAATCAACATACATGTAACTCATCACCAATAGTGTTTTCAAAATATATAATAAATCAACAATTTAAAACATGTATTATTTATAAAAACACATACAAACTCAAACTACTGAAAACATTTTATATAATTTACTAATATAATTTAATATACGTACAAATGTACATTAAGATTCTGGTAAAACATCTCCCAAACTACTTTTCAATTATATAAGTTATTTTTAACCGATCTTGTAATTTAAGGTGTAGTTTCTGATTCACTTGTATATTGTACAAAAAACGTAGTCAAACTTCAGTTTGTTAAGCTTATAAATATGATTAACATTAAAAATTAGAATATATATATATATATATATATATATATATATATATATATATATATATATATATATATATATATATATATATACAATTAAAACGTTTTGAACACATATGTAAATAATAAGAATTGTTTTGAAAAGAAGAAGGCAATCTGTAACTTAACATAAAAAACTGCTAAAACATAAAGAAAACTATTTTTGCATCATGACATATATATAAAAATACTTTTGAGCCTCAACAAATCAATATTTAACAAGCAAAATATTTTAAACTCAAAGACAAGCATATATTAAATTATAATAGAAATGTGTTAAATAGTAAACTACAGAAATAAACAAAACATTCCATAGAATTTTCTAAAATGAATTCATGAAGAAAAAATTTAAATATATATATATATAGAAAATCTTGACTACCTATGTAAATAATAATTTCTTTAAAAAACGAGGACAATCTGTGACTGAACAAGATCTAAAAATAAATTCTGCTAAACATTTTGTTCAGAAAACAATTAAAAAAATCGTGTCTTTAAATGTGAATTCTGTAAAATCTTTTTTGAAAAGAAGAAGGCAATCTGCAAGTCAAACAACAAAAAACTGCTAAAACGTCTACCAAACTACTTTTGCATCACATGTGTTTAGTTAGATAGTTTGGATTAAACTAACAAATCAATAGTATTCCTAGAGGTTTGTCTTTACATGATTTAAAGATAACCAATAGTATTCCTAGATGTTTATCTTTACTTGATTTAACGATAACCAATAGTATTACTAGAGGTTTGTCTTTACATGATTTAAGATCATAACTATTCCAATGTTCTTTAAAGATTTTGTTAAATGTTTTTGAAAGTGCTTAGTTATGTTGATTTTTTATGGTCAAATTTAAGCGTGTTTGGTGATAATTTGCTGAGTGTTTTGTCCATCCTGGAAGTCAGAATCTCTTTTTCTTTTGAACATTCAACCCCGACTACCATGGAGACAAGGTATATTTTGGTATGTTCAGAGTCGCATTTATCATATGTAAACACAACAGATCCACTATCGCCTGGTAGTGCAAAAGGCTCGTTAAGACGGTCGACGGATATAAACGAGTTTTCTTCGTCAGTTAGTTCGTCTATGTTACTTCTTATAGTCCCAGTAGTCCAGTTGGTTTTTGCGCCTTTCTTGTGAACCAGTTGTCCTTGTAATTCTGATTTTTGACCTGTAAATAAATGAGGTTCTAACACCTCCCCAGTTTGGCTTTTGAATTCGGTATTACATCTTGAATAATTTTCTGGATGTATTTTAATGAGCGAAAAATCTGAGGCGTGACAAGGAGTGTCATCTTCGGCAGTAGTTTTGTGACATAACCCAAGTTCCTTACGTTCTCCATCTATATCAACGTAAGCCTTCTGCCCTTTAAGGATCACGTGTTCACTAGTGAGCGCTAAAAGGCCGTCTGTAGAATCGTGCGCAAATATACCAAGTGTGCCGTAATGATCAGATTTATCCTGGATCAATTTATCTCCATTTTCCACATATTTTACAATCATTTGCCCTTTAAAGCGAATAATATTTATTCGGTCAAATTCACCAGCAATTATCTTTCGGATTTCTGTTTCAGTCTCCTTTATTCTATCTTCCGTCTGCTTTTCAATGTTTATGTACACCCGGAATTCGTCAGACGAGACACCGAAGGCTTCTACACCTTGTTCTTTTAACCTGTTAAAAGATTTCGTATAAGTTCATATAAATAATAATAATGGAAGATGCAATATGAGAAACAAAGAGTTATGATAGCAAACTAGTCTCCTAATAGGTTATCAATTTAAACATTACAACGTGTCATAAAGGTTTTTATATTCATTTAAACGAGTATGTGTGGTTGCTGTTGCGGTTTATTTTCAAATGTTATCTTTTACTTCTTTGAAAAATATCTAAATTTTCTGCTATTTCATTTATTAAACCGTTGTTTCTTACTTAGTGATGCGTCATGCTTATATATTTTTACTTTATTTTTCTATATTAACAATCCAAATCAAATTCTCTGTAATAAACAATTTGACGAGTGATTCGATCTATCACAGCATAGACCGAAAGCTTCACGTGCGACCTTTCGTATTCTGACGTCATGGTTTTGCATCACGGAAAATTATGATGTAAACACAAATACACGTGACAAGTCGCGAAATGTAAACAATTCATCGTGTCCGCAGAATCAGATAACATCGTTCGATATTACTACTATCATCCAGTTCTTTCCAGTCAGGATTTCTCACAAATTTAACATTCAATAATTGTACATAGTGAAAACATTAATATGAATTGTAAAAGCACAGATATTTAAATAAAACCTTGACACGTTTATCTATTGTTCTCATTTTTTGAAAATGAGTACGGGTAGGCGGAGCTAACCCAGTTTGATGCAGTTGAAACCTGTTCGGTATTCACAAGGAATTTCCACGAAAATCATGAATGAATCAATCAAATTAATCAAATTTCAAACATTTGTAAATTGTAAGCTACGGATTGTAAATATAAGCATTAAACTTTGTTTGTAATCGATCTATGATGGTTTAGATCGAATGGTTCTCGCGCTAATTTGTCATAAACCGCTTCGTGGTTTATTCAAATTAGCGCGAGAGCCATTCGATCTAAACCATCATAGATCGATTACAAACAAAGTTTAATGCTTAAATATATTGTAAACATAAAAATAATAAAAAGGATGTAAAAGTTCGATTTCAAATTTTCTCCAATGAAATAAAAATCAAATAATTATTCCCCGAGGGTATCCATTAACTCAGTAGGCAGACGTTTGTGCTGTCAGAAAATGTACCATTTAGCAAAATTTTCAGCCCTCTGAAATTTGAAATTCATTTAAAACTAAGGTTTGTTCCCTCATGCAAAGCATTCCTTAGCTGGATTTGGATTTATATAATTTTGGAACTTTAGATTCATTATTTTCAACTGTTTGGCCTATGTTTTTTATCTGTCAAACTTTTCGGTCTTAGTGTCCCTGATGAGGAATAATTTTCCGAAATGTGCACATCTGGCACATCAAAATATAACTGGTATTTGTTATATATTTACATAAATGAAGCACTTGCAATTTAGAGACTTAGACAAAAAATAATACGAGAAAACCTAAACACATGTCATGTCAAACTAAATCATGCATGGATATACGTAAGAGGTGATGTAATATTAAGCCATTTGTATAAAATTCTATTGAATCCACCATTAACAGAGAGAGAGAGAGAAAGAGAGAGAGAGAGAGAGAGAGAGAGAGAGAGAGAGAGAGAGAGAGAGAGAGAGAGAGAGAGAGTATGTATTTTATAAATGAAACAAAACTATACATTTAGCTTTTATTTCTAAAGAAAAGCTGATTAGAAATTAAAATTACAAATTCACAATTTACCCGTAAAACAGATATTCAAAGGACGTGGTGTTATTAACAGCAAAGTGTACAACTAACCGTTCTTTTATAGCAAAACAAATTATTCTAATGTCCTAATTAACATACCTCAATAGCGTCTTTACTTTGTCCTCTGATATATCTTTATTTACAACTTTTTCTTCTCTTCTTGGATTTTCATTTAACAAGGAATTAACATATAAAATTTTTTTCTCTAACAATTTGCACAATTGTTGACAACTCCTATCTAGATCAGACATCTCGGTATCACCATGCTCAGACGAGTCTTGTTGATCAGGTATTGCAGTGTTAATGAATATTGTAGACAGAAACATATCTTTTTGATTGTTTTCCATGTTTCGTATATATTTTTGACTTTCCTCAAGGATTTGTTTCAGTACGGTAAGCCGCTCAAATATGTAATCACTTAATGTATACGTTGCATTTTTTCGGACATTCTCCAGGGTAGCAGTGCATACAACTGGTATTTCCTTGTTTTGTCTTTGGTCTAGGTTATATAATACTCGTTCTAACTCTTTTTCCATTTCGTTGATGTTGTCGCTGTCGGTAACAAAAAATATTCGATCGTGTATTCTTCTGTCAAGTTTATCAAAAACTTCAGACAACTGCAAAATATCAAAATAATCGAATTCCTAGAATATTCTTGTTATTAAAAACAATATATTACTTATGTTCAACAATTGCAAGAAAAAGACATGTGGAAATTCGATGTCTCTACGTACACGGGAACTTATATCGTTTATAAAGATTACTGTCTTTACTTTTCTTGAGGGAATGTGGTTTGAACATGGATCGATTTGTTTGCGTTTAATTTCTCTATTTGAGTTGTTAACTTTGCTAGGAGTATTTTTCCTTAGAAAAATTGGACCAGTTGTATCATACAATACACTACATACTTCTATGGAACTCAAGACGTCTTGCTCTTAAGAAGACACAGTAATAGTCTTACGGGCACTAGTCTAGCAGTTAATATTGGTTCCCTTAGGAATGCTAGTGTTCACAGTGTTTAATTCCAGCCTACCAATTTGTCAGAATTGTTCGATTTAAAGTTATTTACAATTTCTAAAGCATGTCAGAGTAATTCATTTTTATGTAGGTTTTGGTCGAGAGAGAGACACAGAGAGATAGAGAGAGAGAGAGAGAGAGAGAGAGAGAGAGAGAGAGAGAGAGAATTATCACGTAGTGATACTAGAAATTATATACTCTTAAAATTTTATGCCACAGGATGTACTAATTAAGTTTTGTTTTGTTATGTTTCTAAATAATCCCTAATGTGGGAAATATGTGAATACCATTTATCGAAGTGAGCTTGAAATAAAAGAAATGACTGATTCTTCATGTTCTGCTTCATATTAAACTATATACTTCTCACAAGAATAGCCCCCTTCCTTTAATGATCTTTTAAGGATTCTTACAAATCCTTAAATATGTCCTAAATAGATCCTTAATGGTACCTTAAAGCCTCCTTAAAGAATTCTACATTCAAGGATCTTTAATGGACCTTTAAGGAATCTTTCAAGACACCTTAAAGGATCTTTAGGGAATCCTTAAACATCCTTAATGAAACTGAAACTTTAAGGATCTAAATGGATGTTTCATAAAAACTCTAAAAACATTATAAATATAACGATGAAAATTAGATACGTTCATTTAAGGTATGAATTGTCTTTTAGTATATTTTAAATTTTTGTAGTTTTTGTGACTTAGAAGACATATGTAACACCTGTTTAAATTATAAATTAACAGAATTAAACTAATATCTACATTACATTTGTGTAGAGGAGCCGCATGAAGTTTTCTTATTATACTTGTTTCATTATTCATAAATGAATTAGATAAAGAAAGTACAGTTTTCACCATACAGATAAAGAACATGTGTTTTAATCAGATCGGCAGAAAACATAGAGTAATTAACGATATCGATTAATGGTATATAGGTTGATTTCACGTGCAAGTTTTTACTTTGATGTGCAGTTTCTTATCTAGGTAGAGGAGGGTCACTATGAAGTCAAATAACATGTTAAAATGATAACCTACCCTGAACTCTTGACTTTAAGAGACAACTTTAATATTGAAATAATGAAATATTAAAACATACATAAACTAAAGAAAGTAATTGCAAAATAATGTTCTAAGCATGTCATAGATCTTTTTTATTTGGGTGGGGGGGGGTAGTGTTATGCATAGGTACAAATTAAGCATGAGAGAGAGAGAGAGAGAGAGAGAGAGAGAGAGAGAGAGAGAGAGAGAGAGCACAATTTAGTGTCTTTGAATTGACATATGTGTAACTAACACATGATGATATCTGAATTTGAACAATTGCGATTCTTAATAAAAAAGAGTTGGTATAGTGTATAGTCTCTATCTCTTTAACAAATCAGATTCGGCTGACAGATTCTGTACATATATATATATATACTACCCCTGAGCGGGTTACCGCTTTTGGTGGAATAAAACTTCCCGAGGGTATCCATAACTCAGTAGGCAGTACTTTGTACTGTCAGACAATGTACCATTTAGCAAAATTTTCGGACGACTCAATATTTTAAATTTTTTAAAACCTAAAGTTTGTTTCCCAATGCAAAGCATTCCATTGCTGAATTTAGATTCTTATAAATTTAGAACTTTTGATTATAAGAATCCATTATGACCTGAAAATCCAAAAAGACCGTGATTCTAAAGTATCTACAGAATGTAGGTACCGCGAAAGCACATGGCGATTTGCTTTGTTTCGTAAAATTGTGAAAAAAAGCAATTTAAATTTCACCGCAAAATCGTTAAGAAATCATTCCGCAGGCACTGCTATTTTTTGTACTATGACCTATAATGTAATTTACATCTCAAATAAAAAAATAAAGTTATTTACACTTTAATAAGGTAATAACAAAACAAAATTATGTTTAATACTGCCCACATTGAGTCATTCAAATGCTCCATCTATAAATATATATCACGCACAATTTTCTTTTCTCGGATGTACATGTATATACACCCGGTTATCCAGTAAACACATGTTATTCGGAATCTGTGCCACTGTCGTAGATGATGCGTTGACGTTTCGGTTGAGACTGGTGATAATTGTAATTAACATGGACTTCAATTTTTACATTCTTGAATTGTGCTGCCGGCAATAAATTCTGTGATATTATTAGACTGTAAACGGGAAGCAATACGTGTTTGTCTGTCAACAAAGCAGACGAAAATAGTACCGGAAATAAAAGATCACGTGGTCATGTGAGATACACATTTCTCACATAGGGGAAAACCCTATCTCACATGAGCAGTTATGGAAGAATCAATTAATTTCAACTGTTTGGCTTGTTTTTTATCTATCAAACTTTTCGGGCCACCAGTGTCACTTACGAGGAAATTTTTTTCGAAATGTGCACATATGGCACATCAAAATTGAACAAGTATTTTTGTTATTTATCTATCTCTCTCTGAATATACATAATCATACAAACTCTCTCTCTCTCTCTCTCTCTCTCTCTCTCTCTCTCTCTCTCTCTCTCTCCATATAGACTGTCACTACATCATTCAACTACACATACACATAAATAGATGACGTTTTATCTAAAAATAAATCCCAAAATTAAAGAATATGTGAATGCCTTCTATCCAAATGAGCTTGAAAGAAAAGACACTTAAGAATCGCCATGTTCTACTTCATATTTGGACTTATACCTCAATTATAACGCCCACGAAAGGTTACATCTGAAGCAATATGACATACGTGATGACTTCAATTTTTCTATTGTCAACTTTAAGTTTCTTTGCTTTAATATCCCTGCTTCACCTGCGTATGGTGTATAAGTTTCACAGTTAATACGGCATGGTAAAGCTTGTACCCACTATGGGAATTTTCTACAACGAAGCAAACTGCTTACAACTAAATAGTTGACGCAAGAATATTGCATGCCTAGGCTAATCAAGATCAACCATTTTATTGTTGAAGTAGCAAGAATTAAAGCAGGTTAATCGAATTAGTTTAATGGTTGCTGGTTAAATCAAATTGCATTCAATCATATAATTTATTGAAACTGCTAACAATGAAATTGTTGATTCAAGGATATTGCAAGGCAAGACTAATCGAGCCCCTTAAAAAGTTTTATGGCCGTAAGTATAATATTGTTTATAATAATGTAGTTACTGTATCCAAACTAAAAATGGATATATTTGATTTACCATATTCTTTGTTCCTTTCATTCTGAAAATTGACTTACACTTGACGGATATAGCTAGATATGAAGTGCTTACCCTTCCGGAGCCTTCCCTTATGGAAGTTCCCGCCAGCTTTCAAAGTTTTTACTTTGTTTTTGGGATTGTGATCTGCACATGGACTGGTTTGTTTGTTTTATTTTTATATCCTCTCTTTAAAAGATTCAGTTATCCCACTCACACTGAATATACGTAATCATATAAACTCTCTCTCTCTCTCTCTCTTTCTCTCTCTCTCTCTCTCTCTCTCGCTGTCTCTCTCTCTCTCTCTGTTTGTCTCTCTCTCTCTCTCTCTCTTAAATAATTAGTTTCCTCTGACCCCCTTTCTTTCTTATAAATATCCAGTCTGTGTTAACACACACACACACATACACACACACACATACACACACACACACACACGCACACACACACACTCTCTCTCTTAAAAATATTCAGTTTCCGCTGACACCCCCCTCTCTCTCTCTCTCTCTCTCTCTCTCTCTCTCAAATATTCAGTTTCCGTTGACCCATCTCTCTCTCTTTAAAATATTCCGTTTCTGTTGCCCTTCTTCTCTCTCTCTCTCTCTCTCTCTCTCTCTCTCTCTCTCTCTCTCTCTCTCTCTCTCTCTCTCTCTCTCTCTCTCTCAACCGTACATTTAAACCTTGACTTGCCCGTAAAGAACTTTAACAAACGTCTTTCTCTTTCTCTGTATTCAATTACTTACCATTATCAATTTTATCTGTATTTTATTTGCATCTTGACCGTGAAAAAATAGGTTTCCTTTTTTGTTGAAAAATAGGCTGGAAATGACCAAATTTATTTATTTATTGATATTTATTTATACATTTACTTATTTATTCATTTATTTTGGACATTTATTTAGTTCAAAGCTGTTTCAATAATTAACATGCTGCTTCTTCTGGGTCGGTTACATCTCTAATTATTAAACAATAATAATTTAATGAGTTAATAGAAACAAACAAAATGTTATCAGGACATTTAACACCTACTCAGGTTAGCGAGGTCAAAGAACTTTTAAAGAAATGGAGAGGCATAGGCATATACCACCAGCCATGATAGAGGAAGTAAGGAGTCATTTACAAGAAATGTTAGATTTAGGAGTAATAAGGCGTTCTGAAAGTCCCTATGCCTCAGGCATTGTTCTGGTAAGAAAAAAGATGGTAGCCTAAGATTCTGTATTGATTTGAGAAAATTAAATACAAAAACAATTAAAGACTCTTTTGCACTTCCCCGTATAGATGAGACTTTTGATGCACTTCATGGAGCTAAGTGGTTCAGCACATTAGATTTTAAAGCTGCATATTGGCAGGTGGAAATAGCAGAAGAAGATAAGCATAAAACAGCATTTACAGTAGGTTCCCTAGGTTTCTTTGCAAGCAACAGAATGTGTTTTGGTTTGACTAATGCTCCATCAACTATGCAGCGTTTGATGCAGACATGCATGGGTGGCCTTCGTTAAACTGAATGTTTACTATATATGGATGACATCATTGTTTCTAGCAAAACATATGAAGAACATCTGCAAAGACTTGAGTCTATTTTTAAAAGACTGAAAGAAGCCAATTTGAAATTAAAACCATCTAAATGTAGAAAGAGATTAAATTTTTAGGGCATGTTGTTTCAGAAGAGGGCAAGGCTACAGACCCAGACAAGATAGAAGCTGTAAAAATTGGCCAATTCCGAAAACAGTAAATGAGGTGCAAAGTTTTCTAGGCTTTGTTGGTTTTTATCGGCGTTTTATAAAAGATTTCTCTAAAATAGCAAAACCATTATGTGAGTTAACTCGAGGTTCAGTCGGAATACGAAAAAAGGGAAGAGACCAAAGCCAAATAGATCATTTCACTGGGGGAGATAGAACAAAGGGCCTTTGAGCAGTTGAAAAGTTGTTGTATCAGCCCTCCAATACTAGCTTTTGCTGATTTGACAAAACCATTTGTTTTACATAATGACGCAAGCTTAGATGCTTTAGGTGCAGTGTTATATCAAGAAATTGATGGTAATGAGAGGGTGATAGCTTATGCGAGCAGAAGTTTAAATGCGGCAGAAAAGAATTACCCAGCTCATAAGTTAGAATTTTTAGCACTGAAATGGGCAGTTACTGACAAATTCCATGATTATTTATATGGTAATACGTTTAGGGTGAAAACAGACAATAACCCCTTAACATATGTGTTAACTAGTGCTAAATTAGATGCTAATGGCCAGAGATGGGTCGCTCCACTTGCAAATTACAATTGTACTTTGCAATAAAAATCTGGTAGTTTAAACAGATGCAGATGGTCTATCAAGGATAAAGTGGCCAAATGAAAATATAGAAACAATGAACAATGCAACTGCTCAAGCCATCCTAGTTTCCAGCTCTGTGGATTGCTATATAGAAACAGTAACTATGTACCTGAAAGTTGTTTCAGAACTAGATCCCCAAAGACTTAGAACTTGACTGGGCTACTTTGCAGCAACAGGACAGAAACATTAGTCAAGTATTTCGGTTATTAAAGGGTGAAATAGATAATATTAAATAAAGCTGGGAGTGTAAAATGTTCCAAATACAAAAGAAAACCCTTCACATTAAAAATAATGTTCTTTTTAGAAAACGTCTATATAACAATGTAGAAAATAACCAATTAGTCCTTCCTGAAGAATTTAGAAAAATAGCTCTGCAAGGATGTCATGATCAGGTAGGACATATGGATAGAGAAAGGAGTATAAACTTGTTATAGTAACGGTTTTATTGGCCTGGTATGACTAAACAGATGACAGATCATGTTGCAAATTGTCTAAGATGTATATAGCGGAAAACTCTACCAACTCAACGTGCACCATTAGTAAACATTTCCACATTTCACCCAATGGAAATGAAATGTATAGATTATTTAACACTTGAACCTTCTAAGGGGGAACAGAAAATATATTTGTAATAACCGATCACTTTTCCAGATATGCTGAAGCAATACCAACAAAGAACCAACTTGCTAAGACTACTGCCAAAGTACTTTTTGACAATTTTATTGTACATTATGGTTTTCCAGCCAAAATCCATAGTGACCAGGGAATAAATTTTGAGAGTGCCACCATAAAGGAATTATGTAAGCTTGCTGGTATAAAGAAGTCGCGTACCACACTATACCACCAAATGGGAAATGGACAATGTGAACGGTTCAATAGAACACTTTTAGATATGCTTGGTACGTTAGAAACATCTCAGAAAAGTGACTGGAAGACATTTGTACCAACTTTTGTACATGCGTATAATTATACTAAGCATGAAAGCACACGATATAGTCCATTTTATCTTATGTTTGGTCGCCATCCACAATTAGCTATTGATGTGCTTATGGGAATAAGTCTTGGAGAAGAAGAAAAAACATTATCATATTCTTCATATGTTAGCAAATTAAGGGAGCGATTCAATTATGCCTATAACTTAGTTTCCGATCATCTAAAAAAAAAACTCAGTTAAAACAAAAATCTTATTATGATATGATGACCAGGGGTGTAGGTATTAACATTGGAGATCGAGTACTGGTAAGAAACGTTGGTCTGATTGGTGAACATAAAATTGCAGACAGATGGCAGAGTGAGGTGTATGTTGTGAAGGCACAACCAAATAGGGGTGTGCCAGTTTATGAAGTGGAGCGGGAGGATGGGATAGGCAAAGCCCGGGTACTTCACCGAAATATGTTATTGCCTATAAGTGCTCTCCCGGTTGAAGAGAATCACAAGACACCTGAGGAGGATGGTACTCATAAAGATAAAGATTTTAAGGCTAAGAGGGTACAAAAGAAAGATGCTAACATAGAGACATTATCAGGTACAGACTCTGAAGATGAAGAAGATAATGTATCTTCATATTTGTGCCCACAAGAACGACAAAAACCAGTACCTGCACCACGCCGAAAGTTAACATTAACAAAGTTCCAACTGTCATTGAAGAACAAAGAAGAAATAACTTGACTGATAATGATGTTCAGGACGATACTGATGGACATGAAACAAGTGATTGTCGACGTTCAAAAAGAACAAGGCATCCACCAGACTGTCATGGCAATAATATCTATTAATTTAGCTCTCAATTGACAAGTAAGTCAGAAGTCAATAACCTGACAACAGATTTAGTTTTGCAGATACTCCTTAAACTATTGTTTGCGAACACCATTGATGGACCAGGGTTCGATTCCCTGAAAATATATTGATAAAATTTATTGTAATTTCTATTTAATTAATTATCATCCAATTAAACTTAATTTTTTTTTAAAAAATAACTTAAAATTTTTTAAAAAATAATTAAAATTTTTAATAAAATTGAGATTAAAAAATTTTAAAGGAAAAATTAATTATTATTGATTTATTTTTTTCAAAATGAATAAATAATTGCACAAATTTTTTTTCAAAGAAAATGTTTTAAAGATAATGATAAAAATGAAGTTTATTTAATTTTTTTTACAAAAGGAAAATATAAATAATCCTTAAGGCCTCCTTAAAGATCCTTAAAATTTTAGTTCCATTAAGGATCTTTAAGGAGTCCTCAGAGTCTTCTTAAAGACATATTTAAAGATCCTTAAAACCTCCACAAAGGACTTTAAAAGGGCATTTAAGGCAGCTTTAAGGAGGCTTTAAGATGCCTTTTAATTATGTGTCTATTATAAAATGACGAAAGCTTACATCAAAAGCTATACGACAAACGTGATGACTACAATTTTTTTTTGACAACTTTCCGTTTCTTTGCCGTAATATTCCTACTTCTCTTACGTATGATGTATATGTCTCATGGAATGGTTGAGCGTGTTTCTACTACGGGGACTTTCTACAAAGAAGCAAGCTGCTTAAAATTAAATTGTTGACTTAAGGATATTGCAAGCCTATGCTAATCAAGTCCTTTAAAAAGTTATATGGCCGTAAGCACAATATTGTTTATAAGTATAAAGTCACTGTTTCCAAACCTTTACTGACTTCCAAAAGTTCCATGCTCCTTTCCTACTCAAATTTAACTTTGCACGTGACGGTTGTAGATAGCTAGACAGGAGGTAATTACTCTTCCGGAGCACCCGGTTGCACTTCCTTGAAGGAAGTTCAGGTGTATAACTGAATGGCCAGTTTTTACTTTTTTGGGGGGGAGGGGGCATTGTGATTTGGACTTTGACTATCATGTTCCAATTATTGAAGAACATTTCAGGTTAACAAATGAAAACTCTTTCTTTTTGTCTTTTCAATTGTTAAATCTAACAATCAAAATTAGGCTTTGACTCGACCTTTGATCTTGTTTAACGTAAATAATCAGTGCAACAACACATAAAAATTTAAAATCTTAATTGCAAACGGGAATGAAAAGACCAAAAGCAAAAAATTTAAAAAGTCGGACCTCTGCGGTTAATTTTAACTTACATTTTGTGATCATCAAATCTATATCTCTATTTTTTAATTTTTTTAAATAATTAGGAAAGGGCAATAAATATACAGTTTACAATTAAGGAAAAGCTTCTGAAAAAGTTAACCAAATTTCAGACATTGTCTTCATCTATTTATACCTCAGAATTTTAAAAATATCAAATATCAACAAATCAAAGTGCAGAATAAATTTTTATTTAGGTCAATGCCGATACTAAGGGAAGTAACTCTGTTTATTAAAATACCTTAATTTTATACTATTATCAGGAGTCATTCCATTAATTGATCGAATTATTATAAATATTTTTGTTAAACAAATTTTTTGTTAGATATTTTTGAACTATGGAATTGTATCAGTATTGTGTTTCTTTCAATAATTAAAGCCGCCATTTAATTTCCTGAGGGAGTTATAACAAACATAAATTTTGATCTTCAACAAAATAATCAATTTTATTTTTTAAGGATTTTAAAGGACATCTTTGAAGTCAACGGACAAAGAGATGCAAGTACGCGTGCGCTTTATTTTAACCAGAAGCTCGTCTGGGTTTAGCCATTTGAACGCAAATTGCATCTGTATTCTAAAAATTCACCTCGAGGTTTGTTTTTAATTTTTTGATGTTTTTAAGTAAACATACAACCCTTTTTTAATTTTCCGTCCTCATGAAATTTGAAACGTCAGTAAATTTAGATGTAGAAGACACACGTTTCCAATTAATTCTACACTAGAGATAAAAGAAAATGTTAAGATTTGCAGATCAGTTCCAATTTGGTTGTGTTGTAATGCTATATATTGACTAACTATTTAAAAAAAATTTAAGACACTTTTTCTTAACGCACATTAAATAAGAAATAGCAAATGCCTTAAAAAATAAATTAAATTGACAGGTATAAGTATTTGTTGAAATTAATTATATTAATTAATAATGTTCATATAATTTTTGTCGAAAGTGGCATCGCCATAAAGTCTGACTTAAGTGTCAAAATGTGAAAGTTTATGTTAAAGACCATATCTCTTGAAATAATACTGTTATTTTAATGCAATTTGCGACACAATTTAGCCATGCAGTTTAATCATGATCACATGAGTATATAAGCTTATGTTTCAATTATTTCCGGGGAAAAACTTGAATTTTTACAAAAATGAAATTCTGAGAAAATGAGAAAGTTTATGTTAAAATCAATATCTCTCAAACTAATATTGTTACTTCAATGAAATTTGCAACACAGTTCAAACATGCAGTTTAAATATGTTTACATGAGTGTGTCAGATGACGTTTCAACTATTTTTGGATAAAAAACTTGCATTTTACAGAAAAAGGTAATTTTGAGGAAAACTTCCTACAGATCCATTATTTATTTATTTTTGTTGTTGAAATAATGAATTAAGCATGTACCAAGGAAGAACATAAAATATTTAATGGTATTTGAAAAACGTTTGTTTTTTATTAATAGAAACGACGCATTTTAAGAAAATTTTGAAAGTACATCTAAATCTGGTTGATGACATTTCAAATGTTGTTTGATTAGTTACTTGATAATATGCAATGCCTTTTGACCATTTATTTCAATATTGGGATAAATCTGAGATTTTAGACGAAAAAAAATATAAATTTTGAAAAAATGTATTTTGTTCTATACCAATATTGTTTTGGACTTCAAATGAAGCTAATTATTTAATTAAATTAATTTTCTATGTTAGTTATCATGTATAAGATTTATTTTTTTCTCTTAAGGGCAAAGCAAATATTGTTGGTAAAAATTTACATATTTTTAGAAAAAAATTACTTAAACATGAATATTTTCTTCAAATTTGATGTGATTTAAGTTTTTATTTATGTACAGTAAAGATTATAGTTCAGCTATCTAGTGTTATGTGAAAAGAAAGATATTTGTTTGAAAAATAAAATTTTATATATGAATTGCATTTTGTACTACACCAACATTATTTTTAACACCAAATGTTTATGATGAATCTCAATATTATGTACATTAAAGAAAGATCACTGTTTAATGTGAGGCTGTGTTTGTCATAAAATAAAGATTTTGAATCTAGCTAAATGAAGTATCTGAAAAAATTAAGTTGTGCATGTGCCTAAGTGTGTATGGTGTGTACATGTTTATGTGGGTGCATGTATACATATGTAATAATAAAACAAACATACCAGTCCTTGTTCAAACCACAATCCAAAAAAAAAACAAAGTAAAAACTTTCAAAGCTGGTAAAAATAAGTTATACACGTGAACTTCCATCAAGGAAGTGAGGCCGGGTGCTACGGAAGGGTAAGCATCTCCTGTTAAGCTAGCTACATCCGTCACGTGCAGGTCAATTTTGAGAATGAAAGGAACAAAGAACTATGGTAAGTCGAATATATCCAGTATAAGTCTGGATACAGTGACTACATAATTATCAACATTATTATGATGACGGCCATAAAACCTTTTAAGGGCCTTGATTAGCCTAGGCTTGCAATATTCAACAATTTAATTGTTAGCAGTTTGCTTCGTTGTTGAAAGTCCCCATAGTGGGAACAAGCTCTACCATAACGTTGTAACTGTGAAATCTATACACCATTAACAGGAGAAGCGGGGAAACGGAAAGTTGACAATAGAAAAATTGAAGTCATCACGTTTGTCCTAAAGCTTCAGATGTAACTTTTCGTGGGCGTCATGATTGAGATGTAAGTCTAAATATGAAGCAGAACATGGATAATCCGTCGTGTCTTTTATTTATATAAGTTAGCGATTATATCTTGATGATTATATAATTTTCATTCAATAAATATGATTTAGAATCTTAAAACTATCTTTATCTTCTGTATAAAGCAATTCATGGCTGCCATGTTGTATACACTGACAACCTATAAAGGTAAGTATAAATTCCATATGACTACTTATGGGATCCAGCCGGCCTGATATAGAATATATTGAGTCACCATATGTTCAAGATTATTAAATAAAACTTATAAAATTATAATGTCAACATATCAGTATTTAATCATATATTCTTCACAAAATTTACAATAATGTTACGATAAGACTGAATCTTAAAAATGTATTTTCTACTCGATCAAAAACTAACCAGGCGAGATATTTAATTCCGTGGAATTCTTGTCTTTATTTTATTAACATTTTCGGAAAGTTGTTTGTAATGAAAGAAATAAACCAATTTGAATTTCAAATACAGTAATTCCAAAATATGCCTCTAAAGAAAATTTGCAGGATCTAATCAATCAATCAAAATTGTTTCTCATTCAAATATGCTGCCTAGATAATCAATCTTGGCATTTTGGAGAATGATATCAAATAGATATTGATATAATAGTATTTTTGGGCAATTTTTAAGATTACCTGAGTATTTGAATGGATATTATATGGTATCCAACAAATGAAAATCCCTGGTAGAATAAATAATGATGTTCTAAGACACGAGTTCTCCGAGCCGGAATCCTGGAGACCGGATATGGTGTCTACATTTCCTGAAATAGTAAACAAAAAATCATGGAAAAGAGTCTTGAGAGGCATATTTATAATGACCGAAATACCACATCTAATATCTACATTAACGTTTTAATTTTTACGGCCGTTGTAAAAATATTGTTCATAGGTATGAAATTGTTACATTTAAAATTATCCTAAATATATTTGACATGTTCGATGTATCTATCTATCTATCAAAATTTTTCAATTAGTTTGTTGATAGGTGAATCTAGTTAGTGCGGAGGCCCCTACAGTCCGGATGACCCGGGCTCTTTTGTGTTAAGTCACGGTTTTTAATTGATTGGACAGTTTTTTAATTTCTTGCTTCGTTTTCGGGATTATTATTTGAACATCTATTTTTGTGTTTGATATTTATAAGACCTTTCTTCGTATATAAAAAGTAATGTAGAAAAATCAGGAAATCCCTGGAAAATGAGGGGCCTTTTTTTCTGTGTAAGGATAATAAGGATATTCTTCAACATTTATTAAATATAATGGACATTTACTCATGTTTTACCTTTTAAAAAATGTACAGGAGAACACACATGCTGTTATTACAATCATTGTTTGTCCTTTATGTATGTGAAAATATGAAATAGAAATTATATTCTACTGAAGAACATGCATTTTTACCATATTTCATTTAATTTCGTATAGTAAAAATTTGAGAAAAATTACCCTTATCTTTTGGCTGACATTTAGGAGAAACTAAACCCTTTAACATCTCTACATTTTCTGGTGTACAAATGAGATTTATATATACATCTTCAATATCAGGATTACTAAACACATCTTTACAGGCAAAGATTTGTTCTGTAGGTGCAGATATTATTCCTGTACTCGACTGTCTGCTGGACGGTTGATGAAATTGTTCCTTCAATTTGTTTGTAAAGTCTGTCGTAACTGTCATTTCAATTATATCATAAAGTGAATGGAGACTTTTTGTCAACATTCTATATTCCCCCATGAGATATCTTATTTTTGGAAATGCTTCCACGTTGTATCTCAGACGAACCTTTTAAAAGAAAATTTCATATTTCATTTATTGAAACCATAATTCATTTCAATTGATGCTACACGCTCTAAATATAACATAGTATAAAATATATTCCTGTTGTATATGCATCGCCGGGTTGTTGGCTGAAGTTGTACAAATTTATTCTTGCTTTTACTGTTTATGTTTCATTCTAGTGAAATAGTGGTATTTTTTTTAATTCATCACTCTAGTACATAAAATTACAAATTAAACTTGTAAAATCTAGCGGTTTAAATAAACATTACTTAAAATGTCTTTTCTTTTGCTTTTTTTAATAAAAGGCGTAACGAAAAATTGCCTCAGATTTTTTATGAAAAATTTATAAAAGTACAATACTTTTGTTTATTTCATCAATAGTATACACTTACGGCTTTTAATTTGCTTGACATTGGTGTGGTAGATGGTTCATCTTCGATTAGTTTCACAGAATTGGATGACGGTGCTGAAAGGGATCGTTTACATCTGTTTGATCTTAAACCTGTGTCAAATACTGAAAGGGATAAAGACGTTGGTAAATTTGATATTCGTTCAGTTAATAATAGTGAATAACAGTGAATATCTGTTGATTTTCATATCTTTTGAAAGCTGTGTTGAATGGTCGCTTCTGCCTACGTATAGTATGTGAAAAAATAATAGATCGTACATCGACATTTTCTCTTGTAATTTTTTATTATAATTGAAAATTGATAAGAAGGACTGTCAGTTTTTTAACAATCTTAAACTTGTTGTAAAAATCATTCCAGTTAATATTAATAATTTCGTTTAATATTTAAACAAGAGACAAATAAGCTTAAAATTGTTCAGCTGTTAAAACTTAAATGAAATTTTGGTATCTTATACGCTAGTTGGTAACATTCGAAATATAAAGTCATTTTTGTAAAGGTACTTTATGAGATGATGCTATAAATAATTTTGATGACGTATTTAAATAAATATTGCTAATGTTGCTTTCTAATTTGCTAAATCAGGCACAGTTTATTCAATTTAATTTTAACTGCTATATGAATAGAAATACTAACTTTTTATGACTACAAACAGATAACTCTCAACAAACCAAATCAAACACAAAAATTCTTGTCAATGTCCTTAACACAATCACAAAAGACAATCAAAGTGAAACATACCGATTGGTGTTCTCATCACAATGACAAAATACAATCGAACACAGACATTTCAGTCAATGACCTAATCACAATCACAAAAGACCATCCAACTGAAACATGCCTGTCGATTTTCAAATCATAATCACAAAAGACAAAAAACACAAACATTACCTAACCACAATCACAAAAGGCAATAAAAAACAAACATTTCCGTCGATGTTCTTACACAATCACAAAAGACAATCGAACAAAAACATTTCCGTCGATGTCCTAATCACAATCAAAAAAGACAATAAAAAACAAACATTTCCGTCAATGTCCTAATCACAATCACAAAAGACAATAAATAACAAACATTTCCGTCGATGTCCTAATCACAATCACAAAAGACAATCTAACACAAACATTTCCGTCGATGTCCTTAGCACAATCACAAAAGACAATAAATAACAAACATTTCCGTCGATGTCCTAATCACAATAACAAAAAACAATCGAACACAAACTTTTCCGTCATCCTTATCACAATCACAACAGACAATCAAACACAAACATACTGATTGATGACCTAATCACAATATTAAAATACAACCAAGCGCAAACATGTTCGTCAATGTCCTAATCAAAATCACAAAAGACAATCAAACAGAAACATTTCCGTCGATGTCCTAAGCTCAATCACAAAAGACAATTAAACTAAAACACACCGGTCGAAATCACAAAAGACAACTAAACACAAACAAACCGATCGGTTTCCTAATCACAAAAGGCAATAAAACATAAACATACCGATTGGTGTTCTTATCAAAATCAATCAAACAAAAACATACCCGTCAAAATCCTAATCACAATCACAAAAGACAATCGAACACAAACATTCCGCTCGATGTTCTTATCACAATCACAAAAACACAAAAACAAACATTCCCGTCTATGTCCTAACCACAATCACAAGAGACAATTAAACGGAAACATAGCGGTCGATGTTTAAATCACAATTACAAAGGACAACGAAACAGAAACATACCGTTTGGTGTTCTTATCACAATCACAAAAGACAAACACAAACACAAAAATACCGATTGGCGTTCTTATCACAATCACAAAAGACAAATACAAACACAAACATACCGATTGGCGTTCTTATCACAATCACAAAAGACAAACACAAACACAAACACAAACATACCGATTGGCGTTCTTGTCACAATCACAAAAGACAAACACAAACACAAACATACCGATTGGCGTTCTTATCACAATCACAAAAGACAAACAGAAACACAAACATACCGATTGGCGTTCTTATCACAATCACAAAAGACAAACACAAACACAAACACAAACATACCGATTGGCGTTCTTATCACAATCACAAAAGACAAACACAAACACAAACATATTGATTGGTTTTCTTATCACAATCACAAAAGACAAACACAAACACAAACATACCGATTGGCGTTCTTATCACAATCACAAAAGACAAACACAAACACAAACATACCGATTGATGTCCTTATCACAAAAACAAATACAAATATTTCCGTCAATGTCATTATCAAAATCACAAGAGACCAGTCGATGTGCTAATCACAATCACAAAAGACAATCGAACACGAACATTCCGTCGATGTTTTAATCACAATTACAAAGGACAACCAAACTCAAACATACCGTTTGGTTTTCTTATCACAATCACAAAAGAAAATCAAGCAAAAATGTACCGATTGGCTTTCTTATCATAGTCACAAAAGACAATCAAGCACAAACTTTTCCGTCAATGTCCTTATCAAAATCACAAAAAACAAACACAAATATACCCGTCAATGTGCTAATCACAATCACAAAAGACAATCGAACAGAAACATTCAGGGCGATGTCCTCATCAAAATCACAAAAGAAAAAAAAATACAAACATTCACGTCGATGTTCTTATCACAATCACAAAAGGCAACCAATCTGATACATACCAGTCGATGTGCTAATCACAATCACAAAAAACAACCAAACACAAATATTTCCGTCAATGTCCTCATTAAAATCACAAAAGACAACACAAATATACCAGTCGATGTGCTAATCACAATCACAGAAGACAATCGAACACAAACATTCCGGTCGATGTCCTAATCACAATCACAAGAGTCCATCAAACTGAAACATACCAGGTCGATGTTTTAATCAAATTCACAAAAGACAACGAAACACAAACATACCGATGGTGTTTTTATCACAGTCACAAAAGACAATGTAACACAAACATTTCCGTCAATGTTCTTATCACAATCACAAAAGACAATCAAGCACAAACATTCCCGTAAATGTCCTAATCACAATAACAAATACAAACAAGTACAAACATTTCCGTCCGTCAATATCCTTATCAAAATAAAAAAATCACAAATATACCAGTCAATGTCCTAATCACAATCACAAAAGACCATTTAACTGAAACATACCGGTCGATTTTCAAATCACAATCACAAAAGACAAAAAAAAAAAAAAAAAAAAAAAAAAAAAAAAAACCAAAAATTTCCGTCGATGTTCTTACACATTTACAAAAGACAATCCAACACAAACATTTTCGTTGATGTCCTTATTACACTCACAACAGACAATAAAAAACAAACATTCCGTTGATGTCCTAATCACAATCACAAAAAACAATCGAACACAAACATTCATGTCGATATCTTAATCACAATCACAAAATGCAATCAAACACAACCATTTCCGTCGATGTCCTAATCACTATCACAAAAGACAATCGAACACAAACATTTTCGTCGATGTCCTAAGCACAATCACAAAAGAAAATCAAGCACAAACATACCGATTGGCGTTCTTTTCACAGTCACAAAAGACAATCAAGCACAAACTTTTCCGTCAATGTCCTTATCAAAATCACAAAAAAAAAAACAAACACAAATATACCCGTCAATGTGCTAATCACAATCACAAAAGGCAATTAATCTGATACACACAAGTCAATGTTCTTATAAAATTACAATAGACAATCACAAACATACCAGTCAATTTGCTAATCACAATCACAAAAGACAATCGAACAAAAACATTCCGTTGGATGTCGTAATCACAATCACAAAAAAAAAAAAAAAAAAAATCAACATATCCTTATCACAGTCACAAAAGACAATTAAACTTAAACATACCAGTCGATGTTTTTATCAAAATCACAAACAAACAATTAAACACAAAACACAAACATACCGGTTGATGTGCAAATCACAATCACAAAATACAATCAAACACAAACATTTCCGTTAATGTCCTTACAATAATCACAAAAGACAATTAAACTGAAACATACCTGTGGATGTTCTTATCACAATCATAAAAGACAATCAAACACAAACATACTGATTGGCGTTCTCAATACAATCCAGAAAGGCAATTAAACACAAACATATCCAGTCGATCGATATGCTTATCAAAATCATAAAATACAATCAATCAATACGTCAATGTCCTCATTAAAATGACAAAAGATAACACAAATATACCAGTCGATGTGCTTATCAAAATGACAGAAAACTATCGAACGCAAACATTCCGGTCGATGTCCTTATCACAATAACAAAATACATGTATAATCAAACACAAATATTTCCGTCAATGTCCTCATTAAAATCACAAAAGACAACACAAACATTCAGGTCGATGTCCTAATCACAATCACAATCACAGAAGACAATGGAACATAAACATTCCGGTCGATGTCCTAATCACAATCACAAAAGTCCACCAAACTGAAACATATCGGTCGATGGTTAAATCACAATCACAAAAGACAAACAAACACAAACAATCCCGTCGATGTTCTTATCAAAATCACAAAAAACAATCACAAATATACCAGTCCATGTGCTAATCACAATCACAAAAAACAATCGAACACAAACATATCGGTCGATGTCCTTATCACAATCACAAAAGAAAAATTAAACAGAAATATTCCCGTCGATGTCTAAAGCACTATCTCAAAAGAGAATCAAAATGAAACATACCGCTCGATGTTTTAATTACAATCACAAAAGACAACCAAACACAAATATTTCCGCAAATGTTCTTATCAAAACCACAAAAGACAATCGAACACAAACATTTTGGTCAATTTCCTAATCAAGAAAAATCCAACACAAACATTCCCGTCGATGTCCTAATCACAATCACAAAAAATCAAACACAAACATACCCGTCTATGTCCTTATCACAATCACAAAAGACAATTAAACTAAACATACCGGTCGATGTTTTTATCACAATCACAAACGTTAATCAAACACAAACATACCGGTCGATGTTTTAATCACAATCACAAAATACAATCAAACACAGACGTACTGATTGGCGTTCTTAATACAATAAAAAACAATCAAACACAAATATTTCCGTCGATGTTCTTATCAAAATCACAAAAAACAATCACAAATATATCAGTCGATGGGCTAATCACAATCACAAAAGACAACACAAATATATCAGTCGATGGGCTAATCACAATCACAAAAGACAAGCGAACACAAACATTCAGGTCGATGTCCTAATCATAATCATAAAAACACAACTAAACACAAACATACCGACCGATGTCCTAATCAAAATCGCAAAAGACAAACACAAACATACCAGATGGTGTCCTAGTCACAATCACAGAAGGCAATCAATCTGAAACATACCGTATGGTGTTCTTATCAAAATCAAAAAAGACAATCAAAGACAAACAACCGATTGGCGTTCTTATCAGAATCACAAAAAAAAAAAAAAAAAAAAAAAAAAAAAAAAAATAAAAAAAAAAAAAAAAAACCATTCCCGTCGATGTCTTAAGCACTATCACAAAAGACAATTAAACTGAAACATACCTGTCACAAAAGACAACCGAACACAAATATTTTCGTCAATGTCTTTATCAAAATTACAAAATACAACACAAATATACCAGTTGATGTGCTAATCACAATCACAAAAGACAATCGAACACAAACATTCTGGTCAATGTCCTTATCAAAATCACAAAAGACAAACACAAACATACCGATTGGTGTTTTTTCACACTGACAGAAGACAGAATGACAAACATTTCGGTCGATGTCGTAAAAAATTGGATGCTTTAACCATCGTATGCTTCCGTTGAATTTCAGAATGCCTAAGTGAATTTTTGGTGAGCCAACCTCAGACTCTTCGTATCCCCTTAATTTACAAAAAAATGTAACGAACTGACTGAATACTGCTGGAGATAACAAATGCCAGCTTTAACCACCATTAAACCGAGGTGGATACAGTTGATAACTATCCCGTTTTTAATTGTCGTAATTACTGCAACAATGTTAAGAAATTTAACTAATGATGTGTATTTTGACTTCGATTCACTTTTTTCATATTTCACTTTTCTTTAACGTTTAACAAGTAACATTCCTCCCGGATCTAAGAGTAATTTTGTAGGTTTATTTGGATTGTTTTGTAAATAATTTTTATCGTTGAAAAATTAATGACTTTTTAAACTTGTACTATATTAAAAAGTCGTGATATTTGAAATTACAGTTTTGGCACAAACGAATGTCTATTTCAGTTACTTTTTTGAAAAATGCTCTTACAAATCGAGATATGAAAAATTAAGATGATGGATTTTTTTTACTTTCATAATTGTCTAAATTATCGCTGCTCTCGTAGAAATCACTTATATATAACTGTTTATTTACTTAAACTAAATGCAATCTATTTGAACTTGCAAAGAGGTGCAACATAATAAAACATAAACTGACAACAATAGAGCAACCAGAAATATAAAAAAAACTATTTTGTTTTAAGAAAATTAAAATTGTATACTTACTTGGGACATCAAAAGACTTTTCTTTCCTCCATTGAAAAAGTTTATGCTTGTAATCCGGTAGGATGTTTGTAACTGTTCGCGAATTTGTTGCAAAATCCATAGTTGTAATCTGTAAATGTAAAACAAGGAAGCGATTAAAGTATTAGCGGGTACCGCTGCTGGTGGAGTAAAACTCCCCGAGGGTATCCATAACTCAGTAGGCAGTACTTTGTGCTGTTAGAAAATGTACCATTTAGCAAAATTTTCAGTCGTCTAAAATTTGGAATTAATTTAAAAATAAGGTTTGTTACTTCATGCACAGCATTCCTTGGCTGGATTTGGATTTATATAATTTTGAAACTAGATTCATTATTTTCAACTGTTTAGCTTACTTTTTTTCTTTCAAACTTTTCGGTTTTAGTGTCATTGATGAGGAATGAATTTCTGAAATGCGCACATCTAGCACATCAAAATTTAACTGGTATTTGTATTTTACATATTTACTACCCCTGAGCGGGTACCGCTGCTGGTGGAGTAAAACTCCCCGAGGGTATCCATAACTCAGTAGGCAGTACTTTGTGCTGTCAAATATATACCGTTTAGCAAAACTTTCAGGCGTCTTAATTTTTGAAGTTTATTTAAAACTAAGGTCTGTTCCCTCGTGCATAGCATTCCTTAGCTGGATTTGGTTTCATATAATTCTGGAACTTTAGATTCATTATTTTTCAACTGTTTCGCTTATGTTTTTATCTATCAAACTTTTCGGCCCCTAGTGTCACTGATGAGGAATGATTTTCCGAAATGTGCACATATGGCACATCAAAATTTAGCAGGTATTTGTTATATATTTACAGAGATATAAATTTTGGCAAGTGTTAAAAACGTTTTAATCCTTTCAAATATTCGTTTTAAAATACAAATTTTATTCTAGAAATTTTATTAGATACGCAACAAATAAATTGATATCAAAATAACCATTTTTAGACAATAAATGATTACATATCTACTTCACTTAAGCTTAAAATTCTAAACATCTGTACTCTTACCTTGAACTGTTACTAGAAGTAATTACAAACCGATTTTTCTTATGTGTTTGAAAATATCTTTAATAACTGCTAAAGTTTTATCTTTTATGAACCAAAAAAAAAAAAAAAAAAAAAAAAAAAAAGGAATAACAAAACTCTATACACAACAACAAATAGACAACTGCCTGTATACGACTCCTTTACTACTGTAAGGTCGTATCCTGTTTATAATTAACATTAATAAACAAGAAATGACTGGATATTAATTAGCATTTCTACAATTAAGTCGAATGTGACCTTAAAATTTAAAGTTTTCAGCAATGATTAAAATAGGTTGAAGAAGACTTCGGCCGCTACTTCTATTTTATCTTTTGTGTAATCCTTCCAAAAGAATGACGAAAATTAATTTTGTTGGCTTTTTTTCTTTTTGGCAATACATACTGTCAAAAAACATAAGCTTTTGCGATTGTTCATAACTGCTATTGTTTTGATACTATAATTATACTCTTTCCTCATTTAAAATAATTGTCTTTCTAATTACAAAGAATTGCTTTATATGTAGTGTGTTTTGCACAATATCTAAAAAGCATTCGACTCAAAAAGTGAAATGAACATTGTATCCCTTCAAAGTATTCTCCGCTTTGACGATACGCTGATTTATGTAGACCTCTGAGGCACTGACTGATGACTGAGCCAAGGAGTTGTCGGGACTTGTGAGGACGATCAGATAAGAACTTGTTAAGTTTGAGAAATGGGAAAGAGTCGCATGGGGCCTATTATGGAGAGTACGGTAGGTGAGGAAGGACGGTAACCTTCTCCTACTTCAGAAATGATTCACAAGCTCAGATATATGTGATGGAGCGTGGTCAAGAAGTAGACGAACATTCCAAAATCCTGAGACAGGGTGTCGTTTAAGATAAAATTTCTTGAGTTTTTTTGATATAACAAATCTGTAATACCGACATGTAAAACTTTAGCCCTTCAGCACCGGGGATTAATCATCATATTACTTTTACCATCACATGAGAAGAATATGTAATAAAGAACCTTAGTTATGCTCATGTTTCTTTTGTCAACTAGAGACGTTTTCCCGTGTTTAGTTAACCATATTTTGTTTTCAATTTCTCTCTCTAGATCAACTAATAATATTTGCAAATTATCTTTGATTGAATTGAAAAAACATTTTGAGCTTTGCGGTTTGTACTAGTACCCGTGTTTGATCATCTGTCAATATATGCGTGATCCATCTGGCAGAAATCTTTAAAAATACGCTTTTAAATTAAATACATTTAATAGCGATATGCCAATGCGAATCTGCACTCACTTAGAATTATTGCCGACTTTTGAATCACCTATTTTTTACAGTCAATTTTTTATGCGACCTGTCTCATGAGATACCTAATCGTACCAATTAACTTTACCCAAAAAAGTAAAATATGAATGACCGAGTTTTGTGCGAACTTTTATATAAGTTCTAATTTCTTCACTATTCTCAACCCGTTTCCCAATCATTTTTAAAAGAGTGGTAACGACTGGCTCTATTAAAATCGATTTCAATTTAAAACAATGTGGTGCTGTTTTGTACTCTTTGAAAGGTATTTAGGTATCATCAATGATATCGTTATACGCTTTGAAAGGTATTTAAGTATCAATAACGAAATCGTGCAAAGCGTTATCATCCTGTGGTACACTACACATTACATATCAAGCAGCCCTGGTAAACATTACAATCTTTGAATAAACAGAACAAAAACACACCATTGCATGCTCAAATCACAATCCCTAAAAACAAAATAAAAATATTGAAAACTGGTAAAATCTTAGTTATACACGTTAAATTCCATCGAGGAAGTGAGACTGGGTGCTCCGGAAGGGTAAGTACCTCCTGTCTAGCTAGCTACATCCGTCACGTGCAAAGTCAATTTTGAGTACGAAATTATTTCGATTTAATGCGTTTTAAAATCTGAAATGACATATAATACATATTTTCCCCTGCCCTGCAAGTTCGCACTATGCAAGACCGTTTTAATTCGACAACTGCAACGTAATATAATCTTCGTTTATGCCTAACATATTGAAAAAAAAATCCCCGAAAGGAATGACAAAGCTGAAAGAATATGTATCTTCTCGCACTAATGCCTCATACGTCAACAAGTGATACTTTTTTGCACTTTAAAAAAATTTAAACGAAAATATCAAGAATAGTTAATTTTTGCTTCTAAAAATGCCAATAACACATAACTTCATGCCCCTGTTGGCACAAATTTTAATTTAAATAAAGAAAAAAGAACTGCATTTATCTGAAATAACCTGCCAGCAATCACAAGTTTTTCGGTCATATTTCTAGCGCTAAAAGATACACGTTTTTACATAACCTATTGAGGAATTGTTTGTTTATGCAAAAAAAAAATGAATTAACATAACACGGAATGAAAGATATATCAGTTTTAAAATTTGGTTAGAAACAGTCATAGTAACCAATATGTTACAATAGACAAACGCAATAAGTAATAATAAAATAAATAAATCAATTAAATTAAAAAAAAAAAACATAAAATGAAATAAAATTTGATTCAATGCAATATTATTAAATTAAGTTCCAGATTTTTGATTTACCAAAAATGACGTTTAGTTTTAAAACTCAAGTAATTTTAAAAAATAGTTTTTTCTCACACAGAACACAGTCATGTCCTTGTCTATTTTACATAGATTTTAATCGCTTAACTGATAACTTATGATGTTCATCAAACAAAAAAAAAAAAAAAAAAAAAAAAAAAAAAAAAAACAGTTACATATTACCTCGGTAAATTATTACTTCATTCAGTATAATTTTTTCACATAATTAGCACATTATATAGTCAAAAATACAACAATTTTAAACAAAAACTTTTTTGTAAAAGACGGTTGGGAAAGCCGAATTTGTGTTTCAATCTTAGGTCAGTTGATTCTATTTATGTATATATTGTCTTTTTTCCAAGTTTATAATTTTGTTGCTTTTATTTTTCTCATTCGTTTTGACTGTTTAAAAAACAGCAAAAAAAAAAAAAAAAAAAAGCAAAATAAACATTTGTTCACAGATAATCTAAATTACGTAAAAGAAAATTTATACAGTGAAATTACAATAAAATTTCATTTATCAAACTAGTGGCGAGTGTAAGTGTTAGAAACGTGTTTATTATGTATCACGATTCTAGCCTAAATGTTGGGAACAATTTATAATTGTTTTCCTAATTGGATTACGTTTTCCTTGTCAATATTACCTGTCAATTGACCCTTTGTGCAACTTAATGAGTACCTATCTGTCATTTTTTTTCTAGAACTGTAGAAAAAAAACCCAAACAATTCTAGTTTTTTTAAAAAGGTAACTTGATATACAGTTTTTTACTGATGTGCTAATTAGGTCTTCTTGAACTGATGTACAAAAGTACCATTCTTGATACTTTGAGTTTTGTTGCAAATTTATATAAAAAAAACAAAACAAAAACAGACAAATGTATACATAGCTTTTGGTAAGATGTGTTTCTATGTGACTTTTTAATTAATGTCTTTTACATTATGTAAATTTGATATTTTGTCTTTTATAGAATCTTCAGAATATGAAAGAACAAAGTCTGGGAAATCAACTCAAAAAGAAAAAGAAGAGAAGAATCTGATGTTCAAGAAAAACAAATAGATAAATGTTTTCTTAACATTTTAGGATAATATCGCTATATACGATACATGTAGTATTAATTGGTCAGTGTTGGAATAAACACGATCACCCACAATACTGGTATCCATGACAACAGACCGGTCAAGATCTTCATTCTCTGATGTTTCTAAACTAGATTTATTATTCACATGACTAATATCTACATATATCTACTAATATCTACAGCTGCTATCCCTCTTTTGTGGAAGTTTTTCAACAAAGGCCAAATCCAGATGCAACTAAGAAAGGGGACAAAGCTGCAATGGCCAAATTAATGGGGCCATTAGGACTAAAAGAGAAGAGATCTAAAATTACCTTGAGGTTTTCTGGTAAGTTTTTTGAGAAGTCTGATGTATTTTTGAATTTTTAAGATTTTCCCTATCATCAAATATAAAATCATTTTTAGCTGAACTGGCAATAGCCAGTTGAGCTTATAGCATGACGAAACGTGCGTGCGTCCGTGCGTAAACTTTAATCTTCTCCTCTGGACCAATTGTAACCTAATTTGAAGTGAAAGGTCCCTAGGTGATGCAGATTAAAGTTTGCACAAATCAACTTCCTGCAGCATCCAAGATGGCCGCAGTTACTATAAATAGCAAAAAGTTATAAATGGCTGATACACGTTTATTTATCAACAGATTTCGTTAAAATTTGGTATATTGAAAGTAGATGCATAGCCATTTAACATATGTAACAGGTTCTCAGAAACATTTTTATTGGGTCGCTATAAGCAGAATATTCAAATGAGGTGCTATATTTAGCAAATTCTTCTCCTCAGAAACTACTGGACCTATTTGAATCATATTTAGCGTGTAAGGTCCCTAGGTGATTCAGATTAAAGTTGGCACAAACTGCGACATCCAAGATGGCCGCTGTAACTATATATAGCAAAAAGTAATGAATGGCCGATACACATTTATATATCATACAATTTAATTCAAATTTGGTATATAGACAGTACATTTATTGCAATTTCACATACATATCATTTTTTTCTGAAACATTTTAGCTCAACTGGCAATAGCTAGCGGCATGGCTGTCTGAAATTCACATGCAAATAAAGTGCCAATTGAGCAATACAGGTCCTTTTGGGTCTTTTGATTTCTTTATTTGTCGTTTGATTCCGAAAGCGTATAGATCTTTTAGACTATTTTCTGATATAATTAAAATTAATTTTAATATATTTTAATAATCAATTTTTCTTATGTGCTGAAAACCGTGTTATCTTATATAATTTTATAAAACGCATTTTATATTTATGTATTTAATTTGTTTGTTTAAGATTTTCCCATGAGATGTTTATTTTAATAAGAACGAGACCAAACCGATCTACATCATACACCAGTTACAAATAAAGTTGAATGCTTAAATACTCGGGCTTAAGTATAACCGGTAATTAATCGCAAAAGCAAGTTTTAATTTAAATTCCTTTGGTCTTTTTGAATTAGGTAGGGTTTCTTAAAATATCTAGAGAATGATACATCAATTACATACGATGTTTAATGCTAAAATATCGGGGCTCAACTAAAACCGGAAATACATCAGAAAAACATGGTACAATACAAATTATTTCTTGGTCACTTTTAATTTGGAGAGAATTTTGTCAAATATCTTTATCTTGAACGATTATTTGTCTTGGATTGGGCACTTAATTGGAACTGTTATCAAAGACTTTATAGAGCAAACATTAATTCTAACAAAATATTTTAATTAAGTACATGTAATTTGCTTTGCAAACAAACCAAAAAAAAAAAAAGAAAAGAAAAGAAAATTTTTTTTTGAATAGATTGGCAAGTGAAAATATGATTTTGATTTGGTTAAGTTTGAGTCAAAACAAAAAATAAATAAAGAACTATCCTTTCTTGTATTTTTCACACTTCTTAATGAATGCAAAAACTTTTTATTGACAGTCATCATCATCAATTTAAAAGTTCAATTGTTAAATAATTTCTACATTGGATTTCTACACAAGAAAATAGGAAAAATTAAAATATTCGATTTTAATTCGAGACAGGATTGTAGAATTTCCTTTATTTGGAGAGTAGGATGAAAATCTTTTGGTATCCAACAAAAAAGATCTCCAGTGGACTGTAGAAGGATGATCTTAGGCAAGAATCATTTGAGAACCGATCCTAAAGACTGAATCTAAAATCCTCTTTACCCAAAATATGCAACAACAACCATAAATAGAGTCATCAGGAAACCAAAAGAAAACCTAATGAACAAAATTGTGTCTTAAAGAGAATATTACGATTTCACACATTTGATCTTAAAGACATCTACCGTTGACACATAATCAAGTAATTACATTTTGTTGATGACAGAGAAAAAATGTTATAATGAATTATTCGTACCAACGCCAAAATAATGAATGACATACGGTATTTCAACGATCAAGCTATACAATACGTCTTTAAAAAGTAGCTTAGATAAATATCATATAATTACAACCTTACGACTGCAAAATATGAAAAGAAATCGTAACGGCAGATATTCAATTATCTTTTGTGTCAGGATGAATTTAAACATTCCACCTGATCTACCGTGCATGAAAGGAAAAAGAAATTAATTTACTTACAATAAAAAATTATGGAAAAAATTCCAACGTTGTTATTAAATCCAAGTGACTTGTGCACTTAATTTGTCTTGACAGTTAAATCATGAAAAAAATTGGTTTTTTTTTTTTTATAATTTTCCAATTTAAAATTGGTTTGAAATTTTTTTTATGATAAGAAACAATTTAAGTCTTGCCATTTAAGAATGTTTCAGAAAGAGACATCCCTGTTCATTTGATAGACAAATGATCATTAAAGAAAAATCCGAACAAGACTCTTCAAAACCTTTCAAATAATACTTATTTCAAAAGAATATGTATACATTGTATTCCCTAAGAAAGAGTTACTTCAATGCTTAAAATGTATTTTATATAAAATGCTAATACATTATTTACTTCAAGCATTAACAAGACAGCGAGAAATGCACATGTGACCATAGAAATCACAAGATGACAAATGTTTGAAACAAATGATTAGGATAACCAGAATGTTTTATAGACGTTTTATAGTTCCATGGTTTGATTTTCTCATTTGATATCTCATGTCGCGGTTATAGCTAGCTAGACATAAGTTGTTACCATACGGAGTACCCGGCATCATATCCCTTGTAAAAGTTTAAGTTCCTAACTGAATCAGCCATTTTCCAATTTTATACCTAGCTTTTGCGATTGTGATTTGGACATGGACTGGCATGTTTGGGTTTGATAAATAAACAAATTTGATATACAATGTACTTCAGATAAACAAACAGTGATTTTATTAGTAGGTAATAAGAGTATATGGATTCATGGAAACTACATTTTTAGATGAATACGAATTTGTGGAAACATTTATGGTTAAGACTTTCAATTTGATTTCAAGATTTATTAATTATCTGAGTTATGTCAGTTTACATCGGCAATAAACATGTGATCTAAGTTCCCTATTTACGACTAGCATTTGGTTCTTCCCTCTGTATATGGACTTGTTTGTCGTTACTTCTCATGTTTGTTACTCTTGCTTGCATATATAATCAAGTAAGAATATGTACAAGTCATCATTCTTCCGAAATCGCACCAGAGACATGCGTTAGAAGTTTTGAAATATTTTCAATTTCTCTGGTCCTTTTACAATGCCGGGAGGATAGAAACAAGAGCTAGCACATGACAACCCTTTTTTGGATGTGCATTAAGAAATAGGCATTTGAGAAATAAGGATATTGTTCAGAACATATCCGATGTTAAGGCCGCCTTAGAAAAACCATATGTCCATTGATAATTATTCTGTAACCGTGTAGGAGATTTCGTGGTCATTGTCATCCCTGATCAAGCGAAAGTAAATTTTCTGGACCACATAATGCAACCTGTTATCTTAACAGCAAAAAAGTCAATTGGAAGAGATTTCTTTTCATCATAAAGTGGAGGTATTATATAACAGAAATAATATTTTCTAGTGAATGATTGCCTACAAGTATTTATATAATTACATTGTTTCTTCCATGTTATATGCCAAAATATTTCCCAAAGTTAGATGGCATAATGCACTCCCCTATGCCATATAACATGGAAGAAACAATGTTATTATTATTATTACTATGAATGTCTTTGTTTAAATTGAAATTTTGTAAACAAATTACAAACTACAAAGTTTGTTTACAATCTATGTTATTAACAGGCATTCCCTGAACGCTCGAATATACTTATAATTCAAACGCAGTAACGATTGTGTATCCCATATATGGTTGTGACACCACTCATATTTCATCACGTCACAATAGGAAGCTCCGCATCTTTACTTACGTGCGTGTAATATGCCATGTTATATGCGATGGCATAATACACGCTCCCATTGATTTCAACATAAAAATATGCCAAAATAGTATTGATGTAATTATTATTAAAGAAATTTACATGAATAGTAATAATATGTGTTATGGCATGTCACACAGTAGAAGAATGATGTTGACCAGTTCCGCGTGGGGTATTATTTTGATCAATGACTGTGGAAGTAGCGGACCGCCCACTTTTTAACTTAACTCCAATGAAAAGTTTCCTTTTACCGAATAGCACTTTACTTTGACCTGACCGTTAAGTCAAATACAAAATGAAAATTTTGAAAATAGCATGGGATACTGAATATCTTTTTTCATATGTATTTTAGTCGGAAATTAACCTTCCAAGTAAACCGTCACTTTGTTACCATAAACACTTGTTTAACAAGAGACGGATTAATTTTTTCAGGTATTAATCAATATTTTCAAGATAAAATATTTTTTGTGTTGTTGTATTTTTTTTTATTTTGCCGCTCTCTTTCAATTTGATGTATTAACAAATTGCTTACCTGTAACCGTCACGGTTGTAAAACGCATTTACATCAACTGAAAATAAACAAACTGCAGTTGGCTTATTTTATTAGGATATTGTAATATTTGTGTTACACAGATCTTACATTTTCTTTAAAAACAAATTTTACAGGTTAAGACAGGAATATTACTTAATCCATTTGATGCGTTTTTGAGTTTCTACAGTATTAAGATGCGAAAATCTGATTTATTTTGGTAATTTTGATTCTATAACATAACCATATTGTTTTTATTGACTTGTATAAAATTGTTATTTTAAAATCTTTCAGACACTGTGTTTGTAACCCTGTGCAATTTCTTTTTCTTTTTCTCATCTCAAACACCATTACTCGCATATCTCATTTTTGTGAAAATACCCATTTAAAAACTAGGCTTCTTTTTATTTGTTTGAGTAAAATGTTGTTTCACTTAAAATGAGTAGTAAGTTCCCAATTTTGACAGCTATCAATTGTGATTAACAAAACTTCCCGCTAAATAATTAGTTTTCATGAGTTCTCTAATTAAATAATCTTACCATTTCTGTATATATATATATATATATATATATGTGTGTGTGTGTGTGTGTGTGTGTGTGTGTGTGTGTGTGTGTGTGTGATTATATATATGTATTTATGTTTGAATATGTTTATAATTATGATAATGATAATAATAAGAAGAAGAAGTAACAATTTTAATCAAAACAAGGATCATACAACCGAACATTTTACAGTGTTTTTTGTTACATGAAAAAATATTAAAACAAATTTAATATTATTATGTTAAAATAAAATAATTATTTTATCTTACCATTTATCCTGAAATATATAATCTTCCACTGGTAATAATCCGAAAATAAATAGTGAATATACCAAAATGTTTTTTAAATTCTCTCGAAATATATTTTTAACTTGAAATATGTTTCTTTAAAACTTCTTTTTTTGGTCAAGGTAGATTTTCAAATCAGTGCATTATAAAAGCGCATTTACACTTGTTCATGCACGACAGCAATTAATATTTTTTGTTATTACAAGCATTGAATTTGAATACGTAACTAACAAACTGTTATTCATTAGGTTCTTTTATTGAAAAAAAGAAATCATATTAACTTTTGGCAAGTGTTCAAACCTCGACGAAAAACTCATAAAAATCAAAAGTTTTTTATCAATATTAAATATATTCTAAATCTTTTGGATCTTTCATCGATGACAAAAATGGGATTACCTTTGGCAAGTGTTCAAACCAGGACAAAAAACTTATAAAAATTCAATGTCTGTTAAATCAATATTTAAATATATTTTGAAGTTAAAAAAAGTTACCGTTTTGTTTATTCGTCGATCTAGTCAATCAACTAAATATTACTTTTTCATTAAATAAGTGTACAGGAGAAAAGCAGCAAAGAGAAAACATTTTAGAATATATCCATGCTTGAAACTGAAAATTTCTTAAAAGAATGATATGAGTCTATTGGTGGTACCTGGAAATAACTAAATTCTAAATCTCCTTTTTAAAATCTTAGCAATCTTAAGTGTCATCGTTTCACAACTTAAAATGTTTTGGAAAATAAAAACATGAACAGTAAATTTTGTAAATACAAAAGCTAATGTAACCAAGAATTCAAAACAACACAAGTTGATGATAAAATTAGCTAAACAAGACGATAAAAACATTTTGGGAACTGAAAAGAAAACTGCCTAAATTTGAAAGGCGATAGTTTCGACTTTATATGTGGAAATATACTGAAAAAATGCATTACACTTAAGAAAGCAAATTAAGAAACATTGTATTATGTCAATCATTCAATCTTTGGGACCCTATTTCTTGTATTTGGGCTAATACCACTAGATAGACTTTATGCTGAGTCTAACCTACTACTTACTTAATTTTGAATACCGTCCTCTATGTATCCTATGTATAAAAGTCGGGTGACCTCACACATTGACTTTTATTTAGTGAAATAAAGAAGCATATATATATATTGGTTGATGGTTCATTATCTGTTTTAAAGTACTTTTGACATAAATTTTTTTTATTATCCAAATGTGCTTTTTTTAGTCTACTAGATATTAAATAAATGAATGGTTTGGTCCTATTTTAATCACGAGATTGGATCTTATACTGCCATTTTATTCAATTATATTAAATAAGTTGACTTATTGAATGTTTACTTTTTGTTTTTATATCTATGTTTCTTTCTGTACTTGATCAGTCGTTACCATTTTTTAATTGTATTCCGTGAAAAAAAAATAGAACAATTTTATTCGAAAAAAAATTTGTGTCAGCTGCAAATAATTTTAGGATTTAAATTTGAACATAATTGTGGAAAAAAAATTAATTTGAGAAGATGATATTTAAATTTAAAAAATAATTTCAGATTTTGTACAATTTAATACACATGGTAGTAAGTAATAGTTTTTTTTCGTATTTTATTTATGGTAACTGGCATAATGTTTGTACTTACCTTGATATTATTGACTGTTATGTAACCTGATATATCTGAATAGTATATTACAGTGTAAGTCAATAAATAATTTTATTATGATATAAAATATGGGTATTGATTTGGTCTATGTAAACAACATTTGCATTAAAAACCTACGCAACAAAGTCATTTCTCCTTTGACGAGTATTGACTTTTAACGTAATCGATTTTTAATATGTATTTTATCAATTGTGTGAACAAAGGAGTTTTTTTTTAAAAAAAATGTTTAGATTTTGACGGTGGATAATTATTTTTTTGTAAAATTAAAAGTTTTTACTTTTTGGAATTTTCATTTGAAGCTGGACTGGTATGTTCTGTTTTATTATTTAGTTATAGAGGTTTATCTCTGGCCCCACGTGCTTGTTTAAAAATTGATACTTATAAAAATTAGAATTAAAAAAGAAAGATAAAAACTTAGACAGAGTGGCCTCGTCGGTAAAAATATAAAGGCTTACAATTTGAACTACTAAGAAAATGACAATAAAGAAAACATTTGGGGGGATCAGAAAATCCCCTCCAAAAAGGGTATTATTGAGAAGACAAAAAGGTCATTTCTATCAAAGTTTTTTCACAAGCTCAAATTTGGGCAACGATAAACCGATGAACGTTTTGTTATAATACCCATTTTTAATTGTATAGTTTTATTGGGGATTGCCAAGTGCTTGCTAGAGAGTTGTCCCTTTATTTTCTGACTCCGGTTTTTATGTAGATTATTGCTGGACAGTGACAATGCAAATAATTTCTGGAAATCATTGTGGTCATCTCTGGTCACCAGTTTAAAAGAAAATCTTTTCTGGACAATACTTTCTGTGAAAATCACATATGTTAAAAATTTTGTATGCATATCATTATTGGACAATGTTTTGTATGTAAATCATTTCTGACATCATTCTGTATGTACAAAAACGTGCAAAAAGTATTCGTCAATATTGCGTCATCGCTGTCAAGTAAAAAGTTTTGTTTCCGTATACACGTATGTAAGCAGTTGATGACACCAAAGAATGTGGGTAGTATCTATATCACTTCACTATAAACAAAGTAAACGTTGTTGTCGACTGCTGTTTACGTTTTCAATAAAATTTCTTCCGGAAAACATGGGTCGGAAAGGTAAAGAACTGTCTAATGATGTGAAAAAATTATTATAGATCTGTATAATGATGGAATTTCAATCAGCGAGATAAGTAGAATAACAAGCCACCCTAGATCTACAATTTCAAGTTTTGTTCATCGATTTTTATTAAGCGGCAATATAAAAAATAAGGGTAGATGTGGTAGGCCGAAACATGCCACTCCCCGGGACTACCGTAAGCTGGAAAGGTTAGTAAAAACAAACGGACGTGAAAGTTTGGCCAATATTTCTTCAAAATTTAATGAAAATAGACAACTCTCCGTTTCTAAAAGAACAGTTCAACATCATTTACATAAGCATGGTTTTTATAGATGAGTTCACAGGAAGAAGGTTGTTGTCAGGGAGGTTAATAGAAAAAAGCGACTAGTCTGGTGTCGTGGAAAGAGACTGTGGCCTGAGCGTGGACAGTGGGATAAGATTATTTTTATTGATGAAAGTAAGGTAATAATTGGTTCCGATCAACGAGTGTATGTGTGGAGAAAACTTAATGAAAGGTTGAGATCGGACTTGGTGCCGTCACGATCGCAGCCAAAATATGAGACCGTGATATGGGGGTGTATTTCCTGGAACAGGGTAGGGACTTTGACAGATGTTCATGGAAACATAAATGCTGTCAAATACCAAGAAATTCTTGAAGATATGGTTTGTCATAGTTCGTCATTTTCCAGAAGGGGGGTACATATTTCAGGACGATAACGCACCAGTGCACCGGGCAAGATCGACACAGGGATATATAGCCACAAATCGAATTAATACTATGAGTTGGCCTGCACAGTCTCCTGATATTAACATCATTGAAAATATATGGTTATTAATTAAAAGAAAGTTGAAAGCGCGGATTGGCAATATCAAATCCAATGACGATCTATTCCAGGAAGTGCGCCGCATCTGTACAACTATCACGCCTGAATACATTCAGAGTTTATATCTTCGCTTCCCAGACGAATTATGCAGTGCATTCGACTCAAGGGACATCTGACAATATATTAATTAGGTAAGTTTTTTTTATAAATATTTTTTTATTAAGTTATATTCTGGTAACAAGTTTTGGACACTTTATTTTGAGACAAACAATAGTTTGACGCCATATTGACGAATACTTTTTGCACGTTACTGTCGATCATTTCTGGACACCATTCTGTATGTAGACATTACTGTACATAAATTTGTATGTAGGTCATCTCTAGACATCATTTCATATGTAGGAAATCTCTGGTCACAATTTTGGAAGTTGATCTTTTCAGGACTGTTATTTGTTATGAAAATTCTATCTTGTTACTATATTGTATGCATATTATTACTGGACAACGTTCTGTTTGTAAATCATTTCTGTATCTCGACCATTTTTGATCAACATTCTATCCATTCTTGGACACTATTCTGTATGTAGAGTGGAGTGGAGTAATGGTGTTTTACGCCCCAGTCAAGATGTTTTCACTTATTTCGAGGCGGTCAGTTCTGGGATGGTGGAGAAAACCGGAGTGCCCAGAGAAAACCACCGACCTTCGGCAAGCGAACTGACAAACTTTCTCACACTAGGATCTGTCCCGAGTGGGATTCGAACCCAGGCGGTGAGAGGCACTGTGATCCGTAAGCGCGCGCTCTAGTCCACTCGGTCACTAAAAATAAATAAATAAACAAATAAATAAATAAACAAGAGGCCCATGGGCCTTAACGCTCACCTGAGGATATGGCCAAAATCATTGGCAAAAATACATACAATATTCTAATATACATGCCTATACAAAAGGTTAAATAGTTTCCAAGATAATTAACAATTTCAGTCTTTTTATGCATCTATGACCTTGAACTTTGAACGTATGACCTTGAGTCATATATCAAAATGATTGTCATGTCAATACCTACAATATTCTGATATATAGGTCTATACAAAAAGTTAATAGTTTCCTAGATAACTAACAATTTCTGGCTTTTTATGCACCTATGACCTTGACCTTTGAATGTATGACCTTGAGTTATAAATCAAAATGATCATCATGTCAATACCTACAATATTCTAAAATATATGTCTATACAAAAAGTTAATAGTTTCCAAGATAATTAACAATTTGAGTCTTTTTATGCACCTATGTACTTGACCCTTGAACATATGACCTTGAGTCATATATCAAAATGATCGTCATGTCCATCTTTACAATATTCTAATATATATGCCTGTGAAAAAAGTTAACAGTTTTCAAGATAATTAACAATTTGAGTCTTTTTATGCATTTATGACCTTGAACTTTGAACGCATGACCTTGAGTCATAATATCAAAATGATCATCATGTCAATACCTACAATATTCTGATATATATGTCTTTACAAAAGGTTAAATAGTTTCCAAGATAATTAACAATTTCAGTCTTTTTATGCACCTATGACCTTGACCTTTGAACGTATGACCTTGAGTCATATACCAAAATGATTGTCATGTCAATACCTACAATATTGTAATATATATGTCTATAAAAAAAGTTAATAGTTTCCAAGATAATGAACAATTTCAGGCTTCTTATGCACTTATGACCTTGACCTTTGAATGTATGACCTCGAGTCATATATCAAAATGATCGTCATGTCAATAGCTACAATATTCTAATATAAATGCCTATGAAAAAAGTTAACAGTTTAGTTTTCAAGATAATTAACAATTTGAGTCTTTTCATGCATCTATGACCTTGAACTTTGAACGCATGACCTTGAGTCATAATATCAAAATGATCATCATGTCAATACCTACAATATTCTGATATATATGTCTATACAAAAGGTTAAATAGTTTCCAAGATAATTAACAATTTCAGTCTTTTTATGCACTTATGACCTTGACCCTTGAACGTATGACCTTGAGTCATATATCAAAATGATTGTCATGTCAATACCTACAATATTCTAATATATATGCCTATGAAAAAAGTTAACAGTTTTCAAGATAATTAACAATTTGAGTCTTTTTATGCACTTATGACCTTGACCTTTGAACGTATGACCTTGAGTCATATATCAAAATGATTGTCATGTCAATACCTACAATATTCTAATATATATGCCTATGAAAAAAGTTAACAGTTTTCAAGATAATTAACAATTTGAGTCTTTTTATGCATTTATGACCTTGAACTTTGAACGCATGACCTTGAGTCATAATATCAAAATGATCATCATGTCAATACCTACAATATTCTGATATATATGTCTTTACAAAAGGTTAAATAGTTTCCAAGATAATTAACAATTTCAGTCTTTTTATGCACCTATGACCTTGACCTTTGAACGTATGACCTTGAGTCATATACCAAAATGATTGTCATGTCAATACCTACAATATTGTAATATATATGTCTATAAAAAAAGTTAATAGTTTCCAAGATAATGAACAATTTCAGGCTTCTTATGCACTTATGACCTTGACCTTTGAATGTATGACCTCGAGTCATATATCAAAATGATCGTCATGTCAATACCTACAATATTCTAATATAAATGCCTATGAAAAAAGTTAACAGTTTAGTTTTCAAGATAATTAACAATTTGAGTCTTTTCATGCATCTATGACCTTGAACTTTGAACGCATGACCTTGAGTCATAATATCAAAATGATCATCATGTCAATACCTACAATATTCTGATATATATGTCTATACAAAAGGTTAAATAGTTTCCAAGATAATTAACAATTTCAGTCTTTTTATGCACTTATGACCTTGACCCTTGAACGTATGACCTTGAGTCATATATCAAAATGATTGTCATGTCAATACCTACAATATTCTAATATATATGCCTATGAAAAAAGTTAACAGTTTTCAAGATAATTAACAATTTGAGTCTTTTTATGCACTTATGACCTTGACCTTTGAACGTATGACCTTGAGTCATATATCAAAATGATCGTCATGTCAATACATACAATATTGTAATATATAGGTCTATACAAAAAGTTAATAGTTTCCAAGATAATGAACAATTTCAGGCTTTTTATGCACCTATGACCTTGACCTTTGAACATATCACCCTGAGTCATATACCAAAATGATCGTCATGTCAATACCTACAATATTGTAATATATAGGTCTATACAAAAAGTTAAAAGTTTCCAAGATAATGAACAATTTCAGGCTTCTTATGCACTTATGACCTTGACCTTTGAATGTATGACCTCGAGTCATATATCAAAATGATCGTCATGTCAATAGCTACAATATTCTAATATAAATGCCTATGAAAAAAGTTAACAGTTTAGTTTTCAAGATAATTAACAATTTGAGTCTTTTCATGCATCTATGACCTTGAACTTTGAACGCATGACCTTGAGTCATATATCAAAATGATCATCATGTCAATACCTACAATATTCTGATATATATGTCTATACAAAAAGTAAATATTTTCCAAGATAATAACAATTTGAGTCTTTTTATGCACTTATGACCTTGACCCTTGAACGTATGACCTTGAGTCATATATCAAAATGATTGTCATGTCAATACCTACAATATTCTAATATATATGCCTATGAAAAAAGTTAACAGTTTTCAAGATAATTAACAATTTGAGTCTTTTTATGCATCTATGACCTTGATCTTTGAACGTATGAGCTTGAGTCATATATCAAAATGATCGTCATGTCAATACATACAATATTGTAATATATAGGTCTATACAAAAAGTTAATAGTTTCCAAGATAATTAACAATTTCAGGCTTTTTATGCACCTATGACCTTGACCTTTGAACGTATCACCTTGAGTCATATACCAAAATGATCGTCATGTCAATACGTACAATATTGTAATATATAGGTCTATACAAAAAGTTAATAGTTTCCAAGATAATTAACAATTTCAGGCTTTTTATGCACCTATGACCTTGACCTTTGAACGTATCACCTTGAGTCATATACCAAAATGATCGTCATGTCAATACCTACAATATTCTAATATATATGTCTATACAAAAAGTTAATAGTTTTCAAGCTAATGCACAATTTTAGTTTTTATAAGCAAAAAATAACATTTCAGGGGCAACAACTCCTAAATGCATTATCATATAGTTACGAAACTTTGTATTTTTTTTAATTTTGTCATTCTGAACATTTTCACAATGTTTTGATATTATATATCTTTAAAATTTTTGAAGAAAATATACAAAAACAGCATAATTACAAACTAGGTCATGACCTTGAACTTTGACCTTGACCCCATTTTGAAGGTTATTTTAAGAAAAAGTCAAAACTGAAAACCCCATTCATTATCTGCTCAAGTAGTCAAGTTATAACAATTTGAAGCCATTTTACGAAATTTTTAAAATTAAACGCAAAAACGCGTAACCCATTTTTCGACCAAATTTCACAAAATGAACAAACTACAGGTTTAAGACCCTAGAGAAGCCAAATATCACATCAGATTTTTTCTCCCATCATCGGTTTCGGAGAAGAAGATTTTTTAAAATTTTTGGACCCCTAGGTCACCTTGACCTAGTTTTGGTAGCCATGGCAATGCCATGAACAAATCTGAATTGCACCGGCCCATATATGCTTCTGACCAAGTATCATTGAAATCTGTCCAGCAGTTTTGGAGGTGAAGTCGAAAATAGGTGTTAACGACGCACGCACACACGCACACACGCACGCACACATGCACGCACATACACACGCCGCGCCATGCCATAAGCTCACATGACCTTTCGGTCAGGTGAGCTAATAAATAAATAAATAAATAAATAAATAAATAAATAAATAAATAAATAAATAAATAAAATAAATAAAAAAAAATTCCAAACATTATCTATCTTGTTTAACAAAATGCTCATTATATCAATACCTACAAAAATAAATTCCTACAAAAAAGTTAATAGTTTTTGAGATAATTAACAATTTCAGTTTTCTTATGCAGCCATGACCTTGACCTTTGAAAATATTACCTTTACCATATATCAAAATGATTGTCATATCAATACCTTTAATATTATTACAACCATGTCTAATTTATTTTTACATACATACCTAAATAATTAAAAGTTTTCCAGATAATTAACAATTTCAATTTTCTTTTACAGCTATGAACTTGACCTTTGAACCAATGACCTTCAATCATATAAAAAGTTATCGTCAGACAAATACTTAAAATATTCTAATTCCTTAAAAAAGTTAATTGTTTTCCAATCTTAAATTAACGTACAATTTTAGTATTTAGTATATTTAAAAGCTAAAAAATATTTCAGGGGCAACAACTCCTATATGGATTATCATACACATGTAGTTACGAAACTAGGTATCTTGTTAAATTTTGTATTGCTGAACACTTTTGCACTGTATTCTTAACTTTTATCTCTTATAGATGTAAAGAAAATAAGCTAAAATTATGAAAATCACAAACTAGGCCATGACCTTGATATTTGACATTGACCCAATTTTGAATGTCTTTTCAAGAAAAAGTCAAAAACCCCATGTTATTATCTGTTCAAATATTCAAGTTATAAATCTAATTTCTTTAATTAAACACAAAACCGCGGAACCTATTTATCGAAATTATTTCACGAAATGAACAATTTATAGGCTTAATACACTACAGAAGCCATATAAATGTATCTCATCAGATTTTTTAATGCACACACGCAAGCACGCACATACACACGCTGTGCTATGACATAAGCTTACATGACCTATGGTCAGGTGAGCAAAAAATCATAATTAATTTATTAAACTTTAATTGACAAAAAATTAAAACAGCGTTCACTTTTTATATATTATAAATCTTATTCAATTACGCACTGTGCATCTACTTGTCCTTTAACTACTAATTCACGCTGCAATGTATGCGCTAAAAGATTACACACACACACACACACACTCTCTCTCTCTCTCTCCATCCAAAGTAACCGGTCAAAACAAGAGGCCCAATAGGGCTTATATTGATTAACTGGCGCACAAATTGCATCATGTTTTGTTAAAGTTGGGCAACCAAATATTATTTAAAACAAGAGGTCTAGTGGGCTTTAATGGTCATTTGAGGATATCGGAACTGTGGTTGATGCTAATAATTGAAGCAGACATGGTCTTAAAATTAGTAATGGAGGGAAAGTAAGCAAAGATGTTGTGTATGCAAGTCAATGAATAATCTTTGTATGACAAAAATAAGAACGGTTAACACATAATTATTTATGAAATATTGTTTATTATTATGCATATTTAGGACAAACAAAACATCTGAGCATTCTTTTTTGTAACTATAAAAATTGAATATACATTGTGTACAAGATCTTGTATTATAAACCATGTTAATATGGAATAGAAAAGTTACATGACATTGATTCAACTGTATTCTACATGGATATTCAATGAATATATGGGATCAGTACAGTAATGAGAAGTAAATAAATAAAATTTGGTATCCGTGATAATAGATTGGATACAGTAAATAGCAAAGAACATTAATTGTTAATTCTGAACAAGTATTTATTATACAAATAAACAACATTTCACAGCTGTCACATTTTAGTGGCATGTATAGAAAAATGCATACTTTAAATGTGGTACTTTCTGTATTTAGTGAACAGAACAGTGAATTTAAAATTTATAACTAAACATATCAAGCCATAGCCAATGTTTGACTTCAGGGGAACAGCAAGAATTCTATGGAATTAGATTTGCTGCTTGGTTAGCTTTTTATGGTGCAGAAAATATGTTTTCAAAAAGTAATAATTTGCTAAAGTTCCATATTGGTCGAAGCTGTATTCAGAATTTCAAGAAGAAACACTTTACCTTTGCAATCATAATAAAAGTGCCTGAGTAAAATCTGTTGCAAATGGGATTTGCATAGCAGTCTTATTTACAGAAATTGGAAACTTTAAACACAAAAAGGTCAACAATGGCTATTTGTGTTTTTGCTATTTATAGTAACAGCGGCCATCTTGAATGTCAGGCGGGGGCGCCTGGTACAAATTTTAGTCTACCCCACATAAGGGCCTTCCACACCAAATACGGTTCCAGTCGGCCTAGTGGTTTCAGAGAAGATTTTCAAAGAATTGATTAAATATTACACCTCATTTGCATAATTCCTAAAAATCGGGTCAACGAAAAATTTCAGACAAGAAGCCCATGGGCCTTAACGCTCACCTGAATATATGTCCAATATTGTTTGCAAAGTGCAATAGACAATATATTAAGTACAGAAACTTTATAAGTTTTCTCAAGTTAAGAACTCCAACAAAACTTAATCAGAAATATATCCACTCACTTTTCATTTATAAGTAGCTTTTATAATATGCATGAAGTAACTGTAGTGCAATGAATAATTTCCAAATCATTAATGAATTTCAGTATAATTATGCAGCTATGTCTTTGACCTTTGAACATATATGACCTCGAACCACATATGATTGTCATGTCAATGCCTACAATATTCTAATATACATGCCTATGCATGACATTAATAGTTTTCAAAATAATTAGCAATTTAAGTCTTCTTCTGCAGCTGTGACCTTGACCTTTTAACATATGACCTTGAACCATATATCAAAATGATCATCATATTAATACCTATAATATTCTAATTATATGCCTACACAAAAAGTTAATAGTTTTCAAGATAATTAGCAATTTAAGTCTTCTTTTGCAGCTGTGACCTTGACCTTTGAATGTATAACCTTGAACCATATATGAAAATGATCGGCATGTCAATACCTACAATATTCTAATATACATGCCTATACAAAAAGTTAATAGTTTTCAAGATAATTAGCAATTTAAGTCTTCTTCTGCAGCTGTGACCTTGACCTTTCAACATATGACCTTGAACCATATATCAAAATGATTGTCATGTCAATACCTACAATATTCTCATATACATGCCTATACAAAAAGTTAATAGTTTTCAAGATAATTAGCAATTTAAGTCTTCTTTTGCAGCTGTGACCTTGACCTTTGAACGTATGACCTTGAACCATATATGAAAATGATTGGCATGTCAATACCTACAATATTCTAATATACATGCCTATACAAAAGGTTAATAGTTTTCAAGATAATTAGCAATTTAAGTCTTCTTTTGCAGCTGTGACCTTGACCTTTCAACATATGACCTTTAACCATATATCAAAATGATCGTCATGTCGATACCTACAATATTCTTATATACATGCCTATACAAAAAGTTGATAGTTTTCAAGATATAGTGACAAATATATAATTTTTAGCAATTTCCCCACTCAGTGCCTTACAATTTCCCCATTTTGAGCCCCATGGCTACCATTTGTGCAAATCTGAAAAAAGATGACCTAAGGATGTTATAAATGAAATAACTAAGGTATATCTCTTGTAGATTCAGAGGAGAAGATTTTTAAAGTTTTTCACTATTTCCCCCCTTATGGGGCCCCAAGGGGACATAACTCCTTCATTTGTGCAAATCTGAAAGGGCTTCACTTAGACATGATGGCTACCGAGTTTCATCAAATTTTGTTTGGTAGTTTTGGAGGAGATGATTAAAATGTTAAAAGTTAACGCACGACGCACGACGCACGACGGACGACGCACAACAGACGACGGACGATGAAACATTGCAATAGCTCATCTGAGCTTTCAGCTCAGGTGAGCTAAAAAACCCGTTATATATGTTGAATGCCCAGCTATCTACTCTCTACATTTCAAATTTGAATAAAAACAGTTGAAAAATGATACAACAATGGTTAATTATGTTTTTGCTATTTATAGTAACAGCGGCTATCTTGGATGTCAGGCGGGATTGCCTGGTATAAACTTTAATTTACCCAACTCAAGGACCTTCCACACCGAATTTAGTCCCAATTGCCCCAGTGGTTTCAGAGGAGAAGATTTTCAAAGAATTGGTTAAATATTACACCTCATTTGCCCAATTCCTAAAAATCGGGTCAACGAAAAATTTCTCAGAAAAACCCCTTATATATGTTATATACCGAGCTATCTACTCTCTACGTTTCAAATTTGAAAAAAAAAACCGTTAAAAATGACTTAAGAATGGCAATTTATGTGTTTTTGCTGTTTATAGTAACAGCTGCCTTCTTGGAAGTCAGGCGGGATTGCCTGGTATAAACTTTGGTCTACCCAACCTAAGAACCTTCCACACCGAATTAGGTCCCAATTGGCCCGTCGGTTTCAGAGGAGAAGATTGGTTCATCTAGTGTCAGATAATTTGGTGTGAGTGGTATGCTTGTCTGCGGCATTCTGTCTCGGTGATCTTGTACGTCAAAAATAGTTGCCTAATTGTGCGCTAGTGCAAAGCAGGCGGTAAAACAAATCGAAGAGAACCTTATTCTTTTATGAATTTTCAGAGATAAATTAACTTGCTTTCGTCGCGAACAGCTGAAAAATTGGTGATGCGACGTAAACCTATGTTATTACAACCCAACCAAACAAAAGCATTAATTACTTTTTTTTTAAATTTTCAATTTTGGTATTATGCCTAAAAGTTTCAACCCCAAGTATTTACAACAAATCTTATTTTCTTTGGAAACGCAGTTCATATTTTTGTAACGTAAATATATATCATGCATCATTAAGCAAAAATACGGCTACACAAAGGTGACATGAAAAAAATTATATTGCGTGCTTACGCGAATTTTCGTGCCCCCCTCTTTGCTTGCGTAAAGAGGTCTCCAAATGCCGCTGCCCTAAACCTCGACATTTTTCTTATAAGCGTATAGCTCGGCCTATTGAGAATCATCCATTTAAAAACAGCAAACAATTATAAATTCCATCTAATTTTTATACTGTGGTTTTTCAATTAAACAAAATATACTTTACGTAAATTTAACACATTAAATTATAGTCTTTCAAATATAAAAAAAAAATTTGAAAAATATAAATAAACTTAACGTAACAATTATGCCAAAAACATGGCTCCCATACAAACAAGTTTTTTTTAACCTGTTGCTGAAAAGAAATCAGATCAGTGACACAGGCTTTTTGCATACTAGTAACATTCGCAAATGGGGTTATAGCTCTCATTACAGGGATGTACATTCACCAACGTGAAAAGACTCACGCAAAGATTATAAAACACTTGCCACGGGGATAAGAATGTCGTCAATTGGGATACGACTGCCTTCCATGACAGTATTTACTGTTAAAATAAGGATATGACTCTCGAAATGAGAAATATAACTCTATATAGAGAAAAGACTTCCTACGGACAAGCAACTGTTTTTTAAAGCAATGCAAGTAATACATAATTCCAATGTTAAGTTCAGAGAAAGAATTTTTATTATCAATATACATATATATATATATATATTATATATATATATATATATATATATATGTATATATACATGTATATATATATATATTTATTTCATATATATTTTATATTTCTCGCAGACGACGTATAGTTGCAGTGAATGTGATGAAGGCTCCGTTTTTATAATTTTAGCAGACGACATCTAATTGTAGTGAATGGGATATAGAGGACTCATTTGTATTTATAAATTTACCAGTTATGATTTTAGCAACTTCTAGTTGTAGTGAATGAAATATAAATAACTCCTTTGTATTTAGATTATTAGCAGACGATATCTAATTGTAGTGAATGAAATATAAAAGGCTTCTTTCGTTTTTATAATTTTAGCAGACGACATTTAATTGTAGTGAATGGGATGTAGTGGACTTCTTCCATAAAACATGTATTTGCTATATTCTTTGTGGTCCTTAATAAATGGAATTAAATGAGAAGGCACTTCACCTTCATAAGGGATTTTAGATTCTACAATAACTTCTGCTGCCAAACATTGTAACGTCCTGTCCCTGACTTTGCATACTGGATAATTTAGCTCAGAAAGCCGCTCAAGAATAGAAAAACCAGTAGAGTCAGTCTTACACAAATGAGTTCCATTTTTTTGAAAAAGTTTCACCACTGAGACGTATTCACTGTCAATTTTCAGTCCATCGTTTTCTAATGCTAACAGTAACATATGAAGCGGTGTTGAACCATCTTCCTCACGGACAAGATTAGTAGAGAATCCACGCCGAATAGCTGCTTCAACAAAACTCAAAATGGCTTCAGAAAACAACTGATGTTCGCCGTTTTCTAATTCCTTCAAATAAAATGTTAACAATTTCCGCTTCAGGACAAATTTTGAAAAACCGATACAAGTATTTCTGAACGGTTTCAGTTCCTCGGTCACAACACAGGTCTAAAAACAAACAAGCACACTGATACAAGGATAAAACAACTGACCTCGATGCCATCCTCGCAGGAGTGATGTCCTTTGGTCCGGCATCCAGACTCAGCTCGATGACACGTTCGTACCCATGAATAATGGACGCTAAACATGGTCTTATATCAACGTAGCTTATAGTTAATGGATCTAACCCATACAAGCCTTGTAACATTTCCTCAATTTTGTCCGTTATTTTGAATTCGTCATTAAAATTGTTTTTAATTTCACTCTGCAGTGCGTGGTGTCTGATTTTCAATGCAGTTTTACCAGATACATCATCAAACGACAGATCAATAGTGTTAAGCATTTCAAGAACAGATGAGCTCCAAGGCCCAAAAATCCTAGCTTTGATTACTGTGGCTTGCTTTAACATAACCTCATTATCGTCGTCTAAACTCATTAGATCTTGGTACGTTTCCGGCTCACGAATATTGCCTAAAACGGAATTCACGACAGTAGTTGGTTTTGAAATTAAATGGTTTGCCTGACGCAATGTTAATGCTGTTCTTAAATTATTACACCCTTCTTCGTATTCTTCCTGATAAAAATTTTCGGCTGCCATCAATTCATAACAATCTATCTTTGAACCGTTATTAACCTTCAAATCTTGTAATAAAACTTTTACTATCTCATTGCGCTTCAAAATAGTTGCTTCTTGGATTGGTCCCATATCGTCTTTGTCCACAACATTGGCGTCGGCACCATATTTACACAAAAGAGTAATCAATTCAGGGGTACCATATTTGACGGCATAATGTAGAGGTGTTTGGCCATCTTCGTCCGCCATATTGACGTCTGCCCCATAAGTCAACAAAAATTTACAACAAGTCGTGTCGATATTTTGAACAGACATGTGTAACGGAGTCACTCCTTTATTGGTTTGTGAATTAATTTCGGCTCCAAATTTTAAAAGAACCGTGTAATATGATATGTCAATATTTTCTTTGATTGCAAAATGAAAATCCGTCATTCCAAACATATCTTTTGAATTAACGTTCGCGCCATAATGCAAAAGATGATTGAGACACGTAATGTTTTTAGCCTTTAAGGTCGATTGAAGAACAGATCTTCCCTGGCCATCTCTAGAGTTTGGATCAGAGCCACATGACAAAAGCGGTAATACAAAATCGAATTTTTCACCTATGACTGCAAGATGTAAGGGGCTCATCATCTCTACATCCAAGACATTGACGTCTGCGCCATTTTTTAACAACAAAGGAAGAGTATTGATAGCATTTTTAATGACAGCTGTATGGAGAGCAGTTTGATTACTGATATCAAAATGATTAATATTTTGTCCATGTTGAATTAAAACCTCACATATCTTATGATTTGTGATGTAAATCATCAGATAGGATCGTGAACTCATGTCATTATTGTCATGAATGTCTGCGCCATGACAAATCAAAAAGTCTAAAAGTTCGGCATTTGAATTGGCACATGCTATTTTCACTGGTAATCCACATTCCACTTTCTCTGGTAATCTATAACCGTATATTTTCCCATTGGGGTTGATGCCACATTTTATTAATATTTCTAGACTGGATAGGGCAGATTTAAACAAAGCATGGCAGAAAGCTGATCGATTCCATCTGTCAGTGTGAGAGATATCTACTCCTTTTGAGATTAAAAATCTACAGAGTGCCCCATTGTCAATGAAAATCATCAGATATGATCTATTATCAGAATCTGTCCAATGAATATCAGCGCCATGGTTTATTAAAAACTCGCACAAAGTTATATCTCCATGGCAACAGGCTACATATAATGGCGGGAATCCCGTGCTGGATGGAATATTGACGTCTGCGTTGCATTCTTCTACAAAATATTTTATGAAAGGGTACCTGTCTAGTTCACAGGCTTTGTACAAGGCCGTAGAACCCAAGTTCCAATGATCTACACATTCCTTTCGTTTCCGCCAGTCAAATCCATCTAATAATGTCTTCAGTTGGTTGAAATCTTCTTTATATATAAGAGTCCTAAGTTGTGTTGAACATTCTTCGATTTGCTGGTTTTGTCCATATTCCATTTTTAAATTCAGCTTAAAATTGTGATTTTAACATTGGTTTTTGTTCACAACACTGAAATATAGAGAAAAATAGGTATATAAACAAATGCCATGTTTGTTTCACGTTGTACGTGGTCAACTATGGTTGTCTATCAATAAGGGTGGGTGGAAAGATCATAGTAAAGTACTGTAATCACGTTAGTTGACACCAATTTGTCATGACATTTTTTTTGTTTGGGAATGTTATAACCGCGGGCCATGTACTCGATATGAAATTGACTTTTTGTGCCGTTTTCATGTTGGATTTTTTTGTGTGTGTCATTGCAAAGAAATCGTATTTCTAGATTTTTCTGTTTGATTATTTTTTACTTCTACCTATAAGAAAATACATGAGTTTTTAACACGTTTATCAATCATAACCTGAAAACGGTGTACAGGCATCATAACGGGCTACAAAAAAGTGTGCACATCGTTTTTCAGGTAATGACTCAATAAACTTGTTAAGCCACATCCTTCACGCTTAAAGTTGCCTAGTTTAGTAGGGTATAACGTGAAAACAATCGCGTGAGTTTCCATTAATTTTGTTTTGCAGCATGATATAACCAAAATTAAATTGATTAACTTTTGTTTTTAATGACTGTCAGGAAAAAAGCTAAACCGTTTCCTTAGTAACTCTGACTATCTATAATGATGTACTCGTTAAACAGTATTTCAGCTACATCTTACTGTCATTCTTATTACAAGTTGTAACAGCATTTGTTCATCAAATTTACAATATCAGTACCGTAACTACCTATGAGGAGGCAACCGAGACAACTGCCTCGGATAAAATTTAACCAAGTACTTTTTCTAACAAAAGTGATATTTTGAGTAAACTTTTAAACTATCCTGTAACCTGGATTACGAGGTCTAGTGGTGTGGTTAAACTAGTTTTCATGGCACAAAATCATCCCACTTATTTTACAACAGCTGGTCTATTTTTTGTATTTCCTATCAAACTGTATTATAATACCTTCCTTATATGTGAAAGATGTAAAACATTCAGACTCTTTTGGTACTATATGTCATTATATATAATTCTTGCCTCGGTTTATTTAAGGGCCTAGTTACGGTACTGTAATACATGCAGTTTTAAACTATAAAATATATGATACCTAGTTGAAGCCAAATAAATAATAATACCGCAGATTCATAGTTGTAAGATTTGGTCCCTAGTTTTTCGTTCAAATAATAATTATATCTATGAAATATGTGAGATGTAACTTTTTCTTTGTGAATCGGTGCTAAAGATAAATAAACATCTCTTACCATTCATAATGCGAGTTATTTCCCTTTGAACTGCAAATCAGTCTCGCTTTTTGAAACGAATGCTCTATTTAATAAATAAATAAATAAATAAATTAATTAATTAATTAATTAAAAAAAAGAAATAAAGAAACCAAAACTTAAAACTGTATTCTTAAATAATTTTTATCAGTAACACATCAAGTTTTACATGTGTTTTGTAGTGGTCTTTGCATTTTTCATGATTTTTTGTTTATTTCAGGGTGAACCAAAAAAGTGCAGCGACTAAGGCATGAATATCAGATACTCATGAAAAGACGAGCTGAGAAAGTGGGAAATCAGTTAACGAGTAGAACTATGGCAAATTATATGTAAGGGTAGATGCTCAGTAGAAAACGAGCGGAAGTATTGCAAATTTTATGTAAGGGGTGGAGTGGAGTAATGGTGTTTTACGCCCCAGTCAAGATTCTTTCACTTACTTCGAGTCGGTCAGTTCTGGGATGGTGGAGGAAACCGGAGTGCCTAGAAAACCACCGACCTTCGGCAAGCGAACTGACAAACATTCTCACACAAGGATCTGTCACGGATGGAATTCAAACCCAGGCAGTGGGAGGCACTGTGATCCGTAAGCGCGCGCTTTAGACCACTCGGTCACCGAGGCCCCTAAATTTTATGTAAGGGTAGGTGCTCAGTAGAAAACGAGCAGAACTATGGCAAATTATATGTAAGGGTAGATGCTTAGTAGAAAACGAGCAAAAGTAATGGCAAATTATATGTGAGGGTAGATGCTCAGAAGAAAACGAGCAGAACTATGGCAAATTCTATCTAAACGTCAAATTAATGCATCAGCACGCCATCTAAACTTGTAACTGATGCACTCAGTATATGCCAACTTACAACATAACACTTTTCGTACATAAACATACTGTATATGTTCTAACATGACCGTGAACTTCTACTTATAAATAAAAGGCTGGCACTTTATTACCTATGTAAAGTGGTGCAATGCCGTACTACATCCCAGACAGATTTTATTCACTTATATTTAGGCTTGTTCAGGGGTGGAGAAAGATTGCCAACTGACATGCAGTACTGGAAGTTATGTTAAAGAATAGAAGAGTAACAATTGCGGGGGATTCGGGGGTTTCAAGCCCCCCCCCCCCTTTCTCCATTGAAAAATGAGAGAGAGAGAGGGAGAGAGAGAGAGAGAGAGAGAGAGAGAGAGAGAGAGAGAGAGAGAGAGAGAGATTTGGTGTTAAATATTCATATTAACACTCCCTAAGCTTTCAACAGGGCACATAGCCCTGGACCCAGTGTGGGCTTTTAACGGCCCAAAACCCTTCGTCGCTGGGGGCTTGAGCCTTCGGCACTCGCAATATCTCATGATAAAATTTTTAACCCCCACCCCCCCCCCCCCCTGCATAAAATTCAGAATATTACCCCGAGTACTAACGTTTAACTCTCCACTCATAAGTATTCATTAACACTCCCGGAAGTACCCTTAGAAATTATTTAAGAAACAGGAGTGTGTGTCCAGTAAAAAACCATCCTTCGACAAGCGAACTTCCTCATACAAGGATCTTACAAAGTTGTTTATGAAGCTGTACCGCGAGCTCGTGAGGTAATGTTTATGGTGGCTTATTTCTGACATCGACATAATTTTATTCGACATAAAATTATCTGAACAAGTCGACTTAATATCTTGACAAGTCGAGATAATATCATGGAAAGTTGTGATATCAAAATAAAAAAGTCGAGATAGATAAAACGCCAAGTCGCGATACTCATGTTGACGAGTCGTGATAATTATCTTGATATCGCGACTTATTTTTTGTAACTTATGGAACGTAAGTATCACGGCATGTTTATGGTGGCTTAATTCTGACATCGACATAATTTTAGTCGACATAAAATTATCTCAACATGTCGACTTAATATCTTGACAAGTCGAGATAATATCATGGAAAGTTGTGATTCCAAAATAAAAAGTTAAGATAGATAACACGCCAAGTCGCGATACTCATGTTGACGAGTCGTGGTAATTATCTTGATATCGCGACTTATTTTTTGTAACTTATGGAACGTAAGTATCACGGCATGTCGTGTTATATATCTCAACTTTTTATTTTGTATGGTGGCTTATTTCTGACATCGACATAATTTTAGTCGACATAAAATTATCTCAACATGTCGACTTGATATCTTGACAAGTCGAGATAATATCATGAAAAGTTGATGTAATAACACGACATGCCGCGATACTTATGATGACCAGTCGTGATAATTATCTTCCATATCACGACTTATTTTTTTGTAACTTTTGTAAGATAAATATCGCGGCAAGTCGTGTAACTTATCTCAACTTTTCATTTTGGTATCACAACTTTCTATGATAATATCTTGACATGTCAAGATATTAAGTCGACATGTCGAGATAATTTTATGTCGACTAAAATTATGTCGATGTCAGAAATAAGCCACCATAATTTTGGTATCACAACTTGTTATGATTTTATCTTGACTTGTCAAGATAATACACTTGAAGTCGAGATAATTTTATGTCGACTAAAATTATGTCGATGTCAGAAATAAGCCACCATAAATGTTAAAAAGATGGCATCTAAAAACTACTGAAAACCTACAACAGACATCACTGTCTTTTTAAAATCACGATTTCTTTTACAATAGAATTAGATGAGTGTTTGACTTAAGATGTTAACAAACTTATTGGTTGAGACATAGCGTAAGAAATTTTCTTGTACTGTGACGGGTCTTCGGTCCGTCTCAGCCTGACACGCGTATTTATAAGTATGAGTAGTTAGAACATAACTCATTTAAGGGTCTCTAAACTTTTATTTATTTATTTATTTATTATTATTTATTTATCTTTTTTTTTTTGCTCGCCCTTATCGATTTGCAGTTGTAATGGTGACAGTGTGATGCGAGAAAAATGTGGGTGCACGAGTGTTTGCAATTATAACTCTTTTGAAGCATGGAAAGCCACTTCCTACATAAACTCACCCTTATTAATTTCAGGATAAGGATTTCACAATCAGCTGAAATAACATTATATATCGAGATTCCAGACGTTATGTGTAATGTTACAAAAATTCTGCCCCCCCCCCCCCCCCTTTTAAGAATTTTGAAATTCAATAATAATGTCATGTGCTACTTTTGAGTTTTTATGAAATAATACATGAACATTCAAAGGTAGCACATGACAATAATTATCAAGGGTGAATTGCGGGTATTACCGGTTCTAAATGAACACACCACAAAATATAAAAAAAAAACTGTAAAAGAATTTTATTCAAACTTTAAGCAAACATTTTACCAGCGATTTAATCAATAGTTGGTGTTAATTAGCAACCTGGTACCAGATGGTACGAAGCTGCATTAGTTAAATCAATGAATAATACGAAACTAAAACGAAATAAATAAATAAATAAATAAAAAAATAAATAAATAAATAAATAAATAAATTTAAAAAACATTATATTTCTGAATCGATAGATGTTTTTAAAGTTTGATAAAATTGTATCCATTTGAATTATAACAGGATGTTTAAAATAATCATATAATAACTCATTAGTCATTAACTGATTAAACTTATCGAAATTTCGAACACATGCCCCTTATCTAAAACGCAATTTTGTCCCTCAAATCTAGAGTAACTTCTATCAATACACATTACCTAACAATTAAAATAAACACCGTGTACCACTCCTGTGTAGGTAATGAAATGCATACAGGAAGTTTAAAGTTATAAAACAAATTAATTTCAGAGTTACGTTTGTTTAAAATATAAATAGATACCTGGAAACCGAATATTGTTCGATTTAGAGTCTATATATTTAAACCTTGACCTTTTATTGCTCCATGATGACCTCTCCTGTAAAGATAGACAAAAAAATCTTTATAAGAACAAGGAATAACCGACACAACATTTCGCGTGTCTAAAATTTAGATTTTCCCCAGTTACTCATATATGACTCATCTCGTAGCAGTACTTTATTATTTTATATTTATTTGAAAGGGTGTTTCAGGTGTGTGTGTGTGTGTGTGTGTGTGTGTGTGTGTGTGTGTGAACATGAAACATCACTGGCGAATTCAAAGGGGGATTACGATTGCAATCCCCACTCCTTAAAAATTCGAGAGAGAGAGAGAGAGAGAGAGAGAGAGAGAGAGAGAGAGAGAGAGAGAGAGAGAGAGAGAAAAAACGATGTAGTAAATACATCTGAAATGTGGCCAAAAGGTCCCCCCCCCCCCGAAAAATTTTAAATCCATTTTTCGCTGGGGACTTTGCTCCCTGAACCCTCGCCAGGGTTTTGCAACGGGCACTTAGTGTCCTTCAGCAGCCCCAAGACCCATCGCCGCTGGGGGATTAAGGCCCTCACAATATTTCATAATACAATTGTCAACCCCTTCATAAAATTCTGAATCAGTCCTTGACAACGTGTGGTCTGCTCAATCCCATAACCAGAATAGGCCTTGAAAGTTCGAGATTATCGACTGTTGCCAAGCACTTGACAGATAATTTGTCTTTGGATGAAGATGCAACAAAATTAAAATTCTAAATGTGATGTAAATGCCCACAACCTCGTTCAGATTTGTCCCTGAATGATCGATATTTTATTCATCTCCAGTTGAATTGTGCAGGATATATAGGTAAGATCCTTTTACTTATGTCGAAGGTGGACGGGTCAAGGATGTTGAAGGAAACCGGAGTGTCGGGAAAAACCCTCCGAAAGTCGGCAAATAAACTCACAAACTTTCTCCACTAGCCACTGCCAGAGTGAAATTTTAACCTTGAAGTTGAGAAGTGCGGCGATCATTCTAAAGCGTGCGTTGTAGACCACTCAAGGTTCCACCAAGGTCAATGACAGGGGTCCGGTATAGGCCTAATATTTAGAATAGTTATTTTAATATTATGCAAGAAGGGATATGTGACCAGAAATGAATTTAAAAGAAATAGTGGCTAAGAACTGTAGCTTTTAAAAATCGACATAAATATCTTAAAATACAATCTCTAACAGAAGTGTCAAAATGCTACGGTTAACACATTATTTAGAGTATGTCTTGACCTCATTTTTACAATTGACCCAGATCTTCATGAAATCAAAATATTTGAATGTGATAGTTTTGAAAGGTCATGTAGTCACGTTTTAAAAATGGAAGATGATGTCGGCAAGCATCAACACCGAAGAAATTTATCCGCATTTTCAAACCAGCGGCGATGACATCTTGAAATATAAATATTTTGGAAGACAAATCATTCACCTATAGTATTGATCGAATTTGTAACTTACATTTCTATTAATATTTTCTGTATGAAGCGAAATGAGGCTGCGCCCCTTCCGTAATTCAGACATCAGGTGGTATCTAAAGATCAAGTCTTTTAAATATAGAAATTGTTCTGGCCATACACACAGTCATTAGACATAAGGTGTGTTACTGTTACTTCTCCTGGTCAGAAGAAATTCAGAGCACAAACACTGATCATTCATAGAAAATGTACGGCCAAACCACTTGTTTCATGATTCAGTCCTTGGCAACATATAACGTACATTACTCTATCAAATGTTACAAACCTTATATTGACTTCGGTATCATTCATCACATCATATTAAACGTTGATCAACGCCTTGTTTACAAACAAAATTTTACCCGATCAACAGTACTGTCTCCAACTTCCGTGTGGGAATTCCTATAACGATTATCGCCCTTGATCCGAGTCTCTGAAGTCGTTTTGTAACAATCTCTCAAGTAATAGCTTTTCTTAAAAGTATAGAGTTTAGCGTAGAGTTGTTGAATATTTAAGCCAGTAAGTCGTACTTTTAATGTGTGTTGTGATTTGAACTATTGTCCCGAATTTCACAATCATTTCTCAAGTAAAATTTCTCTGAACTTAACCCAGGGAAATTTTAAATCTGTACAACAATTTTGCTAGTTTCCGGCGTGATACTCATGAATACAAATTATCATTTTAAGGATTAATCATTACATCTACACGTATATTCTAAAATGCTGCACCCTTCCGTAGTTCAGACACCAGGTGGTATCGAAAAATCACGTTTTTTTTTTTAAATATAGAAATTGTTCTCGCCATACACACAGTCGTTAGACATAAAGTGTGTTAATGTTAGGGTTGGAACCAGTCAATAGTCACTCAATGCCGAGCGCCAGGCTTGGAAGTGATATCTTTAATTTGAAGTCGTATGTGTATGGGTCAGGGTTAACTGAATGTAGAACTTTCTCTCTCTCTCTCTCTCTCTCTCTCTCTCTCTCTCTCTCTCTCTCTCTCTCATACTGGTAAAATACGGAAAAAGTAACTTGGATTATCAAGTCTGATCTTTATTTTTAAGTGTTTTTACTATTCTCAGTTAGCTGCGTATTTTATCTAATAAATAAATAAATAGATAAATAAATAAATAAAAACGATCTTTTAATATCCTTCGTTCCTAAAAAAGATTTTTGATGTACAAATCAAAAATGTTATATAAAATACAATGTAGTTAAGTTTTTACTTTGACTAACCAACATTTTCTGTATTATATATTTTTTTAAATAAATAAATAAAAAAATAAATAAAAGACTGCCACCGCATTATAAATAGAATTGTTTACGTAAGACTTTAAAATTTGAGATGCTGCTTCCTCGCTTGGTGCTCGGCATTTAGAAGAAGTAGTGTCGACTGGCTCACTCGGTGTCGGGATAATGAACTGGGGAAGTGGCACATGTATGCTTGTCTATGGCATATCAAACCTGTGGGCTAGAACTCTAAAGCCGCCCTGATATTAAAATTAAACCCTTAAACGTTTAAAGAATCAATATCAGAAATTTTTTAGATATGATTTTATTAACTATATAAAATCTAAATGTAAACACAATTACATTGGGGCCTCGGTGGCCGAGTGGTCTAAAGCGCTGCGCTTACGGATCACAGTGCCTCTCACCGCCTGGGTTCGAATACCATTCAGGGACAGATCCTTGTGTGAGAAAGTTTGTCAGTTCGCTTGCCGAAGGTCAGGTGGTTTTCTCCGGACACTCCGGTTTCCTCCACCATCCCAGAAATGACCGCCTCGAAATAAGTGAAAGATTCTTGACTGGGGCTGTAAAACATTATTACTCCGCTCCACTCCACAAATACATTGGTTATTGTATTCAAAACATGAAATGTGTAACAATAATATCAAACAATTTTATTTCTTCAAAATAAACTCAAGGTAATGAAATTGTTATAAAATCTTTTAAACTTATTAAAGAAGCGATAGATTAATTATTACTTTTATACTATTATACATGCAAATAGAACAAACCATGCTGAAAAAGAGTTCCATCATAGGGAAGTCCAAAATTATAATTAAGTGCAGTTCACACTGAATCAATATAGAAATATAGAAACCAACATTCAACATTAATAACTAATTTTTTTTTTTTTTTTTTTTTTTTTTTTTTTTTTTGTTTTGTTTTGTTTTGTTTTGTTTTGTTTTTTGCAATATACCGAATATTTTTTTAGAGGTTTTCTAATCACAAGTTTTATAAACGTCCTACGCCTCTTATATATGTAGACTTTCCAGGAATTTTAACCAACTTGATCTATTTGACCATGGCGCATTAAAAAATACATAGGCGCGATGTAGAATTAGTCCAACACCCCTTTTCCCCTTTTCTGGTGTTTTATAGACAAAATCATTTCCAATCATTTTCTTCTGTCGGAAACAAGCACGTTGAAATCTTTCGGTTTAAGAGTTAACCCGTATTTGCTGTCAATTTCCGGAATATTTCCTTGAACAATATCAAACTTACACCGTTGTAACATAGTAGCGAAAAATATAAATAGTTCCAATTTGGCAAGTTGCTCCCCTGGACATTTACGCCTTCCGGCGCCAAACGGAAGAAACATGTCCATTGCCGACTTGTTAATTTCCGTGCCATCTTTGTTTAGAAATCTGTTTGGGTCGAATAAATGAGGTTTGGGAAATGTTACTGGATCGTGGCTTACAGACCAGAGATTCACAAACACTAGTGTCTTGGCTTTAATAAAGTGGCCGTTGATATAGGTGTCCTTCGTCGTGCTATGCGGCAATGCGAAGGGAAAGATGCAAGAGTGACGCATTGTTTCTAGGATACAAGCCTCAGTAAATGGCAAATCAGCTAGGTCGTCCATGTTTACAAACCTGTCAAGTCCAACCTTTTCCTTAATTTCTAAATGAACTCTTTCTTGAATTTCTTGATGGGTAACCATAAAAAGGACAGCCCATTGAAGTGTACTGGAAATAGTATCAAATCCGGCTCCAATGAGTTCCTGTACTGTCGTTAATATGTGCTCATCAGTAAGTCCAACAGAGGCCTTTTCCGTCTCACTTATTTCCTCCGTCGCTCGAATCAACGCATCTGTGACGTCACGAATATTAGCAGGGTCATAAGTGTCTAAATGTTCCTGTCGTTTCTTGAGGCTAAACTTATTCATAGTTTCTAAAATCCCTATAAATCTATTAAAAGATCTCTTAGTTAAATGTCTCATCCACGGCATAATATCTACTGGGTTTCCCGCTCCGGCAAAAGCCATAAATTCGTCGTTATTTTTAACAAGAGTCATAAAATCCTCGTCATCACGGCGATAACGCTTTCCGAAACACAGCGCACAAATAATGTTCCCAACTGATAGGTAAATCTCGTTATGTGGATTGGTAGGTTTGCCGTCAGTCTTGAGGAGATTGTTCGTCAGTAACTCGGCTTCCGATGTTATCGCTTGCTCAATTGGATTGTCTCTTTTGTTTGTAAATATAGCAAGTGCATTCTGGGCAATACGTCGGTGCATTTTCCATCGTGGTCCAAAATCTCCAAATCCCATACTGTTTCCATTTGCTATGAACTTGAAGGAATAAAAATCCGGACGTCCTGCGAAGTCTTCCGCTTGTTTGACCAGTGCTTGCTTGACTGTGTTTACGCCATTAAGGACGATAGTTGGACAACTTCCCATCATTATCTGATAAACATCCCCGTACACCGATTGTAGCTTTGTTAAATACACATGAGGTTTCTTACCCAAATTTGGGAGATTTCCTAACACTGGCCAAGCAAATGGCCCCGGAGCGTCTGAAGACTTGAGTGGCTGATTTTTCTTACGAATTATTGTCCAAACTCCAAAAATTATTACACATAGAATGATCAAAAATGGTGACACATTGAGTCCGTATAATAAAGTCACGCTTTTCAACATCATAATGGAAAATACTCTTCAAAAATATTAATATTCAAATTTCCAATAAAATAAACCCACTTAAAACTACTCTCTTGTAATAAGTGTTCAAAATTAAGTTAAAAAAATACCTCAGGGAAAAAACTTTCAAAATTTCAATATCACTTTCAAATTTGCAATGTCTTGACAGATGAAAACCCAGGATGTAACTGTGCTCACATCGTAGATCACGTGATTTTGACACAAGTCATATGAGAAATTTACATAAAAGAAGAAATCTTTTATAATATTTGCTTGAAGCCAGTTTTGTAAAGGGATGTCATTCATTTCAGATTTTAGCCAATGAATAGCTTTCTCGATGGATGACCGGATACCGGTTATGGCTGTTATATATTAAGCGAGACCTATAAAATTGTATCGGTGAATTTGTAAAGTTTTAAGAATTAATTGACAGATCTAGGGTTTCTTATCTTACACAATTTATGTCGACATATTAAAAAAAGTTTTAAATTTTATTAAAGTTTGGTTGCAATTTGAAGTAACTTTGTCAATTACTCAATATATTAAAAAAAGTATATGTCACGCTTTAAGTTAATCAGCTAAAACTTTATATATTTATGTTTAACCCTTTATATATCGCAATTTGTGGAAAAAAGAAAAGTGGGTTTATTTTCAGAAATATGATAATTCATTTTTTTTCTTTTGTTAAAAATTATTATTGAATAATTGCTATTCACAAAATTTGTCGAACGCCTGTAGCTATAATTCATACACACATCTAACAGGTCCATGTCCAAATCACGGACTCTAAATATAAAGTAAAAACTTTGAAAATTGTCTCCCACAAGGAAAGCGAGGCCTGGAAATGTAAAGATTTTTAAATTCAACGAATATTTGAAGTTTAAGATATCCTGAAACCGCTCAACAAACTTGAGGGCGTTATATTTACGACATTTTCCCGGTTTTTAAATTTATAGCTAACCCTTTGTCTAATAGAAAGAAAGACCGCACGCTGAGAAATAGTTTAAGATGTGACACCAAATCGGTGTAAATTTCTTTATGACATCCAGACCACTGACCTCTCTCTGCATTATCGTATCAACTGGACAGGGTCCAAAGCAAAATATTGATGTTTTGTGTCAAAAGGGGAAATTCGCTTACAAGGTCACGTCGCATAAACACAAGACGCTGAAAAACATAGGTTATTACATTTTTAGTGACCTGGAACAAAATGTCTTTGTTTTCCTCCATCCATGCCCCATCGTTCAAACTAATATTTATTAAGTAAACATGAAAAATGAGAGAGAGAGAGAGAGAGAGAGAGAGAGAGAGAGAGAGAGAGAGAGAGAGAGAGAGAGAGAGAGAGAGAGAGATTTTGTTACCGAAAACTGCGAGAATGGCGGTTCGAAATTTGGGTTATAAAAATAGGTAACATTTTTATTATTTAAATTTGTCAGAAATTAATTTTATTTACTTTTAAATTTTTAAAAGAACGATACTGTACTTGTAACGCAATGAAAATGGCTATTATCATATGCTCCTTTTTGAAATGTCTTATTCATAGAAATTTAAAAAAAATTAAAACAGACAAAACTAAATTTAAATAGAAATTTAAATTGGCACATGTCACTACCATTTATTAATATGCCTTTTTAAATATAAATAACAACACGTGTCTTCAGGGCTGGCATCATCACTACATGGTTGCTCAAAAGATCACGATGCCTCTCGCCGCCTAGATATCAATCAAACTAGTGCAGATCCTAGTGTGAGAAAGTTTGTCAGTTCGCTAGTCAGTGGTTTGTCTTTGGGTACTCCGGTTTTCTCCACCGTCCAAGAGATGACCACCTTAGTATCTTGACTGGAACTGACACCAGAACTCCACCTTCACCCAGAAAGAATCTTTGGATCAAGGACCAATATACCAATTAACAGATTAAAACTCGGAATGAATTTTAAAAGTACAAAAATATAGGGCATGGAATTGAAGGAATAATGTCAGAAAGTGTTTCTGTTACATCGGAGTTATTTGATATCTAGTCTAGAGAGATTCAGAGGGGTCTCTACAAGTACCAGTGGTAAATTGAGGAAAGATTTTGTAACGTAAACTCTGAAATATGATAGGCTCTTAAATAATTCCAGGTATTATTTAACAGTATAACACTAACCCAGTGACACACTGACAAAATTAATATGAAGAAAAAAGTGTACAATACATAAAATGTCAGGTTAGAAAAAGTACAAGAGTTTTATAAGATAAAAATATGTACACCAAAGAAAATCTCTCTCTCTCTCTCTCTCTTTCTCTCGTTTTTTTTCTGTCTCCCTGGGCACATCGATATTGTATGCCTTCATTATCATTCAAGTACAACCCCGTGCAAATGAAAGGATTTTAACAGGGACGTAAATTACCCCCTCTCCCTTATGAGTAAAATGCCCCCCCCCCTGTCTCTTATATGAGGGGTAAGGGAACAAATGGTCTAAAACGCGGCACCCGGATCACAAGGCTTGTGTTCGAATCCTATGCGGCAGATAAAGTTTAGAAAAAATTTTCGTTTCGGTTTCCGACGCTAGGTGGTTGTCTCAAAGTTCATCGATATTGATTGTTTTCATTATCCCAGAACAACCCCATGAAGTAAAAGAATCTTGACTGGGACGTAAAAAAATCTCTCATTTCACATCTTATGTTTTTGGTGATCTACAGACTTAATGTTTCCAAAACTGCAGCCTCATGTGAAACGGACGATTGCAATACTGCATAAAAGACATAGGCACATCGGTGCTCAATTCGTATGTGGTAGGTCAGAGTTCGAACGCCGGCCGGGTCTGACCGAGACTTGAAAGTTGGCATTGACTGTTATTTCACCAAGCACTCGGCATTTAGAAATGATAAAACATCATGTACACGTGCATAGGTACATCGGGTACATTATCTCAATATTACACTAAAACTGGGAAATGACACACTGACACAGTGATCTTTTTACTGTGGAAAAATCTGGTTAGTTTTAGGTAAGTGTGTCACGTTAAAATTTCAAATATATTTCAATCTTTCTGTTTAAATCAAGTCTCCTGCTGTTTGCAAAATTATTGAATTATAGTTTAAAATACGATACTCAGTAGTTGATGGAAGACGGATACTCAACATTATTATTATTACTATATTAATATTATTTTGTGAATAATAGTAATAGTAGCAACTCAACTGAAAATAGTACAAACCCAACAATACGTAAATAAGATTATGTTTGCGTGAGACATTCGGATGTGTTTGATTGCATGGCCCCAGTTTCACAATCATTCACTCAAATGAGTGTACACTCAACTCAAATTTTCCGTTTTTTATCTCATCAATATTTTGAAAATTTTAAGTTTTCTGAGACCATGTTTTGTTTTATTCAACAAACCTTTACTAAACAATTAAAATATAACATTAGATATTCATTTTTAACTGTGTAATTTCTTAAAAAATGACACTGAAATATTTCCTAATTTGAGTTGAGTGTACACTCAACTGAGTGAATGATTGTGAAACTGGGGCCTGTTGTGCACTAGGGGCACTCGGGGCGATTTTAACGTGTTAGCTCACAAAATCAGCACGCCGCAGAAAGCAAACCACTTTCAAGAGTATTTTATGCTAACTCTGGGTGAACCTGTCTTTTGAATGCCAAGCGCCAGGCGAGGAAGCAGAAACTCAAATAAAATCTCATGCATGAATAACCAGCTTGGGTTCGAAGTCACGACATCCCGCTATCCAGACGGACGCTTATTCCAACATCAAGATCAACGAAAAGCTTATGGCGATATGTAAAATTTAAAACAAGAACTTTTAAAGACAATTAATATGTTTACATATATTTATCTAGTATATGCAATCGACATCTAAGCACTCAACTAAACGTAAAACCGGAAAGGGAATAGACAAAAGCACTTGGCGCTATAGTTGTAAATTTCATTCTCACTGCCGACATTCAAATCAACTGGAAACCGGATGTTCTTTATAGCATCACTTAAAACGATAGAAGTTAAGTTCATCTTGAAAAGTGTGAATAATGTAAGGAACCAATTTAGCTGGTGGGAGCGTTTTCTAATATTCCACATGTCCATATTTAAACTGTGTTCCTATTCCAAATAACATTTAAGTCCCAATGTACGTCATTTTCGACAAAGTCGACACCATCGGACTTTATCTGCTCGACGCGTTTGTTCTGCTAAATTAGTGCATTTATTTGTCATCATGAATAATTCTCAGAGCACTACCGATAGCTGTAATATTATTAGCGGGCTTATGTTTTACCTGCTTACAGTTTGTAATTTTGTTCAAAACTGCCTCCCTGTTTCCGCTCATACATACATTTACTTTTCCGTTGCCGTGGCGACCACCCATGAACTAAAAAGACCAAAACCTCTGAGGAATTCATTTTTCTTTTTTTTTACCTGAAATGTTTTTATGGTTCTATCATCAACCAAATGGTGGTTTATTCGTGTGCTTATATTTTCAGATCTTGAATCTTGAATGTTAACATTTGCCTATTTGTTACCCCCCCCCCATACTTTTATGTTGCCTCAACAATGCACTGTGAAGCAAATATCCCAATATTGTCCTCTGATAAATCCATTTTTCTCTTCTGTTTTTAGCACTGTTTTATAGCGCCATCATATATAATAAACAATCAAACAATATGCAGTCCCTAATTTTTTATGCTTTTTGTTTTGCTCTTTTTAGCTTTCACGTGCTTCTGTGAGATTTTCTGTTTCAGTGCTTTGTCATCATCCGATCCATTTTCCTTGTAATATCTGGTATACTCAGACAAATACACTTCGTCAAGTGATTTCACAATTATTTTATACCCTTTCCATTCCAATCCAGTTTTAATGACTGTTTTGCACACGTCAGTTGACTGAAATTTCACTATCCATCGACTTGTATTTCCATGTCCTGCGCGAATAAAAACCGGGTCATATTGAACTGATTTGGCGTCATATCCGGTCTGTAATTTAACCAATGATGTTACATCTTGATGTGACACATTGTCGTGTATGGAGAAGCAGACGGCTGTAGGATCAGATTCCGGTAATTTTTTCAACTTGTGTGTAACCGGATGTACATATCTCTTGCACGCTGTGTCTGTTTGGATCTGGTCATTATTACCATTTGTTGATTTTAACTGAATGTCAACAGAAATCATGAAACTGAAACAAAAAGAAACCAAATCTTTTAAGATAGCAGGTGATAATGGAGTAATGGTGTTTACCGCCCCATCACTTATATGGAGGCGGTCAATTTTGGAATGGTGTAGAAATCCGGAGAAAAGCGAACTGATAACCTGTCTCAAACGAATCACGTATTAGTTATTACGATTCAAGTAAAAAATGTGTCTTCGCTGGTTACTCCAGTTTTCTCCATCGTCTAATAACAGACTGTATTGACGCAAATTTAATGATACTTTTTTAGTCTTGAACACAATTACTGAACTCAAACCAAAATACATGGTATTGAAATATTGACTTGTTTTTGTTAGTACTTTATACACTTGTAGCTTTTGACGAGTTAGTGGTCATCTTAAGGGGCTTTTTTTCTTTTTTCTGGGGTGGGGTGGGGTGGGGATGGGTGGGTTGGATTTTGTCCAGAGGTTTAACAACAACGCGCTTATAAAATCATAGTACCTCTTACCGCCTTGGATAACCTCTACCCAACTAAACCCCAAACCTTAGTAGTATAGTTTTTACACTGAGACCTTTTTCATGCAAATTATGTTTCATCCACTCATTTTATTTAAATTCTGATTTAACTTTTCTAACATATATAAATAATTACCTGATATCAACACTTTCTTGACTAGACTGGCTTTCTGTGACGTCAGTGCTGCTGCTTTGTATATAGGAATTTTCTGTCGGTATGAATATTGGCACATAATCTAATGAAGTGTGCTCTTGCTCTATCGCTTTGTATATTGGCATGCGCTCTATGGCGTTTTCTGTTCTTTTTCGTACATGTTCAAATTTACTATAAACATCTGTGTTTTTCTTCACATATTCATAGTGAATGGGCCTAAATAAACGTCCGTTCTCTATACCTTCTGGTACAAACTCGGAATCAATGGTTTTGCTTGTGTGTTCCTTTTCTACGAGATTTTGCGTTCTATATTCTCGTTCCATGATTCTGTGTAGAGAGTCTGGAACTTGTTCTACACACGGATTTCCGGAATTGGACTGTTTCGGCGTATTCCACGGTGTACAGATCTGTACTTTAGTATAATCGAGCTGCTTACGAGCAGGAGTGTTTCCCGAACACGTACACACGGAAACCTGTGCTGTGGACAGAACATTTGGCATACGTTCGGCAGTGTTGTTAGTTGAAGTCATAAGTTGCACGTCATTTTGTGCTGGTGCAGATGGAGCTCCCGGTGGTGTTGGCAGATAATTAATATCTTTCGGTATACCTGACAATACAAAGATAGAGGTTTTGATGGAGATTGGGTGTAATTAGCGATAAGTACATACAGGTATGGTGAGATTTGGAACATTCTTGAAATAAAAAAGAAAGTAATTCAAGAAATTAAATACAAATGCACAGTACGAGGAATCTTATACGCGAGCTTACGGCTTACGGAACAGTTTCTCTAACTCTAAGCTTACAATCCCTACTAGTGTAAAAATGTTTGTCAGTTCGCATACCGATGCTTGTTTTCTCCTGGGACTACGGTTTCCTCTACATCTGAAAACTGACCGAATCGATATATACTGTATATATTCTTGACTTGGGCGTTAACATTAGTGGCTGCGCTACACTAAAATAGGCTTTAAAGTCCACGTTAGTCTTTCCGGGTAAGGTAGAATCTGCCTTAGTAAGCATATATAGGATTAGCGCACTGATGATCAAGTAAACGTTAATTTTTAAACAAACCAATTAAAATAAGTGTTAATTGTAATGGAATGTCATTACGAAGTCAACCCACCCCCAAACGAAGCAATAGGATTTTTGACTTTCAATATCCTTATTCCACACTGGAAATTGTTATTAGATTAACAATTCTAGGTTTTAATGAAAACCTAACTACCAAGTTTCAACAGTAAATGTGTAATAAAAATATGTTTTGGAGGGGGCATTTAACATTGATAAATAAAGCTCTTGTTTATTCAAAACACTATATCATTTGAATTTTGCACCTACAAAGTTTCAACATAATCTATCAAGTATTAAAGGAGTTTCATAAAAATATGTTTATGGAGGGGGGATTAAACGATTAAATAGCAAAATGCACCATGACACCAACTCCTTATTTCTCCCGTGAAGTTTCAAAAGAATCGAACAAGCCACCTCTGAGGTACGCTTTGGACAAGGGTTGATCATGAAGTGGAAGAATGAGAAACCTAGCAAATTAAGATGGTCCCCCTCCAACTTCGTTTGGGGGACATAACAATCGGTCCTGGGATAAGAAACTAAATCTATGAACTTTAATGTTTATAAAATATCAATACCTGTAATTTGCTTGTTGTCAGAGGCTTCAACTCTCCGGAAAGCAGACTTTACTCTTGTATTTCTTTTATTAAACCCAAAATCTTTCAGGCATTCATTTGACGTCCCATTTCCTATCTTTTGTTGTCGGAGATCTTCTTGGCTTCGACAACTTTCCATCATTTTCATTATCGATCTCGATGTCGTCAGCGACAAACTGTTCTCACAATTTTCTGATTTTTTCAAACTGTTATTCGCCATTGTGTATGATATTTTCCTCTTCGGTCGGACCGAACTCGAGGCATCTTTGGAATGAATTTTCCATTTGAATATATGTTCTTTTGTATCATAAGACATAGTGCCTTGGTAACCATTGACAACCAGTTGATAAGGCTTGTGATTAGGTCCTGCGCTGGTATCAAATAACTTAGGTAATTCACATGGTTCTTCCTTTTCCGAGGTTAGGAATAAATTCGGCATCGAGACATTTGAGTTAACACCAGAATACCTTCTCTTCGACAGGTTAGGGTCAACGCCTTCCTTGTTCATTAGAATCAAACACTGGCTTACCGTCGGCATTGTTGTGTTTTGAAAAAAAATTTGCTGACAATTTTTACCGCGAATGTTTTCGCTACGACAATACAAGTTTCAAGTTGCCAGGCGCGATCACTTGTGACGTCATAGATATGCACAAATGAAATGTTCCATTTCTGCAAGAGAACCAAACACAGTGTTCGTCCGCGACCGAAAAAAAGATACTTTTTGTTGAGTGACCGAACCCGAAAAGAAAAATTAAATGAAATTCATTGCCTTATTTATAGTTTATTTAATGTTATTCAAGTTGAAAATATGATATTCAAATACATAATAAAATTTTGGTATGTACATATATTATAAAATTCAAGATAAAACTTCATATTTACTTGTATTTAAATTTGTCGATCTTCCGACGGCACCAGATTTCCCTTAAAAATAAATCCGGCGACACGATAAAAAAAAAAAAAAAAAAAAAAAAAAAAAAAAAAAAAAAAAACAAACAAACAAACAAACAAAAAACATGAAATTAAAAATTTTTTAAAACTTTTGCGTTTTTATACCTGATATATTTCTCATTTACATATGTCATTTAATTATTATTATCATTGTAATTTATACCAACAAAATATCATACCTGGTAGAGGACAGAGGTATTATTGCGGTCAATAATAGGTCTTATTTTCACGGATATACCGACGTAAAAATCTATCTGTTCGGAAACACACTTTAAGAAAGACCGTAATGGTGAGCACTGTAACAAAACAGCACATCTAGTAGAAAAGTGACCAAAATATTACAACAAACAAAGTATCATACCTGGTAGAGTAAAGAGGTAATATTGCGGTCAATTCATTCTTAATCTATCTGTTCGGAAACGCACTTTAATAAAGACCAAAATGGTGAGCACTGTAACAAAACAGCACATCTAGTAGAAAAGTGACCGAAATTCTACAATAAACAAAGTACCATACCTGGTATATGAGTTGTATAATAAAAGCCATATAAGGCAAAAATCAAGGAGGCCAATCACCGTCAAATAAAAACAAATATTGCGATGACCTACAATGTCCCTACCCGTTGATACTTACTGACGTAAACAACGTGTTTCTAGTCACTACACATGGGTGTGCGTACTATCGATCTTTCCAACTTCACACTATTGATTTTACATTGCAACAAATTCTTATTGTCATGGTAACACATGTACATGTTGGTGTCAACTCAAAATTTTATATTTAAAAAATCCTTAAAAATCGAGGCTTTGTATATTCAGTCATCCTTGTAACAGGGTACATTACTAAGTAACCATGGAACACACACACACACACACACACACACACACACACACACACACACACACACAGAAGTAGCATATGGCAAAATTGTCATGTATATTTTTATGAGCACACACACACACAGGCACGCACACACACACACACACACACACACACACGCACACGCACACACACTACTTTTTCAATTTTGGAAAAAATATGAATAAAATAAATACTTCAAAAATTCCAAAAAAGCACATGGCATATATTTTCACCAGAACTGGATAAAGAAAATCATAAATGGATTTTTATTTATTATTTTATTTATTTATTTATTTTATTTATTTATTAAATGTTTAAGCCTAAGAATATCAAAATATTTGTTTCAGTGTTTCATTCATAGAATTCATTTAACAAGGAGTAAAACCGCTTTTAACAAATTTGAAATTAAATACTTTTACACATGTATTTTAGTTTTTAAATCAGTTTAGTTTCAGTATTCAGTAAGGGTTTTTATAATTCTTATTAAATTTTAAACTTAAGAATGTAAATTTGAGATTCACTGTAACAATATTATACTTTTTATGACATAATAAAATTCAGAAGAAGCACATGACAAAGCTGCAGTATCATGCCATATGAAAAGATTGCCATGCACTTACTTCATGAAATAAAATAATTCAGAAGAAGCATGTGACAAAAATGCCATGTGCTTATTTTATGGAAATAAAACAATTCAGAATTTCAGAAGTTTCATATAACAAAATTTTTATACATTTGTTTTTATTAACAAAAGTAGCACATGACAAAAAGTATAAATTATTTTACTTGGATAAAACCCATATATAATTACATCAATATAGTTTCTGCTATGTGTAGTCTAGTTTTTAAGTTAAGACAAATATTATCAGATTTTAGTTAAAAACATTTTTACTTGAAAATCAAAATATCCAATAAGTCACATAAGTTACCAGTGAAAAACTATTAAAAATCTTTGAATTATTGGAAGAATAATGTAGAATAAAAGAATCAAATGCATTTTAATATGTTTCAATATAAGAAAAAATTATGTCATACATGACTTATGTAAACTGATCGTGCACTCTGATTTAATTTTTGTCCCACTTCACATTAAATAATTTACCACTTTTTTCCAGAATTAGTTTCAGAAATACTTTTCTGAGCTCATACTTATAGATAACCTATATTAAATGACATGTGTGCAACGTTTAATGAGAAAGTGAGGTCAAAGGATCCATCCTGACCAGGTCTTGAAAAAGTTGACACTGGAAACTTAAAATTATCAATCAAGTTTTAAGAGAAAAGTGTGAAAACAGAACATTTCCAACACTCCACTGATAGCCAAAGTTGTACAACAGGCAGCATTTTGACCGAAACTACACTTATAGCCAAAGTTGGCCCACTAACAGTATTTTGACACTTCGTTGATAGCCAAAGTTGACTCACTGACACTATTTTGACACTCCTTTGATAGCCAAAAATGGTTCACTGAAAGTATTTTGACACTCCACGGATAGCCAAAGTTGGCTCACTGACACTATTTTGACACTCAACTGATAGCCAAAAATGGTCCACTGACTGTATTATGACACTCCATTGATAGCCAAAAATGGTCCACTGACAGTATTTTGACACTCCACTGATAGCCAAAGTTGGCTCACTGACACTATTTTGACACTCTACTGATAGCCTGTTGGCTCACTGACAGTATTTTGACACTCCATTAATAGCCAAAGTTGGTTCACTGACAATATTTTGACACTCAACTGATAAGCAAAGTTGGCTCACTGACACTATTTTGACACTCCATTGATAGCCAAAATTGGCTCACTGACACTATTTTGACACTCCACGGATAGCCAAAGTTGGCTCACTGACACTATTTTGACACTCAACTGATAGCCAAAAATGGTCCACTGACTGTATTATGACACTCCTTTGATAGCCAAAAATGGATCACTGAAAGTATTTTGAAACTCCACTAATAGCCAAAGTTTGTCCACTGACAGTATTTTGACACTACATTGGAAGCCAAAGTAGGACCACTGACTGTATTATGACATTCCATTGATAGCCAAAAATGGTTCACTGACAGTATTTTGACACTCCATTGATAGCCAAAGTAGGACCACTGACTGTATTATGACATTCCATTGATAGCCAAAAATGGTCCACTGACAGTATTTTGACACTCCACTGATAGCCAAAGTTGGCTCACTGACACTATTTTGACACTCTACTGATAGCCTATGTTGGCTCACTGACAGTATTTTGACACTCCATTAATAGCCAAAGTTGGTTCACTGACAATATTTTGACACTCAACTGATAAGCAAAGTTGGCTCACTGACACTATTTTGACACTCCATTGATAGCCAAAATTGGCTCACTGACACTATTTTGACACTCCTTGGATAGCCAAAGTTGGCTCACTGACACTATTTTGACACTCAACTGATAGCCAAAAATGGTCCACTGACTGTATTATGACACTCCATTGATAGCCAAAAATGGTCCACTGACAGTATTTTGACACTACACTGATAGCCAAAGTTGGTCCAATGCCAGTTTTTTGACATTCAATTGATAGCTTAAGTTGGCTCACTGACACTATTTAGACACTCTACTGATAGCCTAAGTTGGCTCACTGACACTATTTTGACACTCCACTGATAGCCAAAAATGGTACACATACTGTATTATGACACTCCATTGATAGACAAAGTTGGCTCAGTGACACTATTTTGACACTCCATTGATAGCCAAAGTTTGCTCACTGACACTATTTCAACACTCCACAGATAGTCAAAGTTGGCTCACTGACACTATTTTGACACTCCACTGATAGACAAAGTTGGCTTGGCTCACTGACAATATATTGACACTCCACTGATAGCCTAAGTTTGCTCACTGACACTATTTTGACACTCTGCTGATAGCATAAGTTGGCTCACTGACACTATTTCAACACTCCACTGATAGCCTAAGTTGGCTCACTTCCACTAATAGCCAAAGTTGGCTCACTGACACTATTTTGACACTCCATTGATAGCCTACATTGGATCACTGTCAGTATTTTGAGATTTTGACACTCCACTGATAACCTACGCTGGCTCAATGACATTATTTTGACACTCTTTTGATAGCCAAAAATGGTCCCCTGGAAGTATTTTGACACTCCACTGATAGCCAAAGATGGTCCACTGACAGTATTTTGACACTCCACTGATAGCCAAAGTTGGTCCACTGATAGTATTTTGACACTCCTTTGATAGCCAAAGTAGGACCACTGACAGTATTATGACACTCCATTGATAGCCAAAAATGGCCCACTGACACTATTTTGAAACTCCACTGATAGCCAAAGTTGGCTCACTGACAGTATTTTGACACTCCACTGATAGCCAAGGTTGGCTCACTGACAGTATTTTGACACTCCATTGATAGCCAAAGTTGGCTCACTGACAGTATTTTGACACTCCACTGATAGCCAAAGTTGGCTCACTGACAGTATTTTGACACTCCACTGATAGCCAAAGTTAGCCCACTGACAGTTTTCTAGTACTCCATTGATAGCCAAAGTTGGCCCAATGACAGTTTTTAACACTTTATTGATAGACCCTATGATAGTATTTTATGGGGACTTAATTTCATTTTGGGCAATTGGCACAAGGGCCCTTTCTAAATTAATCACTGCTTGTATCATAGAAATGGACCATTTTTGATGAAATTGTGAAATTCTGGCTAATAATAAAATTATCTGATTGATTTATGCTGATTAGGTAGGCCTAAGGTTATGTAGCTTACATTTTATTTCCAATGATGCCTGGTTTAGCTCATTAAAGCAAACCTGTCAAATAAGCAAGGTGACCTGGCTTGACTCAGTTATGAGTGTTTTAAGATCACAATGGACCACTTGCAACTTGTTTTATGTTCCAGGTATAATAATGAACAGTTTTGTTACATTAGAAACTAATGCAATGATGTTCATATTAGAACAATAAATAAATAAATAAATAAATAAATAAATAGAAATACCTCCTGTTAAACAGGCTAGATTAGTCAAATTTTTTAAGTTTTCATTTTTTTAAATTGGTTAAACACTTTAATAATGAGACTAAACATTAAACCAAGTATGCTTTATACCAAAATATGGAAATTGGGGCTAATGATTAATAAGAATTGGAAATATCTAACAAAAATAACTGCTAAATTTTGATGTGCCATATGTGCACATTTTGAAAAATCATTCTCCAGCAGTGATACATGGAGCCGAAAAAGTTGATAGAAAAAACATGAGCCAAACAGTTAAAATTACAAAATCCAAAGTTACCAAATTAATTGAATCCAAATCCAGCTAAGGAATGCTTTGCATGAAGGAACAAATCTTAGTTTTAAACTTGTTTCAAAAATTAAGACAGCTGAAATTTTTGCTACAATTTTCATCAATATCCTTCATCCAAGAAATATTTCATGAAAGAATTAAAGCCCTTGTATGGAATAAATTAAACTCAAAACGTCATGTAATTTTGAAAATTAAAAAAATTATGGCAGTTGTATATAACTGCCAAATTGATAGGCATTTAAGCAAATCTAAAACCCCATAGAAGTGCATTTTCATGAGTGTATGTAGACTGGGAGATACTCAGGATGGAAAGACTTCCATTTTTACCCTATTCTAAAATTGTAATCTTTACTGAAAAAGCCTTCAAATGATGAAATCAAGCCATTTTGAACATTTTTGTGATTTTTTTCATTACATGGAATTTAAGAGTGGGTGGTTACAAAAAAGTCTTATTCCAGGCCTAACCCATGTGTTCAGCGATACAACAAATTGATTATACATGTCGCACAATGAAAAATTAAAAGTCATGACTGTCGTAAAATGGAAATGGATCATTAAAAAATGACAAAAAATAACTTGAGCCTAAGGTGACGATTGCACTTTTTCTAAGATGACTGCCTGAAAAAGACCAAGAATACGACAAATTAGGCTGGGAGTAAGGTAAAATTTACTATAAATGCTATAAGCATAAAAACTTACTTTATTGCAGCTGTAAAATCAAAACGGTGTGTCCTGATTATTTTGTACGATAAGGATGTTGTCGATACTACAATATAAGAGTCAAATTGGCCAGAAAAGGGACCGACCAAACTCACATATCCGATTTTTCGACTTCAAAACTTGTAACATATGTCTTTTTAATTAATTTATTTATTTATTATTATTATTATTATTATTATTATGTAGTCCAGAAAATTCATAGGACATTTAATAAATAAAAATAAACACGAGAAAAAGCACTTCCAGTTTCAATTAAAACATTTCTGGTGCATAGTCAATTTAATGAACGGAATCACATTTAACGAAAATTTCAGGCGATTTTAGACAAGAACCTTACATAAATCGTGGTTTATGTAGTAAAATTGCTACAAGCTTACAATTAAATTCAACTTTGATGAAAAAAATTATCCGGAAATATCGACAAATTTTTTAAGCAAAATCAATTGTAAGATAAAATTATTTTATCGTCTCAAGTCTACCTATATTTTGCCCATTTTTTTACAAAATCAACACGCACAAACAAGTTTAATGAATTAATGTCACTGGCCTTATTTGCGTCTCCCCTGATGTGTAGTGTGAAATTTGGACCCGCGAACAACGTTCGGGGTTTGAGTTCTCAGCCTTTTTGCGACAGTTTTGCACGAGAAGACGCCCAAAGACACCCATCAGTTCTGATTTTGGTCTTCTATGTTGCCACGTACCACAATAATTTTAAGGTCAGTGTTCGCAGATGGTGATCACTTTCTTTCGCGGGAAATACGCGTATAACACACTGTTCCAAAGACTGAAATAATAAATAAATAAATAAATAATCTTTTTTCGTGGTACATGAGTGGCTTCGGGTGTCAAAAACGCGAACGATCACGCGTGCAACCTGATTGGTTGTAACTAAGGCATGTGACGTCATAGATGGTTTCCACAAATGCATCGCATTTGAGCACAGCAACGTGATTCAGAAGCTGCAAATTGTAACAAATCTGCTAAAAATACTTGATTTTGATCTAAAACAAAGATGCCGACAGCGAGTCAGTGTTTAATACTGATGACAGACGATGAAGTTGGTCCAAAGATGGCGATGAGACGTTATACTGGTGTTAGTGCTAATGTTTCAGTGTCGAACACTGGTGGACCAGGAGGGCCACTGAAATACAGTTACCACGCCTTCAACAGCAATGAAACAAGACAGAGTTTGCCAACTAAACAGGAAGGTCAAAGATTTCCTTGTCTTCATGGTATGGAAGTAAATGGAATTGGTGGCGAAAAGCTTGCATACAGCCAAACAGAAGATTTGTCCAGATACCAATTTAAGAAGCCAGGACCAAACTTTGAGATGAGAACCACACCAAATATGTATCAATTCGCCAAGAATATGGATGCCGTGAATCATACATATGAAGGCCGTATTTCTCCTTCAACACCATGGTCTATGAATAGTGAGACCAGTGACTCTGAGCCAGAGGAAACAGTTAAACAACCGTACAGCAGGAATGACAAATCTTATCGTCATTTGGAAGAACTTGGATTTAGAAGGAGACAACTGAAGACGCGAACCATTGCTGTAAAAGAGATAGACGCCAGTGACAACCAACTACTGACAGGTAATTAGATATAAATATATATTTTTATTTCTTTGATGGTATTTTAATTTATTCATTTACATGTTCGATTCGTAATTGATTCAAAGAAAAGGTTATTGAAGTTCCTTGCGACAGACTAGACTCATTGAATATCCCCTAGTGAGTGACTGGTCTTACTGAATATCCCAGAGTGAATGACAGATCTCAATAAATATCCCATAGTGACCGACTTGTTTCAATGAATATCCCATAATGACCATTTTGGACAATGACTATCTCATTTTGAGGGACTAAACTAATTAAAATTCCATTTGACAAATGAAACTCATTAGAAATAACAATATGATCGAGTAATTAAAGTTCTAATAAGCCTTTACTAGATAAACCGCGGAACTGTTAAAACTTTCTAGAGAATTATTTATTTATTTATTTATTTGTCATTTATTTATTAATAAATTATTTATGTACTTATTTATTTCTTTTTCATTCATCCATTCATTCATTATTTATTTATTTATTTATTTATCTTCAGGAATAATAAATGGGGCTAATTATATTCCAACACCACCTGGACACAGAACTATACCGGTGGACAGTCTACTTTCTGGATACAAAGTTCAGTCTGTACCAGTGAACAATTTACCGAAAGTTCAACAAAAAGAAGGAGGCGGTGATCAATACCCCAAACAAGTCAATATTACTAGGTAAAACACTAAAATGATCAAGTCTTTATCTTAACAACAATTTTCTAAAATTTATTCAGTTTGTTGTTTATAATACGAGAGAGAGAGAGAGAGAGAGAGAGAGAGAGAGAGAGAGAGAGAGAGTTTCACGTCCCAATAATAATATTTTAATTAAATCAAAATGGTCTGCTCTGATTTGTTGGAGTAAATCTGAGTGTCTGGATAAAACCGTCTACGATTTGCTTGAATAAGTTTTCAACCTTAGTGGTAAAGGCACCTGTGATGGTGGATATATTGAATTTAATGTACATGTATTTGAAATCGCTATGCGTTGGCCAATAAAGATACCAGGTGCTCCGGAAAGAGTTGAAGAGTAAGCACGATTACTGTAACTGTAATTCTTAGAGGCGCGTTTTTTGAGAGGTTCTGATTAGTTAATGACTTTCAAATAAAATCCGCACAAGCAAACATGCTTTTATTTTACTTCCCAATTTAAAAAAAATTCCAATGTTGATTAAATTAATTAAGCATTCTTGAAAAAAGGAAAGAATGAAAATGAAAAGGATAAGAATTTAAAAAAGCAATAGGAGCTCAAATTGAACTAGAATTTGGAAACACAATTGTGTTGGCCAATTAAACATTTGGTTATCAAGAGACCAGATGCTTCGAAAGAGTTAAAGAGTGTGCATAATTCTTTATATTTTCATGTTTTTTAAATAAACTTACTTTTGATATTTCTTGCATTACAGAAAATTAGAGGAAACTTCAAAACCAAAACAGTTGTCTCTTTTGGATGAACTAAAACAGAAAGTTAATTATGATAATAGGATACCACCTGCCATACACATGCGCAAAACACTACCGGAAAGTGACCCAACAGCCGTCTGCTTCAGTATTGACAATCCAGATATATCACATAAAGAGGTGATAGACATTGTCCAATCACAGACAGGGTTAAAGGTCAAATCTATTCAATTTGATCCAGTAGCAATCAGAGCAGGTTCAAATATCAGTAACCGATGGATAGCGAGATTTCCATCACCAGCCATGTGTAAACGTGTGGTTAAAGATGGACTGGAATACAATGGTGCTAAGATCTTGGTAAAGACACTGGATGAGATTCATCTGTTTGAGCACACTGCTTACCTGGCAAAGTGTGAGGAAGAGAGGGAGAAAGCACAAAGGTCTAAAGTCCTTAAAAACTATGATGAAAAGAAAAGAAGCAAGCGTGTAGGCTAAGAACTTTTATATGAAGAGGAAAAATCTAAAAATACAAAATATTCATGATAAAAATTTGAGTATCATTTTGACGATATGATACTAAATGCTATAAGTATAAAATGTAAATATATATATATATATTACCTTGTAAATATGTTTTAAAATCATGTTTAAAAGTTTATGAGAAGAATACAAATTGAAATTGAAATAATAGAATATAATAATATATGACGCAGTAGTTTTGTTATTAATAATTTCTTTTTCAGATGCTCAGATAAATCGAGCATGTTTATTATGTAAATCTAATGGTACTGAGTGGCCGTCAAATGTCGAGTATTGTGATCAGTAGTGCTGACATTAAGTTTTGGAAAAAGTGTGTTACTTTTACTAATTTACTAACTACCCATTTCACATCTTACTTGAAATAAACTTTAGGTCTGTTACCTCACATATTTTCCTTTTCATAATAACTAAAAGAAAAATTGGGTCTTTTTGTTTGCGACAGACAGGACAATCGTACTTCCGAAACACCTGGATTTTGTATCAACTGGTTAAGTTGTTAAGGAAACCTTTACCGTGAAAACTCTTGCTTTGGAACCTTATAATTTACAAAAACCGATCAACTCAATCTTTTTGGAACTGACTATAGGTTACTTAAAACTACATGTACATGTATCTTGTTTTCTTCCTGTTTGAAAACATCATCAACGTCATCGATAATGCTGATATCTGAAATATTGTTAATCCTGAAACCACTAAAACAATGAATCGGTTAGTGTCTGTTGTTTTATGGTGACGACATATCAATGACGAAAAATACTTTGGCCATTTTCTGCAGATTTAGAAAGCAAGCGATTAACCCAAAAATAATTATTAAGGGTTTTTCTTGAGGGGAAAAAGTAACTTGTTAGTTTTCAATATCAATATTAGAGCTTCGATATCTGAGCAGTCGAAAGCACGCTTAGGGGAACACAACGCCTCTACACCCATCTGTCTGACATTTTGCTTACCAAAGGTTTTCTCTTGTTACTCCGCTTTTCTCCACCATTTCGGAACTGACAGTCTTGGTATTAGTGAAAAATCTTGACTTATGGCGTTAAAACTGTTTTACGCCTATTCTTCTTCATTCATGTATATATTGTAAAATTCATCGACAATTTTAACTTTATTGATTAATCTGTTGTTAGTAATACTGTTTAAGGTCGCATCAGTGATTTTCAGCTTTTTGCGACGAGAAAGGTGATTAATCTCTATGGACAAATCTAAGAAAAAGTCCATGTATTTATGAGATGTGCAACTATGTATTATTGACTTGTATACTAACGAGAACATGATTTTTGTTGTTAAGGTGCAAGCTCATCGAGTTGGCATGCTATAGAGGAGTATAACATTATCATTGTACGGGGTGATGATTGGCGAGAAAACAGTATTACAAACATATAGTCTTATGTATGACCTTAAACCTCGTGCTCTCGAGGTGGACCCTCTACATCTGAGTACTATGTCTTAACTGATCAGTAATCAATTATTAACTAAAAAACACCTGGCTAAATTATCTTAATTATATGGACCAAGTAGCCGAGTTTGACCTCTAGCTTACGAGTAATCAAGAAGCTAAAGAGTGGTCGAGCCCTTGATCCCTCGTTAGGTAGTTGTCGAGTTGTCGAACAGTTGGTCAAACATTAGCAAGTTGCCGAGTGGTCAAGCAGTTGGTCACTTGTTAGTTGTTGCTTCATCATTAACTAGTTGCCCAATAGTCAACATTTGATCCCGCTTAAACCAGTTGCCAAATGGTCGAGCTGTTGATCCATCGTTAATTAGTTGCCTAGTGGTCAAGCAGTTTGTCCCACCTAAACTAATTACCAAGTGGTTAAGCTGTTGATCCCGCCTAAGCTATTGCCGGTTGGTCGAGCAGTAACTACTGTTGATGCCGATTTAACTTTTTGCCAAGTGGTCTAGCAGTTTATCCCTCTTTAGATATATATATATATATATATATATATATATATATATATATATATATATATATATAGTTTATTGCATAAAGTACTTGTACATACTTATAGCAAGTACACATAAAGATAGATCATATATGACTGTCACAATAACATCACATAAATACAATAATATTACAGTATCAATGGATAAACAAGTTATAATTTGAGCAATGAATCTCTACGCTTAAATGCAAAGTATAAGAATTAACAAAGTTTGTTGACCTTGACTGTACTGTAATTACATGATAACGAGAGATAGAATTTATAAAGATTAGGCCAATGGCAGAAGTATCTAGAGAAATATCTGCGACGCAAGTTAGAATAATAAGGACAAACAAGAAGAAAGTGATATTCATCTTCAATAAAATTCATGTTGCAACATTTACAAAAACGTAAAGATTTATCAACAGTATTGTATCTTCCAGTTTCAATAGATAATGAATGTGAACCAATACGAAATTGGGTTATAATAAATTTAAATTCAGATTTAATATCAGTTGTTAAATAACTTTCAAGTGCAAATAAACACTTAAAATTTCTATTATACTGCATTTTAGAGCATTCTGCAACAGTTTCTAACCATTTTTGCAAAAACTGATCATTAACCCTTTGTTTTATGCAACAAAATTAAGCATTAAGAACACTTGAAAGTACCAGTAAAAAGATAGACCAAGGTTACATAAGAGTTCTTTAACACTGCTGGCCCATTATACTTGTTACCCTTATCTGCATCTATGCGCAGTAAAGAATATATATAATATAATAAAGAAGTTTTATTTTGTAAAATTTTTAGCCAGTATTTTAAAATATTGCATAAAAAAAATTACTTTTAATGGAAATCTACCAAGTTCACCATAAACTGCACATGTAGCAGTGGAAGACTTTACATTAAGTATTCTTTTAAAAATTTTAGGTGAACTTTTTCAAGATCACAAAAATTACTAAATCCCCAAATCTCAGATGCATAAGTAAGTATAGGTAATATCAATGTGTCAAACATAAAACATTTCTTCTGCAAATTTAGATCAGCATCATAAAAAACACTGTATAAGTTAAATAAAGCTTTGTTACTTTGATCAACAATTTTAGTTTTATGCGTTTTAAAATAACCATTATATGATATAGAGACACCAAGATATACAAAGTTCTTAACAATGTCTATTTTATTACCATTATAGTAAAATACGGTGTTTGATAGTATTCTAAAACGTCCTCTTTGAAAAATAACAATTTTGGTTTTATCAACATTTACGGACACTTCGTGTTTAAGACAATCATGAATCGTGTAAACCATCTAACAGATATTGTAACCCTTCCTTAGAATGACTGAACAATATGGTGTCATCTGCATATAATAAAGAGTATATAAGAAAATTATTAAATGCATCACCACTAGATACATGATATGTCGAGAAGTGATTGACAAAATCATTAATAAAAAATAAAAATAAAGTGGATGATAAAGGCTCACCCTGCATTACTCCTGAGTGAGATGAGAAATACTGACCAAATTTAACACACAAATTAACATTAGAGTACAAAGACTTCAATATTTTTACCATTTTGCAGCTTACACCTTCATGTAATAACTTATACCATAATATATTTCTATTAATATTATCAAATGCCTTCTTATAATCAATAAAGGCACAATATAGTTTTTTTGCCTTCAGAGAGACACTTAGAAACAATACTATTTAAAATAAAAATGCAGTCAATAGTGCTTCGGTCAGCACGAAAACCGAACTGATTATTACATAATATATCGTTTGTATCACACCAATCAAGTAATCTTTTATTTAATATAATAGAAAAAAGTTTGCCAAAAACATTCATGAGAACAATACCTCTGTAATTATTAACATCATCTTTAGAACCCTTCTTTGGTACAGGGGTAATAACACCTGTAGAAAAAAGCTGGGGATAAAACCCAGAGTTAAATATTACATTAGTTGTCGACTGTTAAATTAGTTGCCAAGTGGTTGAGCAGTTTATCCATCGTTAGCTGGTTACAGTGTGGTAGAATAAATGATATTGCTTTAGCTATTTGTCTAGTGGTGAATCAGTTAATCCCGATTCAGCTAGTTGCCATGTCGTCTAGCTTTTGATAGCTGTCCAGTGGTTGTGCAGTTAATCCATCCTACGCTAGTTGCTAAGTACACTTTAGCTTGTTGCCGAAAGGTTGAGCAGTTGATCCGGTTTAAGTCAGTTGCCCAATAGTCAATCAGTTGATCCCTCCATTGGTTACTAGTTGCCAAGTGGTCAATAAGCTGGTTCCGCTCAAGTGGTCGAGCTGTTTATCCATCGTTTACTAGTTGCCGAGTGGTCGGGCGTTGATCCCTCTTTGGCTAGTTGCCGAATGGTCGAGCTATTGATCTCTAATAAGCTTGTTGTCGAGCGGTCAATCAGCTGATCCCGATTAAGCTAGTTGCCAAGTGGTCGTTCTGTTGATTCGTCGGCAATTAGTTGCCGAGTGGTCGAGCAGTTAAACCCTCTCTAGGTAGTTGCCGAGTGGACGAGCAGCTTATCCCGCTAGACCTATTTTCTGGGTGGTCGAACAGTTGGTCTCTCTTTAGCTTGGTGCCGAGTAGTAAAGCAGTTGGTCGCACTTAGATTCATTGCCAAGTTGACATGTTCATCTATCTTTTACCAATAGCCGAGTGGTCAAGCAGTTGATACCGCTTAGGCTTGTTGTCAAGTGGTCGAGCTGTTGGTTTATCGTTAACTAGTTGCTATGTAGTCGAACAGTTGATCCCGCCTTAGCTTATTGCCGAGTGGTTAAGAAGTTGATCCCGCTAAGGATAGTTGCCAAATGGTCGAGCTATTGGTTTATCGTTAACTAGTTGCTATGTAGTCGAGCAGTTGATCCCGCCTAAACATGATGCCAAGTGGTCAAGCAGTTGATACCGCTTAAGCTAGTTTTCAAGTGGTCGAGCTGTTGATTTATCGTTAACTAGTTGCTTTGTAGTCGAGCAGTTGATCCCGACTAAGCTTGTTGCCGAGTGGTTAAGCAGTTGTTCCCGCTAAGGATAATTGCCAAATGGTATAACTTTTGATCCATTGTTTAATAGTTGCTAAGTGGTCTAGCATTTGATCCCGCCTAAACTAGATGTAAAGTGGTCAGGCAGTTGATCGCGCTTTAGCTATTTGCCGAGTGATCGAGCTGTCGATTTATTCGTAGATAGTTGCTGAGAGGTCGAGCAGTTCATCCCGCCTAAACTAGATACCAAGTGATCAAGCAGTGGATCCCGCTTTAGCTATTTGCCAAGTGACCAAGCAGTTTATCACAATAATTATGCTAGTTGTTGAATTCTCGAGCAGTTGATCCCACTTTAGCTAGAATCGTAGTGGTCAAAGATTTTGATCAAACGTTAACTAGTTGCTGACTGTTTGAGCAGCTGATACCGCCTATGCAAGTTGTCGAAAGGTCAAGCAGTTGATCCTGCTAAGGATAATTGCCAAGTGATCGAGCTTTTGATCCATCGTTAACTAGTTGCTGAATGTGCGAGTAGTTGATCCCAGTTAAGCAAGTTGCTGATTGGTCGAGCAGTTGATCCTGCAAGGGATAGTTGCCAAATGGTTGAGCTTTTGATCCATTATTAAATAGTTGCTGAATGGTCAAGGAGTTGATCTCAGTTTAGATACTTGTCAAGTGGTCGAGCTGTTGATCCATCGTTAACTAGTTGCTGGTTGATCAAGCAGTTGATCCCGCTAATGATAGTCGCCAAATGGTATAGCGTTTGATCCGTTGTTAGATAATTTCTGAGTGGTCAAGCAGTTAACCCCGGTTAAGCTGTTTTCTAATAGGTGGAGCTGTTGATCAAGCTTAAGATAGTTGACAAATAATCAAATTGTGATTCCTCTTTAGGTAATTGCTGATTGGCGACACAAACTCATTAGCTTTTTCAAACATATCGCACTGTTGCGTATAGTATGTTTATAATTTCGACATTACTTGAGTACCACGCGTGTATTTTAGATACCAGTTTGATCTTTCATGTTGCAACTTCCATCTAAACATATCCTGCTTCCGCAGATGACCACGGCTCTCTTTTGCCAAAAAAAAAATGAAATAAATAAATAAATAAATAAATAAATAAATAAATAAATAAATAAATAAATAACTCAGAAGAAAAAAGAAAACCGTAAATCATTGCAACTGCACTGATAGATAGATAGATAGATAGATAAACCAATTTATTTTAACAGTATTTCCTATTTTAACACTATTTAGTACTAAACTCCGGGAGTGACATACTGATTAAATAAATAAATAAATAATTAAAAAAATAAATAAATAAATAAATAAATTTCAAACCAATTATTTTAATAACATTTCTTTTTGCTTTTTATTTTGCGTAATACAATAGCGTTTTCGGTGTCAAAAACCCGAACGATCACGCGCGCAACTTCATTGGTTGTCACTAAGATACGTGACGTCATAGATGCTATCCACAAATGCATCGCATTTGAGCACAGCAACGTGATTCAGAAGCTGCATATTGTATAAAATCTGCTTAAAATATTGGATTTTGATCTAAAACAAAGATGCCTACAGCGAGTCAGTGTTTAATACTGATGACAGACGATGAAGTTGGTCCAAAGATGGCGATGAGACGTTACACTGGTGTTAGTGCTAATGTTTCAGTGTCGAACACTGGTGTTTTCAAACAGTCTGCTGAAGGACCACTCAAATACAGCTACCACGCCTTCAACAGCAGTGAAACAAGACCAAATTTTCCAACAAAACAGGAAGGACAAAGATTTCCTTGTCTTCATGGTATGGAAGTAAATGGCATTGGTGGCGCAAAGCTTGCATACAGCCAAACAGGAGATTTGTTCAGATTCCAAAAGAAGCAAGGACCAAACTTTGAGATGAGAACCACACCAAATATGCACCAATTCGCCAATGATATGGATGCCGTGAATAATACATATGAAAGTCGTATTTCTCCTTCAACACCATGGTCTATGAATAGTGAGACCAGTGACTCTGAGCTAGAGGAAACAGTAAAACAACCGTACGGCAGGAATGACAAATCTTTTGGTCGTTTGGAAGAACTTGGATTCAGTAAGAGACAACCGAAGAGACGAACCATTGCTGTAAAAGAGATAGACGCCAGTGACAACCAACTCCTGACAGGTAGTTAGATATAAAAACACATGTTGGAAATTCTCATTTTCATTTCTTTGATGGCATTTTTAAAAAATTTATTGACATATTCACATTGTTTCGAAGGAAAAGTTTACTTGGGTTTCCTTTGCACAGACTAGACTCGTTAAATAACCCCAAGTTACTAACTGGTTATAAAAATGAACGACTGGACTAATTGAATATCCAGTAGTGAGTGACCTGCCTAATGAATATCCCAGAATGAATGACTGTGTCATTGAATATATCATAGTGGCTGACGTGGCTCATTAAATATTCACTTCTGTCTAGCTGTGCTCAATTAATATTCTTGAGCGACTTATTTGGCTCAGTGAATAACTACTTGTATCAGACTGGCCTCTTACTCCCTTTGATGACAAAATTTGGACAATGAATAATATCTCATATTGATGGAAAAAACTCATTTAAAATCCCATTGTGACAAACTAAATTCACGTAACATTATGCTGACTAGAGTTACAAATGTTTTCATGAGCCTTTACTGGGTGAACTGAACTGTTAAACTTTTTAGTTTTTTTTAAAATTATTTATGTACTAGTATTTGTTTATTTGGTTATTTTGTTTGTTTGTTCCTTCATCTGTCCGTTGTCCGTTGTCCGTCCGTCCGTCAATAAATTTATTCATTCATTCATTCATTATTTCATTTATGTATTTATTTATTTATTTTTAGGAATAATAAAAGGGGCTAATTATATTCCAACACCACCTGGACACAGATCTATTCCGATGGACAGCCTTTCTTCTGGATACAAAGTTCAGTCTATCCCAGTGAACAATTTGCTTAAAGTTCAACAAAAAGAAGGAGGCGGTGATCAATACCCCAAACAAGTCAATTTAAACAGGTATATCAATATTACATAAACAAATCTTTATTTTGAAGAAGCAATAACTTTTCTGAAATCAATTTGGTTTGATAATCAAAATTCATAGAGAGAGAGAGAGAGAGAGAGAGAGAGAGAGAGAGAGAGAGAGAGAGAGAGAGAGAATTTCACGCCCCATTCAAGATTTATAACATAAACAAATCTTTATTTTGAAGAAACAATATTTTTTTCTGAAATCCATTTGGTTTGATATTCAAACTTCAGAGAGAGGAGAGAGAGGGGGAAGAAAAGAGAGAGAGAGAGAGAGAGAGAGAGAGAGAGAGAGAGAGAGAGAGAGAGAGAATTTCACGCCCCATTCAAGATTTATAACATAAACAAATCTTTATTTTGAAGAAACAATATTTTTTTCTGAAATCCATTTGGTTTGATATTCAAAATTCAGAGAGAGGAGAGAGAGGGGGAAGAAAAGAGAGAGAGAGAGAGAGAGAGAGAGAGAGAGAGAGACAGAGAGGAGAAAAGTAGGAAAAAGAAGAAGAAGAAGAAGAAGAAGAAGAAGAAGAGACAGAGAGAGAGAGTATTTCACGCCCCACTCAAGATTTATTTTCTCGTATCAAGACAGTCCGTTCTGGGTTGGTAAAGCTATCGAAAACCACATACATGTATATTCGGCCAGCGCACTGACAAACTACCTGACCTTCTCGAATACGATTCAAACGTAGGTGATGTGAGCACTTTAGTTCTTAGAGGCGCGGTTTCTGAGATAGATTTTGACCAGTAAATGACTTTCAAATTGAATCCGCAACAGGCAAACATGCTTTTATTTATTTTTATTTATTTATTTATTTATTTATTTATTTATTTATTTATTTATTTATTTTGGAATATTCCAATTAAGATTGAATTAATTTTGCTTTCTTGAAAAAAAAAATCAAGGAAAAAATAAAAATGAAAAGGATAAAAAAAAATAAATAAATAGAAACGCTATTTGAGCTCAACGAATTAGAAATCCCAATTGTGTGAACGTTGGCCAATTAAACTTTTGGTTATCAAGAGATCAAAAGCTTCAAAAGAGTTAAAGAGTATGCTTGATTCTTTAAATTGGTATGATTGTTTAAGATAAACTTATTTTTGATATTTCTTACATTACAGAAAAGTTGAGGAATCTGCAAAACCAAAAACAGTTGTCTCTCTTGGATGAACTAAAACAGAAAGTTAATTATAACAATCGGATACCACCTGCCATACACATGCGCAAAACACTACCGGAAAGTGACCCAACAGCCGTCTGCTTTAGTGTTGACAACCCAGAAATATCACACAAAGAGGTTATAAATATGGTCCAATCACAGACAGGGTTAAAAGTCAAATCTATTCAATTTGACCCGGTAGCAATCAGAGCAGGTTCAAACATCAGTAACCGCTGGATAGCGAGATTTCCATCACCAGCAATGTGTAAACGCGTGGTTAAAGATGGACTGGAATACAATGGTGCAAAGATCTTGGTAAAGACACTGGATGAGATTCATCTGTTCGAGCACACTGCCTACCTGGCCAAGTGTGAGGAGGAGAGACAAAAAGCTGAAAGATTTAAAGCCCGCCAAAATTATGATGGAAAGAAAAGGAGTAAGCGTGTACGCTGAGAACTTTTATAACATTGAAAACAAGATTTGAAACAAAAAATAATGATAAAAAATCGAGTATCAATTTGACGAATTGGTACTAAATGCTATAAAAATGTTAATATATTTACCTTGTATATTTTAAAATCATGTTTAAAAGTTTATGAGAAGAATACAAATTGAAATTGAAATAATAGAATATAATAAGATATGACGCAGTAGTTTTGTTATTAGTTATTTCTTTTTCAGATGCTCAGATAAATCGAGCATGTTTATTATGAAAATCTAATGGTGCTGAGTGGCTGTCAAATGTCGAGTATTGTGATCAGTAGTGTTGACATTTCGATTTGATAAAAGCGTGTTGCTTTTACTATTAATTCACTAACTACCCATTTCACATCTAACTTGAAATAAACTTTAGGTCTGTGACCTCACATATGTTCCTTTTCATAATAACTAAAGGAAAAATTGGGTCTTTTTTGTTTGCGACAGACAGGACAATCCTACTTCAGAAACACCTGGATTTTGTATAAACTGGTTAAGTTGTTAAGGAAAATTTTACCTTGAAAACTCTGGCGTTGGAACCTTTTAATTTACAAAAACCGATCAACTCAATCTTTTTGGAACTGACTATAGGTTACTTAAAACAACATGTATCTTGTTTTCTTCCTGTTTGAAAACATCTTCATCATCGATATTGCCGATATCTGAAATATTATTAAAAGAAACCCACTAACACAATGAATCGGTCAATCTCTGATTTTTTATTGTGACGACATATAAATGACGATAAATACCTTGGCCATTTTCTGCAAATTTAAAAAGCAAGCGATCAACCCATAAATATTAATAAAGAGTTTTTCTTGAGGGAAAAAGTAGCCCGTTTGTTTTCAATATCAGTATTAGAGCTTCGTTAGCTGAACAGTCGAAAGCACGCTTAGGGGAACACAGCGCCTACACCCATCTGTCTGACAGTTTGCTTACCAAAGCTTTCCTCTTTGTTACTCCGCTTTTCTCCACCATTTCGGAACTGACAGTCTTGGTATTAGTGAAAAATCTTGACTTATGGCGTTAAAACTGTTTTACGCCTATTCTTCTTCATTCATGTATATATTGTAAAATTCATCGACAATTTCAACTTTATTGATTAATCTGTTGTTAGTGATACTGTTTAAGGTCGCATCAGTGATTCTCAGCTTTTTGCGACGAGAAAGGTGATTAATCTCTATGGACAAATCTAAGAAAAAGTTCACGTATGCATGAGATGTGCAACTATGTATTATTGACTTGTATACTTACAAGAACATAATTTTCGTTGTTAAGGTGCTAGCTCATCGAGTTGGCATGCTATAGACGAGTATAGCATTATCCTTATACGGGGTTATGATTGGCGAGAAAACAGTATCACAAATATAGAGTCTTATCTATGACCTGACCGGGGTAGAACCCTTTAACCGCGTGCCCTCAAGGCATCTGAGTATGTCTTAACTGATCAGTAATCAATTATAAATTATACGACGATAACTGAAAGAAAGAAAAAAAAAAAAAACCCACCTGGTCAAATTTTCTTAATTATATGGATCAAGAAGCTGAGTCCTATCCCTAATTTAATCGTTTGAATGAATTGAAAGAATAAGTAATTCATTCGGACGAATAATTAAATAGCTCGAACAAGCTAAGATGTTTGAACGAATGGCTATATTACGGTCCTGTTAAACTTTTAGTTATTTAAAAAGCAATTCGACTATTAAGTGGCCGAGTTATGCATGTGGACAGTAAGTGTGCAATGAACTAAATAAATAAATAAATAAATAAATAGCTGAGTCCTATCCCTAATTTAATCGTTTGAATGAATTGAAAGAATAAGTAATTCATTCGGACGAATAATTAAATAGCTCGAACAAGCTAAGATGTTTGAACGAATGGCTATATTACGGTCCTGTTAAACTTTTAGTTATTTAAAAAGCAATTCGACTATTAAGTGGCCGAGTTATGCATGTGGAGAGTAAGTGGGCAATGAACTAAATAAATAAATAAATAAACTTCAAACCAATTATTTTAATAACATTTCTTTTTGCTTTTTATTTTGCGTAATACAATAGCGTTTTCGGTGTCAAAAACCCGAACGATCACGCGCGCAACTTCATTGGTTGTCACTAAGATACGTGACGTCATAGATGCTATCCAGAAATGCATCGCATTTGAGCACAGCAACGTGATTCAGAAGCTGCACATTATAACAAATCTGCTAAAAAATATTGGACTTTGATCAAAAACAAAGATGCCTACAGCGAGTCAGTGTTTAATACTGATGACAGACGATGAAGTTGGTCCAAAGATGGCGATGAGACGTTACACTGGTGTTAGTGCTAATGTCTTAGTGTCGAACACTGGTGTTTTCAAACAGTCTGCTGGAGGACCACTCAAATACAGCTACCACACCTTCAACAGCAATGATACAAGACCAAGTTTTCCAACTAAACAGGAAGGACAAAGATTTCCTTGTCTTCATGGGATGGAAGTAAATGGAATTGGTGGCGCAAAGCTTGCATACAACAAAACAGGAGATTTGTCCAGATTCCAAAATAAGCAAGGACCAAACTTTGAGTTGAGAACCACACCAAATATGTACCAATTCGCCAGTGATATAGATGCCGTCAATCATACATATGAAGGCCGTATTTCTCCTTCAACACCATGGTCTATTAATAGCGAGACCAGTGACTCTGAGCCAGAGGAAACAGTAAAACAACCTTATGGTATGAATGACAAATCTTTTGGTCATTTGGAAGAACTTGGTTTTAGAAGGAGACAACTGAAGAGACGAACCATTGCTGTAAAGGAGATAGACGCCAGAGACAACCAACTCCTGACAGGTAGTTTGATATAAATACACATGTATATATATTAGAAATTCTCAGTTTCATTTCTTTGATGGCATTTTTTAAAATTTATTCACATATTCACATTGTTTCGAAGGAAAAGTTTACTTGGGTTTCCTTTGCACAGACTAGACTTATTAAATAACCCCTAGTTAATAACTGGTTTTACTAAATATCCCAAAGTGAACGACTGGACTAATTGAATATCCAGTAGTGAGTGACCTGCTTAATGAATATCCCAGAGTGAATGGGCTAATGAATATATCATAGCGGCTGACGTGGCTCATTAAATATTCCCTCCCGTCTAGCTGTGGTCAATAAATATTCCTCAGTGACTGATTTGGCTCAGTGAATAACTACTAGTATCTGACTGGCCTCTTACATCCCCTGATGACAAAATTTGGACAATGAGTAATATCTCATATTGATCGAATAAACTCATTTAAAATCCCATTGTGACAAACTGGATTCATTAAAAATAACATTATGCTGACTAGAGTAATAAATGTTCTCATGAGCCTTTACTGGGTAAACTGAACTGTTAAACTTTTCAAAGTTTTTTTTAAAATTATTTATGTACCAGTATTTGTTTATTTGGTTATTTTGTTTGTTTGTTCCGCCATCCGTCCGTCCGCCCGTTAGTCAATCAGTTCATTTATTCAATTATTATTTCAATATTTATTTATTTATTTATTTAAAGGAATTATAAAAGGAGCTAATTATATTCCAACACCACCTGGACACAGATCTATTCCGATTGACAGTCTTTCTTCTGGCTACAAAGTTCAGTCTATCCAAGTGGACAATTTACTTAAAGTTGAACAAAAAGAAGGAGGCGGTGATCAATATCCCAAACAAGTCAATTTAAACAGGTATATCAATATTACATAAACAAATCTTTATATTGAAGAAACAATAGTTTTTTTGAAATCCATTTGTTTTGATATTCAAAATTCAAAGAGAGAGAGAGAGAGAGAGAGAGAGAGAGAGAGAGAGAGAGAGAGAGAGAGAGAGAGAGTATTTCACGCCCCATTCAAGATTTATAACATAAATAAATCTTTATTTTGAAGAAACAATAATTTTTCTGAAATCCATTTGGTTTGATATTCAAAATTCAGAGAGAGAGAGAGAGAGAGAGAGAGAGAGAGAGAGAGAGAGAGAGAGAGAGAGAGAAGAAGAAGAAGGAAAAAAAAGAAAGAGAGACAGAGATTATATATCAAGACAGTCCGTTCTGGGTTGGTAAAGCTATCCCAAGTGTCCAATGAAAACCACATACATGTTTATTCGGCCAGCGCAAAGACAAACTATCTGACCTTCTCGAATGCGATTCGAACATTGGTGATTTGGGCGGTTTTTGGGAGAGATTTTGACTAGTAAATGACTTTCAAATTGAATCCGCAACAGGCAAACATGCTTTTATTTATCTATTTATTTTTTTTATTTATTTTATTTAGTTTATTTATTTATTTATTTTGAAATGTTTCAATTGAGATTAAATTAATTGCTTTCTTGAAAACAAAATCAAGAAAAAAAATTAAAATGAAAATAATAATAATAAATAAATAAATAGAAACGCCATTTGAGCTTAACAAATTAGAAATCCCAATTGTGATAACGTTGGCCAATTAAACTTTTGGTTATCGATCGATCTAATGCTCTAAAAGAGTTAAAGAGTATGTTCGATTCTTTCTATTGGTATGATTGTTTTAAGATAAACTTATTTTTGATATTTCTATACATTACAGAAAAGTTGAAGAATCTCCAAAACCAAAACAGATGTCTCTTCTGGATGAACTGAAACAGATAGTTAATTATGATAATCGGATACCACCTGCCATACACATGCGCAAAACACTTCCGGAAAGTGATCCAACAGCCGTCTGCTTCAGTATTGACAATCCAGAAATATCACACAAAGAGGTCATGGATATTGTCCAATCACAGACAGGATTAAAGGCCAAATCTATTCAGTTTGACCCGGTAGCAATCAGAGCAGGTTCAAACATCAGTAACCGCTGGATAGCGAGATTTGCATCACCAGCCATGTGTAAACGCGTGGTTAAAGATGGACTGGAATACAATGGTACAAAGATCTTGGTAAAGACACTGGATGAGATTCATCTGTTCGAGCACACTGCCTACCTGGCCAAGTGTGAGGAGGAGAGGGAGAAAGCACAAAGGTCTAAAGTCCGCAAAAGTTATGATGGAAAGAAAAGGAGCAAGCGTTTACACTAAGAACTTTGATAACAAAGAGAAGAAGATTTGAAACAAAAAATCATTTTAAAATTTAAGTATCATTTTGACGATATGATACTTAATGCTTAAAGTACAAATTGTAAATATGTAGGATGTGAATATTTTAAAAATCATGCACAAGAATATAAAAAGATATAACGAGATATGCCATTGTAGTTTTGTTATTAATAATCCCGTTTTAGACCACCAGATAAATCGAGAATAAATCTGTTTTTCAGTGCCTGTCTAATGTAATAGAGTAAAAGAGTGAGTGAGTGAGTTTTTGTTTAAAACCGCATCAGCGTTATTGCAGCTATTCGCGGCTAGAGAATGTTAAAAATATAACAATTTATAAAAATAAAGTTTATGTAAATCAGAGTAAAAGATTTTCGAAGAATCGGCTATAAATATTAGTTTATTTGCATATTCCGCTAATAATGCATCAATAAAAAAAGTTTCGGAAAAACCCGATATATATCTTAAATTACTATGCACCTGCTTTCTATATGTCAATTTTGAACTAAATCGGTTGAAAAGTAAGCACGTATCTGCATTTATCACTTTTTGCTTTTTATAGTAACGACGGCCATCTTGAATGCCAAAGGAAGCAAACTTTAATCTGCACCACCTTAGGATCTTCCACACTAAATTTTGTTCCGTTTGGCCCAGTAGTTTCAGAGGAGAAGATTTTCAAAGAATCAGCTATAAATAGCAGTTTATTTGCATATTCCGCTAATAATGCACAAATAAAAAGTTTCGGAAAAACCCGTTACATACACATTTTGTACTAAATGACATCTGCTTTCTAGATATCAATTTTGAACTCAGTCGGTTGAGAAAAAAGCATGTATCCGCCATTTATCACTTTTTGTTATTTATAGTAACGGCGGCCATCCTGGATGCCACATGAAGTTGTTTTGTGCAAACATTAATCTGTACCACCTAGGGACCTTCCACGCCAAATTTGGTTCAAATAGATCCAGTAGTTTCAGAGAAGAAGATTAAAGTTTACGCACGCACGCACGTTTCACCATGCCATAAGCCCAGATGGCTTTACAGCTAGTTGAACTATAAATTGGTCGGTCTGAAATGAGTCCGAGGTTTCGATGCAAAGCATTTTGTCCTGGAGCTAAAATAGATAGATTTAAAAACCAAATAATATATTGCTTCTCCTAACCAATTGATATGTAAGTTTACGGCATATCATAGCGCCTCTGTGTGTGTGTGTGTGTGTATGTGTGTGTGTGAGAGAGAGAGAGAGAGAGAGAGAGAGAGAGAGAGAGAGAGAGAGTAACTGAAAACATAAATATTGTTAATAGCCGGTTGTTCAGGTTTTTTTCCTCATAATTCTTCCGTTCTACATTCTAGTTGCCTCAGTGATCACCAAGTGTTTTTAATAGCGCTGAAAAATACAGTGCCTCGCACCGCCTATGTTCGAATTAAAATCCCATTGTGACAAACTAAATTCACGTAACATTATGCTGACTAGAGTTACAAATGTTTTCATGAGCCTTTACTGGGTGAACTGAACTGTTAAACTTTTTAGTTTTTTTTAAAATTATTTATGTACTAGTATTTGTTTATTTGGTTATTTTGTTTGTTTGTTCCTTCATCTGTCCGTTGTCCGTTGTCCGTCCGTCCGTCAATAAATTTATTCATTCATTCATTCATTATTTCATTTATGTATTTATTTATTTATTTTTAGGAATAATAAAAGGGGCTAATTATATTCCAACACCACCTGGACACAGATCTATTCCGATGGACAGCCTTTCTTCTGGATACAAAGTTCAGTCTATCCCAGTGAACAATTTGCTTAAAGTTCAACAAAAAGAAGGAGGCGGTGATCAATACCCCAAACAAGTCAATTTAAACAGGTATATCAATATTACATAAACAAATCTTTATTTTGAAGAAGCAATAACTTTTCTGAAATCAATTTGGTTTGATAATCAAAATTCATAGAGAGAGAGAGAGAGAGAGAGAGAGAGAGAGAGAGAGAGAGAGAGAGAGAGAGAGAGAGAGAGAATTTCACGCCCCATTCAAGATTTATAACATAAACAAATCTTTATTTTGAAGAAACAATATTTTTTTCTGAAATCCATTTGGTTTGATATTCAAAATTCAGAGAGAGGAGAGAGAGGGGGAAGAAAAGAGAGAGAGAGAGAGAGAGAGAGAGAGAGAGAGAGAGAGAGGAGAAAAGTAGGAAAAAGAAGAAGAAGAAGAAGAAGAAGAAGAAGAGACAGAGAGAGAGAGTATTTCACGCCCCACTCAAGATTTATTTTCTCGTATCAAGACAGTCCGTTCTGGGTTGGTAAAGCTATCGAAAACCACATACATGTATATTCGGCCAGCGCACTGACAAACTACCTGACCTTCTCGAATACGATTCAAACGTAGGTGATGTGAGCACTTTAGTTCTTAGAGGCGCGGTTTCTGAGATAGATTTTGACCAGTAAATGACTTTCAAATTGAATCCGCAACAGGCAAACATGCTTTTATTTATTTTTATTTATTTATTTATTTATTTATTTATTTATTTATTTATTTATTTTGGAATATTCCAATTAAGATTGAATTAATTTTGCTTTCTTGAAAAAAAAAAATCAAGGAAAAAATAAAAATGAAAAGGATAAAAAAAAAAAATAAATAGAAACGCTATTTGAGCTCAACGAATTAGAAATCCCAATTGTGTGAACGTTGGCCAATTAAACTTTTGGTTATCAAGAGATCAAAAGCTTCAAAAGAGTTAAAGAGTATGCTTGATTCTTTAAATTGGTATGATTGTTTTAAGATAAACTTATTTTTGATATTTCTTACATTACAGAAAAGTTGAGGAATCTGCAAAACCAAAACAGTTGTCTCTCTTGGATGAACTAAAACAGAAAGTTAATTATAACAATCGGATACCACCTGCCATACACATGCGCAAAACACTACCGGAAAGTGACCCAACAGCCGTCTGCTTTAGTGTTGACAACCCAGAAATATCACACAAAGAGGTCATAGATATGGTCCAATCACAGACAGGGTTAAAAGTCAAATCTATTCAATTTGACCCGGTAGCAATCAGAGCAGGTTCAAACATCAGTAACCGATGGATAGCGAGATTTGCATCACCAGCCATGTGTAAACGCGTGGTTAAAGATGGACTGGAATACAATGGTACAAAGATCTTGGTAAAGACACTGGATGAGATTCATCTGTTCGAGCACACTGCCTACCTGGCCAAGTGTGAGGAGGAAAGGGAGAAAGTACAAAGATCTAAAGTCCGCAAAAGTTATGATGGAAAGAAAAGGAGCAAGCGTGTACGCTAAGAACTTTGATAACAAAGAGAAGAAGATTTGAAACAAAAAATCATTTTAAAATTTAAGTATCATTTTGACGATATGATACTTAATGCTTAAAGTACAAATTGTAAATATGTATGATGTAAATATTTTAAAAATCATGCACAAGAATATAAAAAAAATATAATGAAATATGACATAGTAGTTTTGTTATTAATAATCCCGTTTTAGACCACCAGATAAATCGAGAATAAATCTGTTTTTCAGTGCCTGTCTAATGTAATAGAGTAAAAGAGTGAGTGAGTGAGTTTTTGTTTAAAACCGCATCAGCGTTATTGCAGCTATTCGCGGCTAGAGAATGTTAAAAATATAACAATTTATAAAAATAAAGTTTATGTAAATCAGAGTAAAAGATTTTCGAAGAATCGGCTATAAATATTAGTTTATTTGCATATTCCGCTAATAATGCATCAATAAAAAAAGTTTCGGAAAAAACCCGTTATATATCTTAAATTACTATGCACCTGCTTTCTATATGTCAATTTTGAACTAAATCGGTTGAAAAGTAAGCACGTATCTGCATTTATCACTTTTTGCTTTTTATAGTAACGACGGCCATCTTGAATGCCAAAGGAAGCAAACTTTAATCTGCACCACCTTAGGATCTTCCACACTAAATTTTGTTCCGTTTGGCCCAGTAGTTTCAGAGGAGAAGATTTTCAAAGAATCAGCTATAAATAGCAGTTTATTTGCATATTCCGCTAATAATGCACAAATAAAAAGTTTCGGAAAAACCCGTTACATACACATTTTGTACTAAATGACATCTGCTTTCTAGATATCAATTTTGAACTCAGTCGGTTGAGAAAAAAGCATGTATCCGCCATTTATCACTTTTTGTTATTTATAGTAACGGCGGCCATCCTGGATGCCACATGAAGTTGTTTTGTGCAAACATTAATCTGTACCACCTAGGGACCTTCCACGCCAAATTTGGTTCAAATAGATCCAGTAGTTTCAGAGAAGAAGATTAAAGTTTACGCACGCACGCACGTTTCACCATGCCATAAGCCCAGATGGCTTTACAGCTAGTTGAACTATAAATTGGTCGGTCTGAAATGAGTCCGAGGTTTCGATGCAAAGCATTTTGTCCTGGAGCTAAAATAGATAGATTTAAAAACCAAATAATATATTGCTTCTCCTAACCAATTGATATGTAAGTTTACGGCATATCATAGCGCCTCTGTGTGTGTGTGTGTGTGTGTGTGTGTGTATGTGTGTGTGTGTGAGAGAGAGAGAGAGAGAGAGAGAGAGAGAGAGAGAGAGAGAGAGAGAGAGAGAGAGAGAGAGAGAGAGTAACTGAAAACATAAATATTGTTAATAGCCGGTTGTTCAGGTTTTTTTCCTCATAATTCTTCCGTTCTACATTCTAGTTGCCTCAGTGATCACCAAGTGTTTTTAATAGCGCTGAAAAATACAGTGCCTCGCACCGCCTATGTTCGAATTAAAATAGGACATATATTAGTTTGAGAGGGGCCCTAAAGTGCTCTAAAGCGCGCTTACGGATCATAGTGCCTCTCACCGCCTGGGTTCGAATCCCACTCGGGACAGATTCTAGTGTGAGAAAGTTTGTCAGTTCGCTTGCCGAAGGTCGATGGTTATCTCTGGGCACTCCGGTTTCCTCCACCATTCCAGAACTGACCGCCTCGAAATAAGTGAAAGAATCTTGACTGGGGCGTAAAACACCATTACTCCACTCCACTCTTAGTTTGAGAAAGTCTGACAGTTAACTTGCCGGAAGTCGTTGGTTTTCTCACTTTATTCCGGTTATCTCCACCATTTCAGAACTTACAATCTTGATATAATTAAAAATTCTTGCATTGGACTCCATTTCTCCACTTCTATTTCTTCATTTATGTATATATTGTAACCCCAAGGATTTTTATCAAGTAAAAACAATAGGCTTCTTTATTAAACAGTCATTGGAACTGGGGACAGGCGACTCTCAATAGATTTTAATTGTATTTTATTTCCAAGTATTGTGTGTTTTCATTTCTCTTAAAATCTATCATATGTACGTTGTCACAAGTTATATTTAGACTTATATGACAATAAAATTAGAATTTGTAAAAAAATTGAATTTGAATTTGTAAAGTCAACCGGCAATTTTATTCATTCTTATGTACATTTTTAAGTCTCCTCCAGTCGTGTTACTTTCAAAATCTCCTAATTATTGATTAGTTTATTTCAGATATCAGTAATTGGCTTCTTATACAAGAAAAGTAAACTACTAGTAGCCAGTTACTTGAGGGGTGTAAGTTTCTTGTAGCAAGTTACTTGAGCGAGAAATAAAAAAAAATTCCCAATTTTTCAGGTTCAGTTTGAAACGTTATTGAATTCTACGTACTTCACGCCCAGAATAATTGTCATGTGCTACTTTTGAGTACATTATTTAAAAAAAAAATCCAAAATAGCACATGGAAATTTTTTATTTATTTTTATGTTTTTATTTTTGGCGTCAGTGAAACCAGTAGCCTTGGACTATGGAACCTCTGCGGTCAAGTGATTTATAGCTAGCACACGCTTACGGGTCTTAGCGCCTCTTACCGCACGGGAAAATCATAATCTGGAAAAAGGTTGTCATCTCTAGCCGTTTTCTCTGCTTTCTCGCTTACTCTGATTTCCTCCACCATCCAAGAACTGACAGTTCGATATGTAAAAGAAATCCTGACTGTGCCATTAAACACCATTACTCAACACTCTTGTTGACTATGTGTTAAGTTAATTAGCACAGATTAAGGATAAATTAAGTATAAAAAATAGTTTCTATAGAAAATTGTTTTGTATGCGTGAAAATGGTCACTTGAAAAAGAAAACAAGACGTTCGAATGTGTATTGTTGCACCCTTAACGCTACAGTCTCGGATACACGGCAGGTCGTTAGTTTACGTTTCAGTATACTACATGCATTTGAAAGTGACACCATATGCCGCAGAATGCATTCGTAGCTTTTTTGGTGTTTATCCATTAGGCCTAACAAACCACTAAGGTAACTTAGCTAGTAGAGTGCTCGCTTCGTATGTGGGAGGCAGAGGGTTCGAACCCCGGTCGGTTCTGACCTAAATTGTTAGGGACTGTTTTTTCGCCAAGCACTCGGCATTTAGAAATGAAAGTCACGAAGTCCTTTGAGTGAGACCTTTAAAACTGATGTCCTGTGTCACAGCAGACATAGCACGTTAATGAAACCCTCCCTTCTCATTGACCTAAGTGCACTTTAACCAAAACGTAATGTCACCACTAGTCATCACAAAACAGCCACTCAGCACCATTAGATTGACATAATAAACATTCTCGATTTATCTGGAGATCTAAAACAGCAATCATTAATAACAAAACTACAATGTCATATCTTATAATATTCTATTATTTCAATTAAATTTTTTTTCATGAAACTTTTAAACATGATTTTAAAATATACAAGGTAAATATATTAACATTTTTAAAGCATTTAGTATCAATTCGTCAAATTGATACTCAATTTTTATCATTGTTTTTTTTTTTTTTTTTTTTGTTTCAAATCTTGTTTTCAATGTTATAAAAGTTCTCAGCGTAAACGCTTGCTCCTTTTCTTTCCATCATAATTTTGGCGGGCTTTAAATCTTTCAGCTTTTTGCTTCTCCTCCTCACACCTTGCCAGGTAAGCAGTGTACTCGAACAGATGAATCTCATCCAGTGTCTTTACCAAGATCTTTGTACCATTGTATTCCAGTCCATCTTTAACCACGCGTTTACACATGGCTGGTGATGCAAATCTCGCTATCCAGCGGTTACTTATGTTTGAACCTGCTCTGATTGCAACCGGGTCAAATTGAATAGATTTGGCCTTTAACCCTGTCTGTGACTGGACCATATCCATGACCTCTTTGTGTGATATTTCTGGATTGTCAATACTGAAGCAGACGGCTGTTGGGTCACTTTCCGGAAGTGTTTTGCGCATGTGTATGGCAGGTGGTATCCGATTATCATAATTAACTTTCTGTTTTATTTCATCCAGAAGAGACAACTGTTTTGGTTTTGGAGTTTGTTCTAATTTTCTGAAATGCAAGAATGACAAAAATAAGTTTATTTTATTAAAAAAAAAATGAAAAATATTAAAATTCTTGCTTACTTCCCGGGGCATCTCGACTCATGATAACCAATGCAATGTCGATTCCAAATACGTGTACATTAATGTCAATATTTACATTTATTTATTCATTATTTTTATGTACATAAATGTATATTCATGTACATATATTTTTATTTATTTATTTATCTTTCCATTCATTTTTTTTCTTTCTTATTTTTTTTTTCAAAATTTAAAATGAAGACATATGTCCATGTTGTAGATTCCATTGGAAAATCATTAACTAGTCGGACCCTTTTGATTTAAGAAAAATGTTATAATTATTGGGGCGTAAAATTCTCTCTCTCTCTCTCTCTCTCTCTCTCTCTCTCTCTCTCTCTCTCTCTCTCTGATTTCTAACATTTAAGTGAAAGTGCGGTTTTGTGAATTTCATTAAAATTGATGTTTCTTCAAGATAAATTTTGTTATTTATACATGTAGTGCCTACCTTGTTAAATTGACTTGTTTGGGGTATTGATCCCCGCCTCCTTCTTTTTGTTGAACTTTAAGTAAATTGTTCACTGGGATAGACTGAACTTTGTATCCAGAAAGTAGACTGTCCACCGGTATAGATCTGTGTCCAGGTGGTGTTGGAATATAATTAGCCCCTTTTATAATTCCTATAAATAAATAAATAAATAAATAAATAAATAAATAAATAAATAAATAAAATCAAAACCAAATCAAATATATAAGTTGTGTCATCATCATTGTCCAAATTTGGTCACTAGGGATATTAATTTAGGCCACTCTGATACTAGAAGATATTCATTGAGCCTATCCTTTCTTTATGGGCTATTCATTGAGCTCAGTCATTCACTCTGGGATGTTTATAAAGACCAGTCAGTCACGAGGGAATATTCAATGAGACTAGTCTAGGAAACACTAATAAACTTTTCCTTCTAAACAAATAAAAATCAAGTATGTATGTTAATAAATAAAAAAAAAAAAAACATCAAAGAAATAAAAATGACATTTTTCAATATATATTTATCTCTAATTACCTGTCAGTAGTTGGTTGTCACTTGCGTCTATCTCCTTTACGGCAATGGTTCGTCTCTTTGGTTGTCTCTTTCTAAATCCAAGTTCTTCCAAACGACCAAAAGATTTGTCATTCCTGCCGTAAGGTTGTTTTACTGTTTCCTCGAGCTCAGAGTCACTGGTCTCACTATTCATAGACCATGGTGTTGAAGGAGAAATACGGCCTTCATATGTATGATTGACGGCATCCATATCATTGGCGAATTGGTGCATATTTGGTGTGGTTCTCATCTCAAAGTTTGGTCCTTGCTTCTTTTGGTATCTGGACAAATCTTCTGTTTGGCTGTATGCAAGCTTTGCGCCACCAATTCCATTTACTTCCATACCATGAAGACAAGGAAATCTTTGTCCTTCCTGTTTAGTTGGAAAACTTGGTCTTGTATCATTGCTGTTGAAGGCGTGGTAACTGTATTTGAGTGGTCCTCCAGCAGACTGTTTGAAAACACCAGTGTTCGACACTGAAACATTAGCACTAACACCAGTGTAACGTCTCATCGCCATCTTTGGACCAACTTCATCGTCTGTCATCAGTATTAAACACTGACTCGCTGTAGGCATCTTTGGTTAAGATCAAAATCCAATATTTTTAGCAGATTTGTTACAATGTGCAGCTTCTGAATCACGTTGCTGTGCTCAAATGCGATGCATTTGTGGATAGCATCTATGACGTCACGTATCCTAGTGATAACAAATGAAGTTGCTCGCGTGATCGTTCGCGTTTTTTGACACCAGAAACGCTCATGTACCACGCAAAACAAAATACAGAAGAAAATATTATAAAAATACGTTGGATTGATATTTATTTATTTCGTTTGTAACTCCCTGGAACTACCTATTTCAGCAGTAAACTATCTATTAGTAATACATTTGTACTGCGATAACTATTGTCATGTTTCAGTTATTTTTTTATTTGATAAAGTATACAAAAAATCAAAGTTCAAAATGAGTTGGTTAGTTGTAATGGTCTTTTAACGTCGTATCAGCATTTTGTTTTATCTATTTGCTATTGGTAGCAACTGTTCTTTCGCCAAGCACTCGGCATTTAGAAATATAAGTTACAGGGTCCTTCGGATGGGACCTTAAAAGCGATACCCCGTGTCACGGCTTGCGTAGCACGTTATAGAACCCTCCCTACACATTGCCCTTAGCGCAATTAGAATTTAGTAGAAATTAGAATTTCTGCCATTTCACCTATAGATGGAGACGTCTCGATATAAGTGAAATATTCCTGAATGGGACTTTAAACCCCATTAAATCAATGGGGCCTAGGTGGCCGTGTGGTCTAAAGAGCGAGCTTACGGACCACAGCGCTTCTAACCACCTGAGATTGAATCCCACTAGGTATAGGTCCTAATTTGAGAAGTCAGTTCGCTTGCCAAAGGTCGGTGGTTTTCTCCGGGCACTTTGCTTTTCTCCACCATCCCAGAACTAACCGCCTCGAAATAAGTGAAATAATCTCGTGTTGGGCGTAAAACACCATTACTCCACTCCTCTCCCATTAAATCAAACAAACAATCAATCAATCACCATGCCATAGTCGCCCAGTTCGACATATTATCCTGTGAGGGAAATGAAATGGAGAGAAAAGAGAATATTAAAATTAAGGAGCTCAATAAGCGGTGATCTGCGCTATTTAATAACTATAGTAATGGACTTTGGTTAATCGACCTAGGGTTGTGATAAATAGATCTTGTCAGTACGTAATTATTTTCTTAATTATAAGAAATTTTAATGAAGCGCATAAAACTTTAACAGGTAAACTATTTTTGTCACATTATTCATGGTTTCCGTCGTATGTTTAAAGCAGTAACTATTGTAACAAAATAGATCCCGGATGATAAATTAAATATAATCCCTAAGTCTATTGTCTCGTACCGATTTGAAGACAAAGGTCCTAAACCTTCGTAACATTATTCCTTAGCTTGTTTTAAAATTTATCGTTAAAACAAAAACGTCTTGTTACCAAACAGTTGAAGTAGAATTTCCAGTAATGCAACTTCGGCGTAACAGGGTGTGATTGTTTATTTTTGAATCATGATCATTTTTAATCCTCTGTGGAATTTAAAGGATAATTTTGTTTTTTAAGAATATATATTCCTCTACAGTTTTATGAAGATAGAGTTTTTTAAGTTCAGTATGGTTTCAGATTTGGAGTTTTGGATTTAAATCTATAAAAAAAAAAAATGAAGCGACGTTTTAAGGATCTCGTAAAAACGGGATTCTCTGTCAAAGGATTTAGTAAAGAGGTAGGAATAATAATAATAATAATAATAATAATAATAATAATAATAATAATAATAATAATAATAATAATAATCCCATATGCTACTTTTGAATGTCATTTGCTACTTTTTAATGTATTATTTCTTAAAAATTCAAAAGTAACGTTTAATAATAATAATAAAAATAATAATAATATGTCTATAATAGTTCCACACAGAAAGTTCGGTGGCCCCTGCTTCAACTTTTAAAAACGCAAATTTTGTTTCTATATCAATTTCCATGTGCTAATTTTGAAATATTTTATTTTATAAAAATTCAAAAATTAGCATACAATTTTACTTACTTCGTAAAACCAAACAATGGCCTTAAATGAACAAAATTATCTCATTTATTCTGTCCAAATTTATTTATTTATTTATTTATTTATTTATTTATTTATTTATTTATTTATTAGTAAATTAATCACAATTTTAACAATTTTCTTCTTACTAGTAATATTAGAACTATCTCTTGGGTGCCAAATGCCCCACCCTAGTCTTTTCGCATTGTGACCTTGACCTTACACACTTAAATTTCGCACGTAGCGCCTCGTTTCATGATCGTATACATTGTGTCAAGTTTGATTAAAAATCTTTAGATAAATGTAAAAGTTATGGATAAAAAACAAAGAGACTGACAGACGGACTGGCGGACGTACCGACAGACACACAGGCCTACATGGTGTTTCTTAAATACCCCCACCCCCTTCATACTGAGTTTGCGGTAAAGCGGAAAAAAACAAATCAAGATTTTGGTTATGAACCCAAACTAATTTTTATGGACTGAATGGGCTACAGTAAGGATTTTTTAAAAACTTTTCTTATAAATGATAGCTATTTTCCCTGCTAGAAGTTCGCGTGTTTAACTGAATTAGCCAGTATTCACAGTTTTTACTTTCTTTTGGGGCTGTGATTTGGACATGGACTGATATATTTGTATTTAATTTCAAAGACAAAGAAAATTATTGTAAAACTACAAGTTGGTGAGCCTCAGCAATGAAAGAACAAAAAATCGCACGGCCATGCTGAAAACACATTTAACTTTCTCTAAACTTTTAATGATAATTTAATGACCCATAAACAAATGTGTCTTATAACACTTCGATATTAGTTTTGTCAAAATCCAAATACTGTGATAAAAATATAATTTGTACAAAAAATGACATGTAATCGCTAAAGATTACTGTGTTTTGGAAAATTGTTCCGTTACACATAGCGAGGTCTTAATGGCCGAGTGGTCTAAAGCGCGCGCTTATTGAACACACAGTGCCTCTTACCACCCAGGTTGGAATACCGCTCGGGCAGACTCTATAGTTGGAGAAAGATTGTCAATTTGTATGCCGGGAGTTCAAACACTCTGATTTCCTCTACCATACCAGAACTTACCGCCTCTAAATCAGTAAAAAAATGATCTGGTGAAAAACACTATGAATCCTATTAAATCCAATCCATTAATCATAACTAAATCTAAACCCAAGGCGTCTTGCCGCTGCGGGTTCGACCGTAAGTGAGAAAGTTTTTTCTTGTCGTAGAAATTAACTAGTTGGCCCGGAATAGTATAATGGACTGATTAGTCTGTATTGTCTGTGACATCACTTCCAAGTACACTAGGACTCTAAAGTGTGTATTTGTAAAAAAAAAAAAAAAAAAAAAGCAGATAAGAGTCACTTAATAAACTCTCTCACACACCACACAAACTTCTGTATAGGTTAATCTTTGATATAAATGAAAGAAAACATCTCGCCGACAATAGCTGAAATATTGTCCATTTGACGGAAAACACCATTCAACCAGCAGATTAGCACAATTGACTCACGGCCTCTGATTATAAAACGCCTTGCATTCTAGAGAGTACATTGGACATACGGATGCATAAAATAGTGTCCCGGTCCTTTTTTCAAAGTTCCTCAAAATGGCACTCAATAACCCGGGCGACGTATTTTACTTTTTAAAACCAACAACCAACCCATATATTTCGAGTCTTGGTACGAGACCTGCTCAGGACAAATCCTAGCATGAGAAAGTTTGTCGGTTTCCTTTGTTGAATTTTGTTGGTTACGGTTTCCTCCACAAAACTGACCGCCTAGATTTTAGTGAAAGAAATTGACTAGGACATAAAAAAAAAAAAAACCATTACTCCATTCCACTATACTCTTCTCCTAACTAAAGGTCTAGAGGTTTGTCAATAATAATAATAATAATAATAATAATAATAATAATAATAATAATAATAATAATAATAATAATAATAATAATAATAACAACAACAACAACAACAACAACAATTATAATAATAATAATAATAATAATAAAATTGTGATGATGATGATGATGATGATGATGATGATGATGATGATGATGATGATGATGATGGTGGTGGTGGTGGTGGTGGTGGTGGTGATGATGATGATAAAAACATAAGATTTTGTAAGTATAAGACCACAAGACTCCTTGTTATACATCTGATCAAAATAAAATAAAATAAATAAATAAATAAATAAATAAATAAAAAAAAAATAAATAAATAAATAAATAAAAAATAAATAAATTGCCATACACGACTTGACGTTTGATTGAGCAAGAGGCTCTTTCATTAATCAATATTTCCCACCTTTGTTATCATTGGATAATGATTGGATAACAATATTTATTGAGATAAATCAATCTTACTCAATTTAAAGTATCTAAATGAACAATGCTTTCTTTCTTTTTATTTATGAAAAAAGATTACATGTTTTTATTTACCAATTAAAATTAAGGGTTTATCATCATTGGATAATGATTGGATAACAATATTTATTGAAATAAATCAATCTTACTCAATTTAACTGAGTATGTAAATGAACAATTTTTTCTTTCTTTTTATTTATGAAAAAAGATTACATGTTTTTATTTACCAATTAAAATTAAGGGTTTATCATCATTGGATAATGATTGGATAACAATATTTATTGAGATAAATCAATCTTACTCAATTTAACTGAGTATGTAAATGAACAATTTTTTCTTTCTTTTTATTTATGATAAAAGATTACATGTTTTTATTTACCAATTAGAAATAGGGGTTTATCATTAAATTTATTTATCTAATTAATTTTTTTTTTTTTTTTATTTATTTATCTATAAACATTTGTTTACAATATCAGAAGTTATTCAATGATCAACCTCGGATAATAATCATAAATTGTTGTTAATTATTTATAATCTTATTTGCATGAGTATATATATATCTAAAATATTTATTAATTTTTTATTTATTATTTTTTAAATGATAATAAAAATCAATAATTGTTACCATAGCAACGGAAAGGCTATTTTTAATGGAAGTTACGCGGGTGAGCTTCAATGTCCTATAATTTGCATACCGGTAACTAAACAGAGATCTAATACCCTTGAATGTTTATCGGTATTGATTGTTTCTTTAATACCCGATCGAATCAACAAATTGATTAATTAACGTCACGGTCATTAATAATACGAGCACCTGTCTCTACCCGTTAATGCCACTTGCGCTGAAACAGCGCCTCCTTACGTCAACATGGTAACTCAGTAAACAAGATGGCGACCAGTGTATCGTGTTGGAAAAGTGTTTAACACGAAAGTTTGAAAGTTTTTGTTCACAGCTGGAAAAACTTTATTCTGTGAACAACTGAAGTAAATTGTGAAATACTGAATAGTTTTAAACATGTCCGAGAAACCTGGAAGGGGTCGGGGTACGACTTCTGGCACAACGAGTGATTTGAAAAACAAATCGCGACTGGCAGCCCTTGCACCAGGAGAAAATTTGAAAGAGAAACAGGTTGGTTTATTTAAAAAAATAAGTTTAAAAATGCGAAATAAATTTTAAAATATAAAAATAAACCTAGTTTGACTTCATAATATGTTGAATGGTTTCATTTAAGTTTCGTAATGAATAAAAGGTGGCAGGCTTTCAGTTTAACAACACTATTGTTTGGACTTGTTTTCACTACAATGCATTGTGTTTTCTGTGTATTTTTCACAGAAACTTGTCGTGTTCATAAGCTGTTTATAAACTTGTATCGTTTATGTAATGTTTAGTTTATTTGTTTTTAAAACAGACAATTAATATTTATAGATTCATATCATCTTAAGTAGACATTCGTATGTATGATTCTTGTGTATAAGGGTAACCTAAAACTTCTATCTTGATTTATGGGATAAAGGCAATAATAGCTACCCATTCAGTATAGGCTATGCTATTTACCGTTCAAGGCTATATTTCTTTTCCAGTTTATTATACTTACAGAATTTTTAAATTTGAATAAGATAATTGTTGTTGAAAGTGTAAATCTTCATACAAAATATTATATATTGAGGAGAAATATATTTATTCAATTGGTCTCTTTTATATGCTTTATTTTTTAAAAATGAAATGTTGAAAGTATAACTTTTAAAACTAAGATCATTGGATCAAATTACAAATTATCAATAACCTTTTTTTTTTAAATTTAACCTAGATACCATTATAATGTGGTTTATTTGCATTCCACCTAAAATTATCATTTTGATTGGTTTTGGAAAATGTTCAAGTAAAGCTACATGTTCATTTTCACAAAGTAAAGAAAAACATGAACTTGATTGGTCCTGGATATGTTCATTGGGATTTGATTTGAATAGCAGTGTTTTATGACACAGTCATGACTAAATCACCTCATTCAGGCTGTGGTAAGTTTTTGAATTGCTGAGAAAAGTGGAGTACCCAAAGATCTTAGAACAAACTTTTTTACACTAGGATCCCTGCAGTTGGAATTTCAACTAAGTAATAGAGAAGAAATCCTGAATATGCAATTAAATGAAATGTAATCATATGAAAACTAAAACTAGAAAAGAATGATTAATAAAAGTGCCAAGACTGAAAAAAAAAAAACAGATTTCATTTGGATACTTGTTTCAATTTAAGACTTAAATTTGTAATACGAAATGTATGAAACTCAAATATTTAGTTTAAACTTGATGTTTAAATGACATAATTGCACGTTATATTATAACTTGAATTCAAAACAAATAATTCATACTACTTACACAGTATTTATTGCTTGATAAAGTTCACTTATAAAGAAATCAAGTTTATAAAACTTTTGAAGGAGGTAGTTTTGTTTGTATATACCTGTATATATATTAGCTCTTGGTGATAATGTAACATATAAAATTATTCGTCAAAATCACACAAAATTATCAACACTTTTAATATATTGTTTCACTTTCAGGTGAATTTTAAACACATATGAATTAATGAGACAATAAATATAAAATAAATACATGTACATCATATAACTTTAATTACCATTGAAGAACTTTGAAGAACTTTGCTCTTTTGACTAGTAGGCCAAGTGGTCTGAAAGCACATGCTAATGAATCACAGAGCCTCTCATTGCCTATTATCCAATCCTGCTTGGGCAGGTGCAGGTGTAAGCAAGTTTGTCATTTCACTCACCAAAGGTGTTTTTTTTTTCTGGGAACTGGTTTCCTCCACCGTTCCAGAATTGACCACCTTGATATAAGTGAAAAAATCTTGATTTGGACATTAAACACTATTACTCCACTTCACTTTCTTGACTAATGGGTTTGGACATCGATAACCTACTCAAATAAATGTGTTTTTTCAAACCTACCACTTTATACCACATATTGTTTGCGTAGATATAAAATAAACATATTATGATGTATTTCCCATAGAAACTATATTATTCTGAGATGTAATAAAAATATTTACTTTTTTGTGTTTTATTCCACACCAAAGTTTAAAAGATACCAATCACATTGGTACAAATTATGTAAGCAGGAAAATCTTCTGTGATCTACATTTAACATAGATCTGTGTTTGCCATCTTTGACTTTCCAGACCAGATTCCTTCCTTGTATCCTGCCTCAATCTCACACGATTCTGTGCTTGTCATTACATTTGACAATCTAGAACAGTCTCTTTTTCTATACATCCTGTTGCAGTCATTTCTTTATTTGTGTTTCTTCTTTCAATTCTTGGTTTAACTTGGGGGGGGGGGGGGGGCATCAGAGTGCTTTGTATGTTGTTTCTTAGGAGAATCCTGGAATATCAAAACTGGATTATATTTAGTATAAATATATGTAAACTGGAATTTTTTTGGAGGGGATTAGGGGGGAGGGGGGGTGTATTAGATTGTGGTACTTTTTTACTTTTTGTCCTTGGGAAAAATAAACTTGCTGGTTTGTTGGTTATCAGATAACAATCTGGTACTTTGGATCATCAGATAGCAATGTTCCGCAATTAAATGGTAAATAAATTTCTATTAAAAATTCAGTTTAGATAATCACAAGATTAGATTGTGGATAACAGTTATTGTGTTTGCGTGTGGATGTATACTAAATGGGACACAACTTATTAATTATGCAGGACAGCCGTCTGATACTCTAAGCCTCGAGTTTAAACATGTCAGATCAAATTACTTAACGATTGTTAACTGCTAACTGTATATATTAGCAGTAATTAACGCTTGAGGCTGTTTTTAACTACATCTATACATATTTAAATAATTTTTACTAAAATGAACTTCTGAATTATTTTGGTTGTTTTATTTTTTATAATTAATTTTAAAATTAGAATCAGTCAATATCACATGATCAATAACTTTTTCAGGCAGGTTTGTGCAGAAGACATAAATTTCTATTAAGAATTATCAATAAAAAACATCAGTTCTATGTTCTTGTCCAATAGTTATATTGTTGTTGTTCTAATGTTGTTTAACATCACATCAGCAATTTTTAGCTAAATGTGACAAGAGCAAAGTTATTAATTTCTGCGAATTAAATAATGGAAGAACAAGTTCTTGTATTTGTGAGATGTGTAAGTGTGTAGTATGGTTTGGTGTGCACTAGTGCACAGTCAGGGTGTATTTTTGGTAAGGTGCTAGCTCACTAAGTCAGTATGCTGCAGACAAGCATACTACTTCCTCAGTTTATTAACGAGGCACTGGATGAACCAGTTGATACTCTGTCCTCCTAATGGCTAAGTACAGGCAAGGGAGCAGTGTCTCAAAATTTGGCTAACCTGTCTATTGCAGTTACATTGTACCTGTCTGTAGTGACCACTTTTGTGTGGTCTGACTGCTATAGACACAGGTATGACATTTTGTATGATCAACATACAGACAAAAAACTTGTAAAACGGTAAAATATCTAACAGTATTATATAACATAAAGTTCTTATCACTCAGCTGGACATTTTACGTGATAAGATAAATCTCAAAATTTAAAAAAAAAAAATATTACAGGATTTGAATGAATCAAATTTTTTAAAATGACATTTGTTTGTTTGTATAAGATTTTTGTATTTTTTCAAATTAAATCCACAACTCTTTGAGCGTATATTGTATTTAAAACTTGGATTTAAAATTCAATACTTGCGTGATTTAAAATTTATATTCTAAAAAAAAGATAAATCATGAGGTTTTTCTATCTTGTTTAAATGATTGAATTTTTTTAATTAAAAAAAATAAATCAAAAAGTTTTTTTTACTTATAAATTTGATAATCAATACCGTATTTTAAATTTTCTTTATCATTGCTACTTGGCAAATGTGAAGAATTTTGTACCCAAATCTTCTAAGTTGTCTACACAAATTTAAAAGATTTTTTCAAAATCATAAATGAAAGGTTCTTTGTAGGAAGAGTCTTCAATGTTTTATTCTTAAGTAAAGAATTTTGTACGGAAAACTTAAATATTTCTATGTTATATATAAATAAACCCAGGTAATAGCTCTCGTTCAAAATCTTGCATTAGGTTATTTAGAATTTTTGTGAATGTTTTAAAGACTTCTATTTTAAATCTTGTAAGTAAGTTGTGTGTACATTTTCAAATCTTTTTCACCTTTTATGAAAGTTCGAATATTTCAATATTATCTCTATGTAAATACAAACCAACGCACTTTGAGTGTTTGATAAATTTACCATTTTCAATATGGAATTAAACAAAATTCGTTATTTCAATACGATAGTCAACAGACTTTGAGGGCTGACATTACGACCTTATCAATAATATATAAGTGTTCGTTTGATATCAACATTTTTTGAACAAGTTCTTTCACGATGTCGAACATATATATTATCTTTCTACTTTATATGTTGTTTTTATCTTTTCAGCTTGGCATGGTAAATATTTTGGTATTGTTTTTTGATAACATGTTTCCTCCAGTTACCATAGCCCTTTAATATACCCATGCCTTAATTTTTGGAAAATTTTCAGCACCTTGTTTTTTTTAACTTGCTCCATTTATCATAAATATTCACAAAATTTAACAAACAGTTAACACATGCCTTATTTTGTCAACCATTAACTATGTTTCCATAAATCTAAAATTGCTAATAGCCAAATTAAAAAAAATTATGAAAATATAGTCTTTATTAAAGTATTTTCTCACAAATTTGCTAAAATATGTTATTGTTTGAAAGAATTTTTTTCAGAAATAAGTAGCCAATGGCGATTTTGGCTACCAAGAATGGAAACATAGCATTAATTCTTCCCATTGTGTTGTGGTAATTAAGTGTTAGTGTGTGTTTTTATTTATGGGACCGTTAGTGTGTGTGTGTGTGTGTGTGTGTGTGTGTGTGTGTGTGTGTGTGTGTGTGTGTGTGTGTGTGTGTGAGAGAGAGAGAGAGATTTTTAATTGATATTTTTAACTCTTCTTGAAACTGAAATAAACACATAAGATTGTATTAGTGGTCACTTCAGGAATGGAGAGGGAAACCAGAGTGCCCAGAAGAAAAGTGTTACTTTTTGATATCAAACTAACAAACTACATCACTTTAGGATCTGCTAGTGTGAGAGTTGATCCCTAACAATGATAGGCACTTTCATGCTTTCGACAAGGCTCTTAAAAGTGTACTGGGGGCCTTAGTGGCTGAGGGGTCTATAAACACATGTTTATGGGCCACAATGGCTTTCACCATCTATGCTCAAATACCAGTAGGGACAAAGTCTAGTGTGAGAGAGTTTGTCATTCCCTTGCAAAGAGGTTTTTTTTTTCCAGGCAATCTGGTTTCTTCCAACATCCCTCAACTGGCTGCTTTAGTGTATGTAAAAAAATTCAATCTGGGATGTTAAACTCTTTTACTCCTCTTTTAAGAAAGTATTGAAAAACTTCAGATGTTAAAATGAAAAAATAATACTGTATAATTTACGTGATTATTTAATTTTCACAAACAGCAAGGAATTTAGACAAGCTGACAATTGTCAGTGATGATTAATCAAGATGAAACTCTTGTAATGTAATGATGAATTTTTGGTTTTTGAGTTTACAAATAATCAGCATAATCAGCATGGTAAGAAATTCTGTTACAAGTCATGCAACATTACTTTATAATATTTAAAACCATAAGCACAAAAAAGTCCTCCCCCCCCCCCCCCCCCCAAAAAAAAAAAAAAAAAAAAAATTCAAGTTCATATATGGGCCATGTTGGGTCAATAATTAGGTCACTAGGTCAAATTATATAAAAACCTTATTAACACATATGAGGGGTCAATTTTAGACCAATCTTCATCAAACTGGCTCAGAATGATCCTCCTGACAAAAGCTAGCTCAAGTTTGTATATGGGTCATGTTGGATCAATAAGTAGGTCACTAGCTCGAAATATAGGAAAAATTTCTTTTAAGAATAGAAGCTCCAGTTTGCCAAAATCAAGCTGAGTGTACATCATTTTTAGGTGAGCGTCCAGGGCCTTCATGGCCCTCTTGTTTTTTTTTTTTTTTTTGAATTATTGGTTGAGTTTTGAATGAACCAAAATAAATCAATTTTTTGTTTTGTTTTGTAAGAAATCAATTTAGTTCAAACTCTTTTTTCATGTACGCTTTTATTGTTGACTTTTTTAATTGAATGGATGAAGGTATGTTCAGATTTTGTAAACATGGTCTCTGTTTTTTTTTTTCAAAGCACAGGCCAGTATGAACCCAGCAACTAATTTTCTAGATTGGAACACAGATTTGAGCCAGCTTACCAATGACAAGTTTTGTTCTTTGGTGTCAGTTTCTTGAAATATTTTAAAATTTATATCAGATAAAAAAAATAATTTAGATATTGTATAAATTTGGCCAAGACTAACAATCTTAATTCTAGCTGAATCAATTTGTAAAAGTGTTTTCGATTGGATATTAGCCAAAATTTCTGACAGTATTTTCAACAAGTTTTACGCTAATGCCCCATCAATTAAACTAAATCTACGACAGTATAATCACCAATGTATTTTTAAAAATCGAAAATTACTAGCTAGTTAGCCCGTAATTGGTAACATAAAAATAAGGTAGTTAAAATAATTATTTTGAAACTAATTGTAAATTGAACAGATTAATTATTTTCGACATTTATAAAATCTAGACCTCTGGAGACATTACGAATTGTAAATTACTTAAAAATACTGTGTGCTTAAATGTTTACGAGCAAACATATAAAAAATGTTTTATTCATTTGATTAAACTAAAATTTCTTCTTACAAATAAATATTTACATACAATTAGGAAAACTTTAAATGTCATTCTAAATGCTTAGCAATAAAAAATAAAAAATAAATAAATTAAGATACACTATATACATGTAAATATTTAGTGTTTAAAATCCTGTAGTTGAACATTAATGTCTTTAGATCTCCCCCTTAGACTGTTGGATCGCTCGATCTCTCTCTCTCTCTTTCTCATATATATATATATATATATATATATATATATGTGTGTGTGTGTGTGTGTGTGTGTGTGTATATAATCAGTTAAATTAGTTGATAAGTTTTTTTCTCTCTTTTAAATACAAGTACATCTTCACAATCAGTCTAAATCACATTGTCTGTAATTATCAATTTCATAATTATATGTTCATTACAGTGTTGTTTTGAGATCTTTAATTACCTAGCACTTTGAAGATTTTTTAAAAAATCAATAAAATTTATGTTAAATATTTTTTATTACGTACCATATATGAATATATATATTATTATTTACTTATAGTGACTTATACATACATAGAGAGAACACTCTACCCACTATTGTAGAGATACTTCTATTCTTTCTTGATAAGTGTGTGTGTGTGTGTGTGTGTGTGTGTGTAAGAGAGAGAGAGAGAGAGAGAGAGAGAGCTCATTTTAATTGTGTGTGTGTGTGTGTGAGTATGTGTGTGTGTATGTGTGTGTTTAAGGGAGAGAGAGAGAGAATAGCTCATTTTAATGTATGTGTGTGTGTGTGTGTGTGTGTGTGTGTGTGTGTGTGTGTGTGTGTGTTGAAGGAGTTATTCCTCTTCTAACTTTGAGAAAATCTGTTGTAAACATTTGAATACTGGTAGTATAATTCTATGGAGATATGAGTTATCTACCTTTGGCTGTTTAATTTTAGATATAGTCATCCATTTCATTCTATGCAGATGAGAGTAATCTCCCTTTCACTGTACATGTTTAATTTCAAGGATAGTCATTTATTTCACATATTACTCATAATGTATGTGTGTGTACCAGTGTAAATATTAAGCTTTTAAATATTGTTTAAAAATCAATATATTGTAAAAATGTTGTTAAAAAATTGCTACAAAAAATCAATATTTGAGATAAGTTTTTAAAACATATATTTTATAATGGGATAGCCTTTGGTAAATTTGAATTTTATTAAATAAATAAATTAACATCGGAAATGTTGTTTAAGATTTTACAGAGCAATCAATACTCTACTGTTAGTAATTGAAACATTAAATGTCCTACCATGATTAGGGTTAGAATGAAGTAATAGTGTTTTTTTTTTTTGCCTCAACCTTTCACTTATAACAAGGTAGTCAGTTCTGAGATTGGGGAGGAAACTGAAAAAACAGAAAAAAAGCCACTCAACTTTGACAGACTTTTTCACACTAGGGTGTGCACTAATGGGATTAAAACCTAGCTGTGATTAATGCTGGGACCTGTAAGCCTTTGTTGTTAGAAAACTCAGTCCCCAGTTGCCCTGATGGCCTCAATTTTATGCTACATTGTTAATTCATCGTTTTTTCTTTAATTCACACCTGCAATGGAAGATTTTTGGAATTTATGTAGAATACATTTTTTTTTTAATAGGACAAACTGGAATTTAGATCAGTTTTCTTTTAAAATACATGTATAATACTATGCAGCTTTTGTATATTCCTTTCCTATAGAAACAATTCTCAAATGGTCTCAACAACATTTATACTTGTGCAGATTCAAGGGTTATAACAGTAGATTTTGGTGATAATTTGATGATCCTAAATCTGCTTGCATAAGACAAGAAAACTAACTCTCTCTCTCTCTCTCTCTCTCTCATCATTATTTTTAACTTGTACATGCTCAATAATTTATCAAATTTGACATTAAATAGCTAATGTAATAAATTTCATAGTCACCTGTAAAAACATTCGTTAGTTTCACCTGTCAAATTTCATCGAACACTTTGATTTATACTTGGCATAAAATCCTACACTGTGTCATTGCTGTATCATTTTATTATTCTTTCAAGTTTATCAATATCCATTTCTTAAAATGAATATGAAAATAAATAAAATGTCATATTTCATCTCAGGTATGAGGTAAGTCGGTTTTACCTGTTAAAGTTGCAACAACAAAAAAATGCCATATATATATATATATATATATATATATATATATATATATATATATATAGATACCTTATTCTGCTGTTAGGAGATTAGACAGTTTTGAATAAATTATGTATTCAAATTTTCCAGTTTTATTTCACTTTTAAGATCAATTAAAGTGAATTTATGGGTGTCCTTATGCAACTGGTAGAATGACACTGCCAGGGGAGGGGATAGTTTAATGTATTGGTTGGATAAAACATGATTATTTTTCTTTTTTATCATAATATAATAACCATTGACAATCTGTCTGATTAATTCTTTACATATCTAAAGTGGATTTAGATGGATTTTTATACAATAAAACTCAAATGGTTAGATGTGGTTAAATGAACATTAATTCAGACTGTTAACTGTCAATAATGGTTTATGGTTCCTTGATTAAAAATTTTTCATTTAGATAAGGATATGGCGAAATGAACATCATGATCAATTTCATTTGAATATGTGGATATGGTGAAACGAACATCATTATCAATATTCATGTTGTAGATTTCATTTTAAACATTTTTTTTTAAAATTCATGAAAAAGGTTATTTCAACAAATTAAAAGTTTAAGAAAATATTTTCTTTCATCTGAGGATTTTAAATATATTTTTGACATGTTAAATGTTCCATGTTGGATGCTACGGCAGTCTGGATGTTAACGATTGTGTGTGTACATGTACATGTCGGGAACCCATAGTGATATAATATCATAAAGAAAATATTTCAATAACAGTTTTATTTGTTAATCTATATCCATAAGATAGGTTGTCATCATGGAAAGAAAATAAAATCGAGGATTAAATGACATGGATATATCTTTTTGATGTCAGAAAATGCGAAATTGAATTTTGATCTGACTTAGTTAGAAAAATTATGGATAAAGCAACTGTGACTTTCATTTGACATATAAAAACATGAAATTGGATTTTGATATAACGATGCTATGTGTATAGATTTTGTAATAAATGGTGTATTATTTCACTGCAATAACAGGACTACTAATTAAGACTGTCAGGTATTGAGACCTGTTCCCACTTGTGTTAGATAGATAGGATCTTTAAAAAGCTGTGATTGATTTACCTCAGTTTTATTGCTGATGAATCCAGATTAATTGTTCCCACAAAGCATCTTAAACATGGATGATAAACATAAGCGTAAAGTCAGCCTTGGGAGACGAGCAAGTTTTGTCATTTCTGACAAGCAGTATAGGGTAAGCTTGGTTTAATCATATTGCCAGCTTTGTCATTTCTTTCATTCTTTTTAGGGTAAGCAGGGTGCATGTAATTTATGAGAAGTTTTGTCATTCTCAACAGACAGCAAAGGAAAAGCTTGGTTTTATATCACCAGCTGGTCATTTCTTTCCTTCTTTGCAGGGTAAGCAGGGTATTTTATGAGAAGTTTTGACATTTTTAATAGGCAACATAGAAAAGGTGATGGTGTCATGAGGCTTTTTTCATTTGACAATCATTTTAGAAAAAGTGTGTTTTTTCATTATAAAACCAGTTCTTGTCATTTTTGTCAGGCAATTCGGGGTAATCTGGAATTTATTATATAGTCAGTTTGTCATTTCATTCAGGCAGTACAGGATAGGAAAGGTTTTATGTGACATGTTTTGTCATTTCTGACTAGAAGAACAGGATAAACTTTTTTTTAAATACCCGGTAGCCAGTTTTTGTCATTTCTAGCAGACAATATTGGAAAAGCTTGGTTAATAATCTATAGCCGTTTTGTCACTTCTGAAAGGTTACCGAAAACAAATGTTTTTTTTAATAGCCAGTTTTGTCATTTCTGTCAGATAGTTCAGGAAAAGCAAAGTTTTATTATATAGACACTTGTGTCATTTCTGACTGAAAGTAAAAATAAGCTTGGTTTTATTTTGTATAGTCGTTTTGTCATTTTTGACAGGAGGAACAGATGAGAAATTTCAATCAGTATTTGATTTAAGACAATCTATACCATAATGCTGTCTTCTGTAATAGTTTTATCTGTTGCAAGACTTTGTTTTCACTTTTCCAAGGGCAGTGTTTATATTCTTGTTATTATATTCATTCATATATGCATGACTTTTGCATTCTATTGATTCGGTAATGAAATTGTCTTGATAAATGATGACTGTCCATTGATTAAAATTGATTTTATAAAATATAAATAGGAGAATGTTAAAATTGTTGTTTTTGTTGTTGGGTATGTGTCAAATTCCACAGAACCCTTGTTAAAAATTTCAAAGGGTAGATTTGATAAGATACCTTGTGACAGTGATTTTTCTCAGGTACTACAGTTTGCTCCACCATCAAGTAACAACCTTGACATATTAAGTGAAAGTATCGACTTGTTATTGACTTTGAAAGTTTAGCACACAAAAGTTAATGCAAATTGAGAACTTAACAATTAAAAATCAAACTATTTCATTAAGAGAGTCATTTTTGTACAATCACAATTGTAAATTAAAGTCTGCATATTACACGCACGTGAGTAAGGATGCGGAGTTTCCTTTTGTCACGTGATGAAATATGGGTGGAGTCACAATCATATATGGGACACATAATTCACAATCGTTACTGCGTTTGAATTGTAAGTATATTCGAACGTTCAAGGAATGCCTGTTAATAACATAGATTGTAAACAAACTTGACCACCAAATTGTCTGACCACGGCACTTTACACAACCAAGCAGTCCATGATTCAACTGAAAAAGACAAACATAGATTGTAAACAAACTTTCTTAAGCATTGACCACGACACTTTACACAACCAAGCGGTCCGTGATTCAACTGAAAAAGACAATCTCCCGACAACACACAAAATTTGGAACTGATTTGTAATTTGTTTACAAAATTTCAATTTAAACAAAGACATTCATAGTAATAATAATAATAACATTGTTTCTTCCATGTTATATGCCAAAATATTTCAAAGGTTAGATGGCATAATGCACTCCCCTTTTGGGTCGTGCATTGTGCCATCTAACCTTGGGAAATATTTTGGCATATAACATGGAAGAAACAATGTTATTATATAATTATTTACATATTTCACACAGTATTTTCATCACATATAAAACGGTTACTCTTCTTGTCATAATAAATATTTAGCAGTTTAGGCCCTATTTGAAAAAGTCTGTTATCCGACCTTGTTTTTTGGTATCATCATCATGAGTAATGAATTTTCTCATATCCTCGAGAGAACTGAACAGTTCAGTCAGTACATTACCTCTCTTTTGCATTAAAAGTTTCAGAGAGTTTATACAGTTTATAGCGTCAGTGCACGAGACATTTTTTTCTTGTACAGGAATTTGATCATCCTCGTTATCATCATCGCACTACTCAGTGTCATTTTTGTGCAAAATTAGAGGAAGATCTTCATCTGGGTCATCATCCAATTGACGACAATCAAAAACAAACCCTGCCTTCTAAAAAACAATTTTGCATGCGGATGAGTGAAACCTCGTGCCAAGCCCTATGCAGCCAACCGATTGCCAGTTTTAAATTAATAACGGTCACTAATATTCTCATCATAGTTTTTCAACAGGTAATCGATAAGACATGATATGAAACTTTGAAATTTCGAATTACACCTTGGTCCATCAGTTGAAGAATGGAAGTGGTATTGGGGGGGGAGGGGGGGGGGGGACACAATCTTTACTGATTTTAGTCCATTAATGACAGGATGAGCTGGGCAAAAATGTAGAATTTTTCATTTTTTCTTAGTCATGGTTTTTATCAAGAGTTTGAACCCACTTTTTTGAATTCGTTCCGTTAGACATTTTAAAACACAAGTAAAAACTTGAATAACATTTAGTACAACATAAATACTACTCATTGTTAGTTCCAGTTGATTGACTTTATTATCAGCAGTGCAAAATAAGTAAACAGCTGGTAAATATTACATCGGTATTTGTAAACAGGTATGTGCCGTCACAGCTAATTGACTTCTGAGCACTCGTTATAACAGGTGATTTTTACATACTTGAAGTTATGAAGGGGCAAGTATTTTGCCTCGCTATAAGCGATATTTCTTTGTTACCAATCTCGATATATGCAGTAAGAAATAAACAAAAAATATAGACACCACGGACGGGGAAATTAAATGACCTCGTTAAATGCGATATCTTGTAGTAACCGATCTCGTAATAGCCGGAGTTGACTGTAGATGGGAGTTACCTACATTTCATTTGCCCTGATACAACTAAGTATTACTATACTTACTGTCTGAGTCTCTCTGTTTTTATGGTAGTGGATTTTGCTTAGTTTTCATACAAAAATTGATTTCTGTTTTTCACTGTAGTGAATCAAAAAGTTGTGATCATAAGTGCTTTAGAACATTAATGATGATGATGATTTTATATTGCTAAACTTGTAAGGCTAGGGAGTGTCTAGTCGATTGCTTTTGAATGTGCATAAGTAATTTTGAAATTTCATAGTGACAGACTAGATGAACATCTCCAATCAAACCCATGATTATTAACTATTTGGCTTAATTATGCTATGGTTTTGGTCTGTAGTGAATTAATAGTGACTGACTAGATGGACATCTCCAATCAAACCAGAGATGTTTTGCTATTTAGTTTATGTTTTTACCTCTGGTCATGTTACTCATATCAAACAGTTTAAAAAATTTAAATAATATTTAATTTTAAAGTCAGAAGCCTGTCAACATCAAAATAAATGACTGGTATATATGAAGTTAATAAACATTACAGGTGACAGGTTAAGTTATGAATTCAAACTCTCCACAAAAAGTGAAAGATAAAATGTCATAAAAAAATTCCCCTCAATTGAGTTTAAATTCATCTTGGGAGGAGTTTATACACAAAAGTTAATGCTTATTTAAACCATCTTTATAAATTTATTTAATTTTATTAACTCGAAAAATTTAAATTAAAATAATCAATTTGTTTGAATTCAGAAATTTTGGAAAATTAGATTCTTGTGGAGAGAGAAATTCAAATTCATTCAAGTGAACTTTAATTTGTATTAAGTTATTTAGACAACATTTTTTGATGAGAGTTATCTCCCTTTGTCTGATATATAGAAACCAAACAATCAGAGCATGTATTTGTTTACATGTTGCTAAGAAACAATGACAGTGAGACTACTTTCTGTTACTATCAAAACATAATACAAAGTGTTAAAGCATTGAAATGAATTGTTATATTTATGAATTAATTATAACCTATATTTATTCTAGATAATACAGCATGGAATTTTTTGTTTTATCATGCCTGATAACAATGAATAAAAACTAATTTAAAATTGTTTATTTTGATGTGTGTGTGTGTGTGTGTGTGTGTGAGAGAGAGAGAGAGAGAGAGAGAGAGAGAGAGAGAGAGAGAGAGAGAAATTATATACAATGTATTGTGATAAATATGGATATTAAGATATTTTGTAGAGAGAGAACAAAAGAGAGGGAGAATTGGTATTTTTGAAATTAGTAAAATCAAATTTTAAACCATATTTACTTTATCATACATAGAAAATGAGAGAGATCATACATAGAAAATGGGAGAGAGAGAGAGAGAGAGAGAGAGAGAGAGAGAGAGAGAGAGAGAGATTATATGTTTTGATTAATATGGATATTTAGATATTTTGTAGAGAGAGAGAGAAAGGGAAAGAGAAAGAAAGAGAGGGGGAATTGGTATTTTTGAAATATGTAATAAAATCAATTTTAAAACCATATTTACTTCATCATACATAGAAAATGAGAGAGAGAGAGAGAGAGAGAGAGAGAGAGGAGAGAGAGAGAGAGAGAGAATTATGCTAGATCAAATACTCAAATATTTATAAGAGAGAGAGACGATCATGCTAGATCAACTTCTGATTTTTTTTTTAAGTTCTATAAGTTTATAAGTTCTTTATAAATGTAAACTTCAATTTCAGGTGTTTGTTGATCGGATATCACATCTAGTTTTTCACCTAATAAGAGTCACTGAATTATTAAAATTTTTTTTGTCAGAGAGTCTACCTGTACTCTCTAGTTCTTAACATAAAATACATGTATAAGTTATATAAAAGTGACATTTAATATCATGTATTTTTTCTTTATATTTAATACCCCCCCCTCCCCACTTAACATGACTTAACATGTTCTTATGCCTCTAGACCATGCTGATATCATATTTTATAAAATTTTTTTACTATGTAAATATGAATACCTTCATTTTTTGTTGGATTAAAGTCGGTGTACTGCAGAACATCAAATATTGATCTTTGTATCTTTGTATACGTAAATAAATTTATTTTACCGAGATATTTAATCATGTTTTAAAAAGGGTTTTATATAACTTTTATAAAAAGTTAAAGTCTGTTCTGGCCTGTTTTCTGGTTTTCAGTGGTGTGTTTTTCTGGTTTTCAGTGGTGTGGTTTTCTGGTTTTCGGTGGTGTGGTTTTCTGGTTTTCAGTAGTGAGGTTTTCTGGTTTTCAGTGGTGTGTTTTTCTGGTTTTCAGTGGTGTGGTTTTCTGGTTTTCAGTGGTGTGGTTTTCTGGTTTTCAGTGGTGTGGTTTTCTGGTTTTCGGTAGCGTGGTTTTCTGGTTTTCAGTGGTGTGGTTTTCTGGTTTTCAGTGGTATGGTTTTCTGGTTTTCAGTGGTGTGGTTTTCTGGTTTTCAGTGGTGTGGTTTTCGGTAGCGTGGTTTTCTGGTTTTCAGTGGTGTGGTTTTCTGGTTTTCAGTGATGTGGTTTTCAAATGAGATCAAGATTTCTTAGTAGATGTTATGTGTATTGCTTCATGAGTTCAAATGTCAGACAAACCAGAAATTTTGGTTTTAGACTGTAACCAGTGACACCTTTTCCACAGTTCTAAACATGTAGCTTACATTCATCAATTGATTGAAAAAGATAGATAGACGACAAAGTTATGGATTAATGAGTGAATGAATGAATGAATGAATGAATGAATGAATGAATGAATGAATGAATGAAAGAATGAATGAATGAATGAATAATGAGCAAGTGAGTGGATGAGTTAATGCGTAAATGAATGACAAAATTAATAAATGTATGAAATAATGAATGATTGAATGAAGGAATGATTGAATAAATGAATATGAAACTATCAAACAGATTAATAAATAATCCTTGCCTAGTTTATTTCATTTATATTAAAATAAAGTCAATTTTGGACAGAATTTAGTTAGTTTTTTTTTTTTTTTTTTTTACATACATGTTGTACTTATGGCAACGATCTTGACACAATTATTGTGAGACTTTGCATTGATCCTATGTCACCTAGGATAAAAACACTCTAGACTAACCGCCATGCCACTTGAACACACTCGGACTTCAGTATTTAATCAATATCTATAAAAAGTTGTTTGGTAAATTCGCGACAAATTGATTAAGGTTTTAACCAGATATTTAGGTCTTTAACCAAGGAAAAATTAAATATTTGTACAAAACTTAACATGATTTGTCAATTACCTCCCTTAGCAAATTAACTTGCAAGCATTATTTGTTATATCTATGAGACAATTTTGCTTCGATCTTATCATCTGTGTCCTCGATTTGATTCACTTTCATTTTATATTTGCCGAGGTGATACGTTTATATTTGTAGAGGTGATATGTGGACAATTACAAGATTTATAACAAATCGTAAATATCCTTTAATTACTGCTTTTAAATATGTTAAATAGTGCCATTTAAATCCTCTCTTATCATTGGTTAGAGTCAATAAATTTATAAATCGCTCTCTCACTCTCTCTCACTAGCTCTCAGGAGACAGTAAAATTCATGTTTACATGTAATTTATAAATGGTTCTCTTCAATATGACAAGTTGTTTGTTTATTAATTTTGTTTTTCTAGCAACAGAAATAAAGCATACGAGGCGACAGGGGAGTCTGTATTTTTTACTGGTAGTTTTCATTATTTTAAAGATTTTTTTCCTTTTTTATTTTTTAGAATTTTAAAAGCATTTTAAGTTTTTTTTCTTTCTAATTTTTGAAAATTTTCAAAGCATTTTAAATTTACAATACAGTGAATTAACTAAGCTTATTTATTTCACAAGAAAAGAAAAAAAAAGGGTTTTAAAGCATGGCTAGCTTAGATGAAAGTAATTTAGTGAATATATAAATAACTAATTACTCCGTAAATATAATTGCCTCTAAAAAAAGAGAGAATGTAAATTGGATTCATCGGAAATTCAAGATAAGAGTATTTTACGAGGCGGATGAGTTAATAATGGGACCATATACCGTAACAACAAGATGTTATCAGTGAATTATATTCTTTTATTATATATCATTATATATTATAGAAGATAACTGTCGTAATGTTATAAATATAATTTCCATATTCAGGGTGGTAACAGTTTTTATATAAGCTAACTTGATGTTACCTACCAGATCCATAGTTTTTCTTTGCAGTAGAGAAAATTTCATTTTCTTTTTATTAAAAATTCCAACTGGTATTCTCTTATTGGTAAATTTACAGCAAGAATGATTTGTTTCAATTAGAGCATTTTTTTTTAATTTCACATTTGTTGTGCTATTAAGAAAATTCATTTTGCATTGAAATTAGAAAATGATGTTTAATGGATAGACAACAGTAGATTTGCTAATACTCGGAGGAATTTTCATCAACGTTTTAATAATTATCATTGT